>JAJJWX010003467.1:0-600000 GCA_023529315.1 Papaver bracteatum | reverse complement strand
GTGAGAGGGCCAAGAGGACTCTTTCTTCCACTGCCCAGACTACAATTGAAATTGATTCTTTATACGAAGGTGTTGATTTTTACACATCCATTACTCGTGCTAGATTTGAAGAGATGAACATGGATTTGTTCAGGAAGTGTATGGAACCTGTTGAGAAGTGTTTGAGGGATGCTAAGATGGACAAGAGCAGTGTCCATGATATTGTTCTAGTGGGTGGTTCTACTAGGATTCCTAAAGTGCAGCAGTTGTTGCAGGAGTTCTTTAATGGGAAAGAACTTTGCAAGAGTATCAACCCTGATGAAGCTGTGGCTTATGGAGCGGCTGTGCAGGCGGCGATCTTGAGTGGTGAAGGTAATCAGAAAGTGCAGGACTTGTTGCTGTTGGATGTTACTCCTCTCTCCCTTGGACTCGAAACAGCTGGAGGTGTCATGACTACATTGATTCCTAGGAACACCACCATCCCCACCAAGAAGGAGCAAGTTTTCTCTACCTATTCCGACAACCAGCCTGGAGTGTTAATCCAGGTGTATGAAGGAGAAAGAGCAAGAACAAAGGATAACAACTTGCTTGGTAAATTCGAGCTGTCTGGAATCCCACCTGCGCCTCGTGGTGTCCCTCAGATCACTGTTTGCTTTGACATTGATGCAAATGGTATTCTGAATGTATCTGCTGAGGATAAAACCACCGGGCAAAAGAACAAGATCACAATCACTAATGATAAAGGAAGGCTGTCCAAGGAGGAGATTGAGAAGATGGTGCAGGAGGCAGAGAGGTACAAGGCCGAGGATGAACAGCACAAGCAGAAAGTTGAGTCGAAGAATGCTTTGGAGAACTACGCTTACAATATGAGGAATACCATCAAGGACGAGAAGATTGCTGGGAAGTTGGCACCAACTGACAAGAAGAAAATTGAGGATGCAATTGAAGGTGCCATCCAGTGGCTCGACACCAACCAGCTTGCAGAGGCGGAGGAGTTCGATGACAAGATGAAAGAGCTGGAGAGTATTTGCAACCCAATTATTGCCAAGATGTATCAAGGTGGTGTTGGACCTGACATGGGTGGAGCTGGTGGCATGGATGAAGATGGTCCTTCAATGGGTGCTGGTAGCGGTGCAGGACCCAAGATTGAGGAAGTCGATTAAGTGGAATATCAGTGCCAGGAGGATGTGAATGTTCAGTTTAGTTTGAGTTTATCTTTCTTTGATGTAATGATGGCACTGTATGGCTGTTGGTTGAACTTTAAGTACATGAATGGAAAAATCCCAGTTTTAGTGTAAATTTTCAATCTTCTTGTATATATTTATGCTTCTGTCTTTTTCTGTCAAATTACTTACGGTTTCTCTTACAGTTCCGTATTGGGACCTCGTGTGCGGCAAAGATTTTCAACCTGTTCAGAACTTGTCATGGATGGTTCCCAACTAGTTCAGAATTTGTAGTTCCGTACTGGGACCTCCTGTGCGGCAAAGGTTTGAGCTCCTTCCTGGATTTGTAGCCTTTGATAAAATGCCTAATCATGCTGCATTTTGGGTTCTCAGCTTGTTTTTTGCTACCAAGGTTGGTTGTGTTTCCGCAAAAGTATATCCCACTCCGGGTTTTCATGCTAGCATGAATAAATATTTTGGCAAGGGCTCTCTTCTTTTGGAAAACCAGAGCTTAACACGCGCGCACACACACACTCACTCTCTCTCCCGTTCCCTTCCGCCATCAAAATTCTTCTGAAAACCAGAAGCTTCATCATTGAGCTCTATCGGTTTGTGCAGTTGAAGAGAATTATTATCAAATTATGATCACGAAGATGATGGTTAACAGTTGAACATGGTGATGATACACGACTCAGTGGATTCTCTTGTGATTCGAAGAGGTAATGATTCTGAATTTCACCATGTCTTCTTGTTGAATTGATAGCTAGTGAAATCAGGTCTTTTTGTAAACCTAGGGGTTTTCTTTTCTAAATTAGCG
This sequence comes from Papaver bracteatum, assembly GCA_023529315.1. Classification (NCBI taxonomy): domain Eukaryota; kingdom Viridiplantae; phylum Streptophyta; class Magnoliopsida; order Ranunculales; family Papaveraceae; genus Papaver; species Papaver bracteatum. The sequence goes on along the minus strand of JAJJWX010003467.1, from coordinate 598,041 downwards.
GAGATTCAATTAGCTTAGGTTGATTTTATACTGGGTTTCCGTGATTGAAGACTTTGTATGAAATGAGTTTCAGTGTTTTGAATAAGGATTAGGTCTGTGAAAGTTTTGAAGTTCTATGGTTGAGGTGAAAAGTGGAATTGTGTAGTGATTCTGTCCTTCTAAGGTATCTAGTTATCAATGATGTGCATGTTCTAGTTAGGTTTATCAGATTTATTTACAGGTGTATCAGAACAATAATTACTGGTGCTTCAAATCCTCAAAACAAGGAAAAGGAGAAGGTGGATGGATTATGTGTTGTTTCAGTAACATATTTGATTAGCTCATGAAGATTGTTGTTTTCTTATGATGGTTGTGTGACGATTATCTTAGCGAGAAGTTGAAGTTTTAGCCATCTTGGGTAGTTATTTTGTAGAATCTGTAGTTTATGAGGTAGTTAATGCAAACTTTAGATGTCTCAACATGCGTTAAGACGATTAAATGCGTTAGAAATACGATCTTTGAACTAAGAGAGTCCGGGTATGCGTACTCCTTTTAGGTTACGTCCTAGGTGTTTATATGAGCATGTGCAGGCAGAAGTTGAGAGACTTATTGGTCGCATCTCAATAATGCTAGAATGCTGCATTTAATTGCAGACATTATGAATGATCTTGGTATACCCATTTCTCCATTTCTATGCTGATTAGTGTTTTGGAGCTGCAGAGTCTCTTTTTCATAAGTAAAACATATTGGAAAATGCAGAAGCTCTATCTGTCTTAAATGTTATAAATTAATAACTCAAGGAAGATGAGAGTTTTATGAGAAGTTTGGGGGTAAGGGTCAGAAAGAATCCCAACGTCCTACACATCCAACCATATATTTGGATCACTGCCAAATATGGTTATATATTCCGAACTGTCTTCCAACCTTCGCACAAAAGTGCACTTCAAATCGATCAGATACTCTGAACGGTAGAATACTTCTCCCGGAAAACGAGTCATGTCGGAAACCGTTTTCTTATCATTCACAATCCCATCGAATCAATGGAAAGATACTTATCCACATGGCAAATGATTCGTCGAAATCCTATTTCCGCAGGAAACGGTAATCCACTTTATCGTTTCTCCCTTTGTCTCATTTTCTCTCTATTATTTCACGTTTTCTCCTTGTTGGATTTCACCACCACTTGACAAAAAGAATTTTGCAATGTCACTTACTGATTCATGAATTAGAATTCAAACCGCAACATCAATTCCTGGAGGTGTTCATGTCAAGGAAGGTTTTGGAACTTTTTATACTTTCCCTTCCTCCGGCCACAAAAGAAATCAAAAACACCAACTATCGATGCGCTCGTTTAGAACATGACCAATACAGATTTCCTTGAATTTTTTGGAACCACTCAGTGTTTATTATACACGTAACAACTAAACTTTCACCCTCCTTCGTCGAAGACGTAATTGCTGAAAACTGTTGGAAATTTTGGGTAAAATCGGAGGATGAAGAAAACAGAGAACGGAAAGAATGTTGTATCACAAGCTTCAAGGCCTTATTGATTTTCCTACTTTAGCGAACTATCTTCTGTTTCTTATTTGGACTGTATCCAAGTTGAAATGTTTATTGTTTGTGGTTGTTCTATGACTTCTCTACCAATTCTTGATTAGAATTCTGCTAATCTAAATTGTGTAATTTAATTTGTACTTTCTGATAATCTATTGCCATTGTGCTGCAATTCGTAGATATTGTTGGAGTGTTGGTGGCCATCACCAATCCCAAACTCTTAAGAATCAAGGTGTTTATTTTCCCTTTTATCTTTTGATATTGAAAATGCATTATGTTTTATAATACTTGTATTGAATGTTCAGATTCACGAACAAGAACTTGACACTTCAATTTCTTCTTCTGAAGGGCTGGAGATATTAGCTTCCCCGTGTAACCAGTTTCGAGCTCAGGAACCTGGAAACAATCAGCAGATTGTAGAGTTTGCCTGCACTCGCTTTAAGGCCGAGTATCCCATCTTTGACAAGGTAAAATCTAGCATCTAATTAGCAGAAAGAGCATTTGTTCTATTTTTTTTTCACAACTTTGCAGCATCAAGTATCAACAAGGATGTTTGAGATATCTGTGATCCCAACTATCAGCATCGTTGTAGAGTTTTTGCAGATGTACATCAAGTGGTTGATAATGTTTGACCATGTGTTACTTGTACATTAGAGGCATCGGCTTATTTTTTATTAAAACGTTTTTTTTTTGCTTTTTGTTTGGTATAATGTAACAGACATGTAATCTCTTTCGTTTTAATGACAATAGCAAAAAACTGTCTCCTTAAAAGCTAAGTTGGATCGCCTAACTTTCAGTTTCAGCCATCAGATCTAGGAATCTTCCGGAAAAAATAATGGCAGGCGTAACCAATAGCATCACTCTGCAAGGGAATTGTGGAACACCCAACATTTGTGGACGTGCAACGCACATTCTACTTGTAGTGATCAACCATAGTGAGAAACCATATGTTAATGTTGTGATTGGTGCTGCATGTCGTGTTATATATATATATATATATTAATGAAAATATCTTTCTAATTAATCTTCAAGTTTCATAATCTTTATTTGTCAAATGTCATTGCCTATTATTTTAACAATGTTCTTACGTTGGCAGCTGATCGATCAGCAATAGTGTCCTTTAATAAACGAAAATCATCTGAAATGGTTGAAGAGGAGCCGAAAGAGAAGAAAATCCCAGTTCTCCCATGGATGAGAGCTCCCATAAATGTTAATCTTATTGAAGATATCCTATTAGAACATGTTCCTAAGTCCAGGTATCCTCCCCTCTCTCTCTATCTTTCATTCTCGTTCTGTTTTTGTTGATTATTGAATTGTTTTTTTTCAATTGTTTTTATTTAGATTGGTGGAGGCACTAAGTAATATCAATGAGAATTTTACTACATTGTATCCAATTCAATATGCAGTATGGAAACAAACAATTGGGCCTGGTCAATTTGAGAGAGATCTTTGTATTAATTCACCAACTGGAAGTGGGAAAACTGCCTATTGTTCAATCTATTTCGACAAGGAATGTTAGACGCTTACGCGTTAGTCGTCTTGCCTTCCCGTGATTTGGCAGTGCAGGTTCGTCTTTGAATGTTAATGTGTTGATTTTCTAGAGTTGTTCTGTATAGTGATATCTTTTTTTTTGTTCGAATCTATAGCACCAGCTTTGGGGTTAATTGTTGGTTCAACTATTGGTGGTAAAGGTAAAATGTCAGATGAGATATCACAGCTCATTAGGCGGCCTGCGCCAGAGGCAGGTGTTTGGTATTACCCAGAGAAAGAATTAGAAAGCGGAGTTGATATTTTAGTGGCAACACCTGGAAAACTGATGGACCTTATTAACACAACAAAGGGATTTACTCTTGAGCATCTTTGATTTCTTGTAAGTGAGAAACTGTGTGAACTGAGTTATCTGTGCACAATTTTTAGACCGAAATTCTACTCTAGTTTCTTATTTTTTATATGAAGCTAATAGAAGCACCTTTCCGTTTGTTTATCGCTTCCCTCAAGTTTTCTTGTTGATGTATCAACTTGCTATGCTTGTATGAATAGACTTAGACTGTAAACTCATAATCTCGCTCTTCAAATGCCTGAAACTAAGGACATCAAAGCATATTCCTATTCGTACCATACTCAAGTAGATATTTTGCTGCTAGAGCAATTTTGTGTATACAGTTATATGTGTGGTAGGAGAATCTGAATACGTTGCCTTGCTACTATACCTTTTATTTCTTTTAAGTGATATTTCTGTTGTAACTTGTAAGGAATTCAAATAGTTGACGAATATCTTTGGAGGGTTAGAATTGTCACATGATTGTATGCTCAGATACTAACAATGATCAATCTATGTGATTTACTTGATGTGAATGTACGGGTTTGTTAGATAATATACATAGGCTTATATACTTGTGATTTTCAGGATAGTAAACCTAATCAACTTCAGTAAATCATTTTTATGTAGTGGTACCGAAAGGGGGTTTAAAGGTAAACCTTCCCCAAGGCTTGTGAAGATGATTTTATCTGGCAAGCTTTCCAAGCTTGATCTCCATCATCCTTTGTTTTTGACAACTGGCCGCTATCAGCTACCTGACAAGCTGCAATTATTCAAATTGGTATGTTTCCTTGAGCAATTTGTTACTAAACAATCCAAATAGTTTTCCGTACTTGGTTACAGAAAAGAGCAATCTGGTTACACTAGTTTAATATTGTTAAATAATCTACGTATCATGCGAACATTCCTTTGGTAACCTTCTATTTTCAAGAGATTGCAAAGTTTATTCTTTTCAATTCACATATATTTTCCTTTTCTTTCTTTGTTCAGACATGTGACATAAAATCTTGACCTCTTTACTTGGCGGCACTTCTGCAAGAGTTAAAAGGGGAACAAAGTATTGTGTTTGCAAAATCCAAGGATTTCTGCTTTTCAACCTCAATCTCTACGAAGGTAAGAATATTTGCGTTCCAACTTCTGAGCTGTATATATACTCTGCATCCTGAAGGTATCACTTGGTTATATTTGCAATACTAGAGCCTGTTTGATACTGGAAATTCTCCTTAATGGATTTTCGTATTCCGTCCTTTGTTTGCAGCAAGACACTCGAAAATTTTCGGGAGGGAAAAATACAGGAGCTTATTGCTTCAGAATCAGATGCTATTACTCGTGGTATGGATGTTGCAGGGGTGAGGAATGTAATTAACTACGTCATGCCTTTCCATGTTAGGACATATATCCATCGCGCAGGTCGGACTGCCAGGGCAGGGAATAGTGGGCGTTGCTTCACCTTTCTGGCAAGAAATCAGGTATATGAACTCTCTGATTTCTTCGTAAGATATTTGTCCAACTAGTTCCTGATACCAGAACAAGTAATAGTGAAGGATTAGGTGTAGTCTGTCACTTAAATTAAGCTTAGGTTTGCAACAAACTTGGATTACAAATGAGTGCCACCACATCATCAAAGATATATGAAGGCAAATATTACATACAAACCTTTTCCTTAAACTGTCTTAGCAAACTCTTCTGACCAAACAAGACTTTTTAGGAAAATCATCTGGAAAATAAACTGTTCCATCATAAACAGTGGCACTGCTTTCTTCCTTCATCTCGAGTATCTTCTTTTTTCCCATTTTTGCGATATAATGCTCAGCCATATACGATGGCTCATTCAGAGAGGTTTTTCTGTCTAAGTTTCTGGACAAAAAGCGATGTATCCATACCACAACGCTGGACAATAAATATGTTCTTACACGCCTTGCATAGATATCTAGGATCGCATCTGTTTTTGCATATGCTATCAGTGCAGTATTGGAAGGATTCAAAGAAAGATGAAAATCTACGTGAATTACACCCGACATGGAATCCATCACGTCCACGCTCTTCAGCAAGTTCGACACCAACACTTATTCCCTTGAATACTTGATGGAAAAAAGAAATTCCAGTGGTTGAGAAATTAGCTTTAGCAATGATTGGCTTTCCGAGAGCATCGCATACAATAACCCCATATCCTCCGTGGCATTTCTTCTTACTATAATAAGCATGCACATGAATCCAAGTCCAAGCTCGCACATCTAACTCTTTCCATGTATCAACCCACTGAGACACCTTAAGACTTACGCTGGGACTCATAAGGTCACATGAACTTTTGAAGCTCATAACCTCATCCTCGAAAGGATACTGGTAAGACGTCAGGGGCTGCAAAGGTTAAACATACGTGCTCCTCAATTGTTAGTTTAATTGCATCATAAAGAAAATGCAAAAAAAAATAATCAATCAATTCAACAGTTCATTATTATTCACGTGTTGGAATGAATCGTCTTCATCTTCATCTTCGCTTGTATATTCTGAAGAAGAACTTTCTTCATAAGGACGGACTGGTAGCTTGTCGGCATTGGCATTGATGTCATAACTAGATGCTGGAGGACTAAGTCTATTCAAATCAAAGGTACCAAGACTTGAATACTTCACATCAGAAGAAGATGGTCGGAGCATCTTGATTAAGCAAGCACCTTAAAATATTGTATTGATCGATAAACTTAGTTCTACTGGTGCTTTATGTAACTTAAAAGGAAATCATCTAGGGAAATACCGAACATGGAAACATAAACTTAAAAGGAAATCATCTAGGGAAATACCGAATATGGAATGTAGTAGTTTAGGCAAGAGTTTTTAAGGCAGAGTGGTATTGGCGGCCCAACACGATAATAAAGCATTTCACGTCAACAACTCCCTGAAAAACCCACTTTCCTCAGCTTCGTCATAACATTCCCCATATTTCTAGGTGCAGGAAAGAAGAGCATCATTTTTGCTTCTATGATCAAACTAACTTTAATTAAATTCCATTTTTAGTTAAAAGTAAATTAATATTCAGGGAACCAGGTAAATTCAACGATGTTCCCCGGGAATCCTCATATTTTGTAGTTCAATTTTGTGCACACTCCTTTACGTAACAAATTAATTTTATTAGCTACGCACCTAACAAGCCGTTAACTATTTAACAAAATTAGGTGTTTTAAAATATTTTTTATTTATAATCCAAAAGTAGAAAAAAACTTTCTTTTGTATGATTCCCTGAAGACTAATTTACTTTTAACTGAAAATTGGACTTTAATTAAAATTAGTTTGATCATCAACATCGTTGATCATCACAGTCTTTTTTGTATAAGCAAATGCTTTTCCTTCCCGCACCCAGAAATATGGGGAATGTTATGATGTAGCTGAGGAAAGTGGGTTAATTAGGGAGCTGTTGACGTGAAATGCTTTATTATCGTCAAACAGAGGTACAACTAGCTTTTGATAAGAACAATTTATTAGGATATATGTCTAAGTCAAGAATAGTTGACTTGACTATCTGTATGGTTGTCCGAGTATATATACCTTTGTCATGTATTATTCAATGAACCGAAAACATTCTTATATTGTAATAATATCTTCTCTCCTGAAAAAGTGATCCTTTACTACTTCTCTCCTGGGGCCGCTTCGAACTAAGATAAAAAATTCTTTAATGTGCTAAAAGGGTGTTGAAGTATCAAATTAGATCTCTTGTTTACTCAAGGCATTTGGTTAAAAGAAGAGGGGAAACATGCTGACATTAACTCGTCTCTATGAACTTTTATCTTGAAACACGATCTCTCTTTTCTGTAGTAATATGTGAAACTCATACTCTACTAGTCTGCTTAATTTATTTTTCTTTCCCTGATTTTCTTTTCAGGTTGTTGAGTTTCAAAAACTTCTGAAAGAAGCTGATAAAGACTCTTGTAGTGTTCATAATGTACCCGAAGATATTTTCGAAAGGTTTTACCTATTTCCTATCCTTGCTTTCCTTAATCCCATCCCAACTACACAAACCAAGTTTTTTATAACTCTTTCTAAACTAGGTAAACAAAACTCACTCTCTTATAATCAAATCACCAGTTCCATTTAAATATTAAATTGCAGAATAAAAATAATCCATTATCAATAATTATTAAAATTAGGGATTGATTACCCATTAATGAATTAACAATGTTATAAGATGTCTCGGTGATGATGCACATTAACCAATTTGAAAACCATCAAACATATTTAGGTTTTGTTTCATCAGAGAGTGAGAGAGAATATCTGTTTTGCTTGCAACTAAAATTGTTGGGCAGTCAAACCACATTAAACTTCAGTTCGTTAATTACGAAATCCTAAGAAAAAACTTCTAAGTTATTTGAATTTTGCAATTAAAATATTAACCAAGGTCTTAAATTGCAGAATCCAAATCCCCATATGCATCTACAAGCTATCAGGCGTAGCCAACAAAACTTCAATCTCAAACAAACACTGTACAAAAGCAAAAGAGAAGAATAGTAATTCATGAGACTTGATGATGAAGAATAGTAATTCACCAGAGAGTTTGTAGTGGTAGTAGATACATTAGATTAATTTAGGATCAAATTAGAGAAACGGAAGAAGGTAGGGTGAGTTTTGTTTACCTGATTTAAAAAGAGTTATACAAAATCTGGTTTGTGTGGGTGGGATGGGATTTAGGGAAAGTGGGGATGGGAAATAGGTGAAACCTTTCGAAAAACTAAGTTCACTTTATGATTCTGGTAGTTTCTGAACATTTCACTGCATTGAAGAATTACCTAAATTAGACTCGGTTGATTTTAATTACTCTATCACTTATGATTTCTGCTCTTTTTCAAAACAGCAAAGCTGAAATATAAGGAGTGCATGCAACAGGAGAAGTTCAAAAAAAGACGTCAAATGAATTTTTAGTCTTCCAGAGCATCGGTAGGAAGCATGGAGATCAACCAGGAAATGGTTTAGTCAAACTATTTAGGGTCTGGTATACTCCACCAATTTTTGGTTCCGCTGCATCTTCTTTCCTATTAAAAATTCCTGACTAAATTGGGGCCTAGTGTAATTAATTTGAGCATATAAATTACGTCATCTACCTAATAGGAAATGATAAGGGGTGTCTAAATTTACTGAAACTACCAATTTACCCTCTAAAAAAATATTATACTACCAATTTACCCCCATTAACTCTTAATAATAAAACTTAAAAACAAAATTAGATTTTCATTTCCATCCCCTCATAAACCGATTCTTCTCTTCTTCTTTTCCCTCTTTTTTCATTTTTTTGAAACCAAAACATCGTCGATCCAAATAAGATTAATCGTTTTCTTCTTCTATAAATTGACGAAACAAGCAAGAGTAAAGCATCATACTAACAAGAATTTTTCTAATGTGAATAATCCCGTAATTATTGAAGCGATTCGAAACAAAACGAAGAAAACGGTTGAGGAAGTTGAACCATATTTGATCACACAAGAGGATGAAATGGGTCGAATCAGGTACTTTTCTATCAACCCAATCCTCTAAACTAAGTTTTAGTAACATGCAATCACGCAAAAATTAGAAATTTTGAAATCAAATTTTTCTGGGTTTACCAGAATCGGACGATGTTAATGTGCTTGTGAACTAATTGTATTAGGAATCGGTTGTTGTTCATGCCCATAAATACCGATTGCCCTGCATGTCTTTTCTGGTTCTAGAAATTTGAACCATAATCGGTCAATGTTAATACCCACATAGCCCGATTTTGTAACTGTGGGGATAACCGTTTTCTGTATCTTTTTTTCGTTAGAATCGGATTACATAAGTGTCCACATAGGCCGATTGTGTAGCCACTGCTTAGCCATAATCGGATTTCATTTGCATATATAAAAATTGATTGTTGATGTGTAATGTTATAATTGGGTTTTATAACAGTATCGAGTAAACCGATTGTTGTAAGAAAGAATGGCCAATGTTTCTGTAACTTTTTCTTGTTAGAATCAGATTACATTAACACCTATATAAACCGATTGTCGATGTGTTATGTTAGGAATCGGTCTTTATATGTATATCGAGTAAATCGATTGTATACCTTGAATTCAAAAATATGCATTGAAAATTCCATTGTTGTTTGTCGCTTATCTCTGTATTTTACAGGCCAAACAAAGGCAAGCAACAACGTCAAGCCGAAAATAAATATAAGAGGAAAAATGATTTAGATTCTCCTCAGAGTTTGAGACCTCGTCGAGAGGGTGGTCAAAATTTAAATGCTTCCCACCGAAGGGGCTCGGGGAGTAAAGCCAAATCGATCCACATCAACGACCCACCACCTCAAGCGGAGCAACCAACACAAGAAGAGTCTAATTCTGATACACCTACTGAAGAAGGGGGTGGTGATAGAGAAGTTGTTGAAGAAGAAAGTGGTGAGGAGGAAGGTGATTGAGGAGGAAGGTGATGGAGAAGAAAGTGGTGGCAAGGAAGGTGATGGAGAAGAAAGTGAGGATGAAGTTGATGAAGAGATAGGAGAAGTTCAAGAACAAGTCCAATGAGGAGAAGTTCAGCAACAAGTCCAAAGAGGAGAAGTTCAATAAAAATGTAAGAAAGATGGTCCAAAGAAGAAGAAAGGGGACCACATGCCCGACCCGCTGAAGATGTTTCCTCGTGGCCCTACTAATCCCATTTATGGGTTACCGGTGATGGAGGACGGGTGTTATAGGGGTACAAAGAGAGTTGGGCCATTGTTGTCTGCCATATATACCATAGTAACTACCTAAACCTTATGCCATGTAACATAAAACTTATAATATGTGTAGTTTTTTTATTATTGTCCATCGAATTTTTTTTTTTTAAAGGATCACAAGGATGTCGTTCGTCTTATGAAGCCATAAACGTTAGTGAGTATGATGAAGAATTGTCCATTGGAAGGACTGGAATCAACCGTTAGAGAAGTTGAGGAAGTAGTCAAGCTAGTCAAATCTACGGGGTTGATGCTTGCGGTCGACAATTTGGATCTTGGTTACGACAAACCTATTTGTTCCGCCTTTTCCGAGAGATACTACGGAGAAACGGATACTTTGCATATTCCATTTGGCGAAATGAAGATAACTCCAAATGATGCAAAGTTCATTACCGGGTTAAGCATAGATGGTAAAGCTGTGAAGCATAAAGAATACTTGCAAGAGCTTGACTGGGATAAGATTTATGCGTTCACCAAGAATGTGTTCCAATGGGATGAGGAGATGACCAAGTCACATATGCTAGTAGGCAAAGCAAAGCAGAGGATATTTCATCTCTTGAAGTTGAGAGACCTCTTCACGGGAACAAAGAAGCTTCGTGCTGAGGGAAAATAGGTGACCAAGGAACGTATCTTCGCCACAACCAATGCGTATGTCCTCTACATCCTGGGATCTATTATCTTTCCTGACGTTTTTGGTGCCCGTGTGAACTCCAACTTTATTCAGCTGTGGGAACCATTTGACAAGATTCACGAATATTCTTGGGGAACTGCCATCCTTGCACCCTCGTTGAACGAGTTGAGAAATGCTTCTAGGGCTCAAAGGAACCAAATCGGAGGGAATATGCCTTTTATGCAGGTGTGGATATATTTGCACTTCCCAATATTTGATGAAAGGGCTTTTGTGAACAAGGAATGGGACGGTAGCTTTTATGGGGACATGTACACCTACAACAGTAAGGAAAAGTCTCAAGATGTAACTTATATGAATTTGAGATGCCAGTTGGACAACTTGACGACGAAAGATGTTGTATTTGACCCTTACAAGAAGGATTTGGCTAAAGGAAAAGTAAAGATGGTTGGGTGCGAAGAGCAAGCTCATTATTTTGGGCCTTTGTTTCACCCAAAAGGATATGTAATGTACAACCCGACGAAAGTCGCAAGACAATGCAGATACGTACAAAAAATCCCAAAGGAGCACAAGAACTTTAAAATCAATGAGAAAAAAAGCGAGTCATTGGATAATAATATTGAGATTGTTCACGAACCTTTACCATCATGTAAATACTGGGAAAAAAGAAGGTTCAACGGACGTGCTATGGATGGTCGATTGAGAACAGATGGTGAGGCAATTCCGGGTTACATGTCGTGGTACCTCAATGTTTCGCATACTCGAGTGATACGAGTAGATGAGAGGACCCAGATATAGGTCAAAGATAAAGCTCTCGAATGCCTGGTGCGCGTTGTTACTCAATTACGGTCTTGTTAATTGTTTTAGTCTTATTTGTTGAATGTTTGTTGTTTAAAATGAAAACGGAGAAGACGAGTCGGACACTTGATAACCCAAGAAAGTCTAGAAATCAGGGAAGGGAAAAATGTTAAGGCCAATGAAAAGCTTATTGATGAATTGAACAATCCCGAAGATGTGGAAGCGGGTGCAAAGTTTGGGGAACCGGTGGAGGAGGATCCAAAGAAAAAGAGGAAGAGAGTCGCCGAAAAAAACAATTCTGAAGGTGCATCGAGCATCGCCCAACCTACTAAACGAGAACGAGGTGGTCGTGGTCGTAGGCGTGGTGGGGATGTTGATGAATGAATTGTTTCAAACTTAAGTCTTTAACTATGGTGTCAAAACTTATGTCTTAAACTTATTGTCGAATTATGTTTGGTTATATTCCTAGTTTATGAATAAATGAATCTGGTCCCTTTTGAATTTTTTTTTGTGTTTGTCTAAGACGCGACAAAAGAACCAACTACAATGTGTGTGCAAAATATGCATGATTTTGGAAGTTTTTTCAGTCAAAATCGGTTTACATGTACCTGTATAAAATCCGATTATGACAATTTTCCAGGGGCACAATTTCAGAATCTGGTTTTGAAGGTTCATCACAAAGATCAATACTGGAAAAAAAAAATTCTCCTGTTTTTAAGTTTTCAAAATCGGTTTATAAGGATACTTTTAAATTCCGATTCTGACAAAACAAAAAAAATCTGAGTTTTGATAACCTTGAGAATCGGTTTACGTGGGCATCCTATGTTATCCGATTCTTGTGAGGAAAAATGACAATGTTCCTGTATCTTTTTTTGATAAGAATCAGATTACAAGTGACATACTAAAAATCGATTATTGAGAGGCAAATTTTGACAACATTTATAATCGGTCTATGTTGGCATCACATGTAATCCGATTCTTGCAAGGAAAAGTGGAAGTTCTTCTGTAACTTATTTTTTCTAAGAATCGGATTACATGTGCTATATTAAAATCCGATTATTGAGAGCCACATTTTCTATGATTTTGTAAGGACACAATCAGACTATGTGGACATACCTAAACTCCGATTGTTTGAATTGAATTTGAAAAAAAATAAACGTTGAGTCTTTATCTATATAAAGACAACCTCTTTGAGCCACTCCTACATCACACACTTAGCTTAGAAAATGGAGTGGGATCTGGAAGTAAACGTGAAATGGGAACCGTATGAAGATTTGTGTCTCGTTAAATCGTTTGCTAATACGTTCCGTGAACGTCCGAATGAAATATATTCAATGTTTTGGAAGAGAGTTAAAGAGTTATTTTACGGGAATTTCGGGAATCCCAATAACCGCAAAAGGAGAGACTTGACATTTGGATTCAACTACATAAAAATTGCAGTGTGAGAGTATGTTAAAGTTATAAATATGGTGTAACACTATCATCCACGAGCTCCTCTTAGGGTAAAGGTGAGTAATGCGATCATTTTTATACCTATGTCAAAAGTTCACATACTAACATTTAAGAATTCATTGAATTTCAGCTGGAACGTTTCAATGTGCTATGAGAATTCGTAATGGGGAAACTAAGTTCATTCACCACAAAGAATATACGACGTTGTACCGACGTGATCGGAGGTTCATTGACGAACATTTGATGTGTCAAATTCTAGAATACTGATAGGTGTCTAAAATACCTTAATCTTATCTATTGTTTATGCTTTCTCTGCTAGTTTTCGTGTAAATTATGTATCTTATGTTTTGTTTTTTAGTATTTATGTACTTTGGAATCATTTGGAACGAAAGTGGAAGAAACAGTGCAAAAGTCTCATCTCATGTGCAACTGCTATTGGAGGACGTATTATTCTACTGGAGTTTTGGAGGAGAGCGGCAACTAGGGTTTGATTTCATTTATTTTTCATGTTCTTCATCTTATTTTTGATTATGATTATGATGAACTCAAAAGTTATGAGTAACTAAATACTTATTATTGGTTATGGGATAAAGTAGAGTTCACAAATAAGATTTGATTCAATGTATTAGTTTTGTCTCAACTTTATTGTTTATGATTCATGGTTTATATTGTTATGATTTGATTGTTTGTTTGGTTGAGTCCGGAATCAATCCTATTTACTTTCATATCTAGAGCTATATTAGGGTTTTCAATACGAAAACGTTGTTTATCCCTGATTCTTAGTAGCATAATGTCATTATTCCTTGTAGTGATACATCTCTATAATTGCATATGAATCATAACCTTGGTTAAATTGAATTAGTGCTTTTACACATTTTGCTTTTAGGGAGTTAAATCTAATTGTGCTTTTACACTTTAGGTTACTTTCTAGGAAGAATTCACATATGCATCTTTTAATGTGGCTGTGATGAAATCAGGGAATTAGCGGGAAATACTTGCGATCAAGGTATCTTAGGACTTTTAGTAAATGAGAGATTAAATTACCAATTCTAGTCATTGATGATAAATTCATGTTTGTGAATGATACTATCCCGTGACCAATATCTTCTTCTCATTGATTACTTTTATTACTACTTTGCTTTCAATTTAGTTTTATTATAAAAACAACAAAACTCCCCCTTGGTTACTTAAGAATATAAAAATTGCATAACAACAATCGTCTCTCTGTGGATTCGAACACTTTATTACCACGTACTTCATTCATATTTAGTAGAGTAAGAAAGTGAATTATTTTTGCTCGGCTGACAACCGATCATATTTTGGTGTCGCTGCCGGGGAGGCATTCGACTTGTTATTAAGTTTTTAGTTTCTTTTTATTATTTTTCTGCTTGCATATTTGATTTTCGTTTCTTGTTTTGTTTCTCACTTGTTTGCGAGAATTGTTTTCAGGTACCTAATCCTTGGCTTCTAAAGATTGGAATTATCCAAGGTGCGGGATAGCTACACGAAAAGGCACAATACTCCAACCAAGGAAAGGCACAATGGAAGAACAAAACTTGGAAGTATAACACGAAGCTCTTCAGCAAGAAAGAGAAGTTCTAGAACATGAGATTCCTTTTGAAGAAGAAGTAATGGGTGATGCAAATCGTACACTCAAGGACTTGGCTTCGCACAAGCTGGATACACATCGAGGTTGTATTCAAACCGACTCTACTTTTGAGATCAAGCCGGGATTGCTTAGAGAATTACCAAAGTTCCATGGCATGGTGAATGAAGATCCAAACAAGCATCTTATGGACTTCCACACCATTGTCACGGCCATGATTTCAGCGAATATGGAGGCCGATGGTGCTATGTTGAAAGTTTTTAGATTCTGTTTGGCGGATAGTGCTAAGGATTGGTTATATTATTTTCCTCCCGGAAGTGTCACAACTTGGAATGGGTTGAAGAAACTCTTTTTAGAGAGATATTTTCTTGCATCTAAGTCTACTCAAAATCGCAAGGAGATTTGTGGAATGAAGCAAAATATGGGAGAACCCTTAGATGATTTTTGGGAAAGATACAAGAGATTGGTGGCAAGCTTCCCTCATCACCAATTCAGCGATGCTATGATCATCTAATACTTCTATGAAGGACTCCAATCAAGTGATAGGAATCTTATTGACACAACGGGTGGTGGTGCACTAGTGAGTAAAATGGTGGCACAAGCTAGAGAGTTGATTGAAAACATGGCAACAAACTCCCAACAATTCTTGAGTCGTGGTTCGGATGTGCTTCTTAGGAGAGTCAATGAAGTGAGCGAGGTGGAGGAACTTCGTCAACAAATGGGTAACATGACATCAATGTTGTAACAAGTTGCAACTGCGGTTATACCAAATTCTCATCAAGGATATGAAGAAGCCAATGAATAAGCTAACGCGATCTTTCCAAATCAGTAAAGATGGTATGATCATTATTCAAACACTTACAATCCGGGATGGAGAGATCACCCCAATTTTAGCTACGGGAACAAGCAAGGAGCGGTTCAACAACCTAATTTCTATAATTCGGGTGGATTTCAACCTCAACAACAACAATTCCATCCGTGTCAACAATTTCAACAACAACAACAACAACCTCAAGATCAGGGGTCAAGTATGAAAGAGTTGATGAAATCTTTTATGCAAAGAACGGAGAGCACAGTTAAGGAGTTGCAAACCCAAGTTAGTTCTATGGCTCTTGAGTTGAACCAATTGAAGGCACAAAATAGTGGGAAACTCCCTTCTCAACCTATTAACCCAAAAGGAGATGTGAATGCAATTACATTGAGAAGTGGTACACAACTTGTGCAACCCGAAGTTACTTATTCGGGAAAGGTGGAAACACCAAAGGAACCTGTTTTGGAGGAGAAGAATGAGGATTCTCCCCAAACTTCTGAGGTACCTATTCCTAACTCTAAAACTCCTATTCCTACTTATATTCCTCCTTTACCTTTTCCTCGCAGATTTTCAAATTCCAAGTAGGAGGCACTAGAAAAGGAGATTTTAGACTCAAGAAGATTCATGTGAACATACCACTCATTGATGCTATAAAGAAAGTTCCAAAGTATGCAAAAGTGTTGAAGGACATGTGTACCAATAAGAAAAATCTCAAAGGTAATAAAGTGCTAAGTGTAGGGGAGAATACCTCAGCAATCTTATAACACAAACTCCCACTGAAATGCAAAGACCCTGGTAGCTTTGACATTCCCGTCAAAATTTGTAACGCTACATTTAACAAAGCTATGTTGGATTTAGGTGCATCCGTTAATGTTGTGCCTGCATCTATGTATAACTCACTTGATTTAGGTCCTCTCAAAAAGGCTGGAATTGTGTTGTAATTAGCCGATCGCTCTAATGTCTACCCAATGGGTATTGTTGAGGATGTTCTTGTGCAGGTTAATCAACTAGTATTTCCAGCAGATTTTTGTGTCTTAGAGATGGATGAAGGTTCACCGGACTCATCTCTACCATTGCTACATGGGCGTCCCTTCATGAAAATGGCGAAAACCATTATTGATGTGGATAAAGGAATGCTGACTATGGAGTTTGATGGAGAAGTAATACGTTTCAACATTTTCGAGACGATGAGATTTCCTAGTGATGTCCACTCTAGCTTCTCCGTTGATGTGATGGATACATTGGCACAACAAATGTTTGAATTGAATGGTGATGATGCTTTGGAAACTGTTCTAACTACATCCATTGATAATGGTGTAGAGTGTGGTAATGAAGTCAAAGAAGCCCTTGGTTATCTCAACTCACTACATGGATGCCCGGAAACTCATAATATCTCTTTTATTTCTTTACCATGCAGTGATGAAAAACTTTTACCTTCTATTGTTAAATCTCCAAAGTTAGAATTGAAACCTCTTCCGAGTCACTTAAAGTACTTGTAGTTGGGTGACAATGAAGAGTTACCTGTGATTGTTTCTAACGAGCTTAGTGAATTACATGATCAAAAACTTCTAAGGGTGCTAAGGAAGTACAAGACGGCCATAGGATGGACAATTGCCGATATCAAGGGTATAAGACCTGCCGTTTGTATGCATAAGATCCGTTTGGAGGACGATTCCAAGCCTACAAGGGAAGCACAACGTCGTTTGAACCCCCTATGATGGAATTTGTGAAAAAAGAGATACTCAAGCTTTTGGAAGTGGGTGTTATCTACCCCATATCCGACAACAAGTGGGTAAGCCCAGTACAAGTTGTACCAAAGAAATCAGGTGTGACAGTGGTGGAGAATGATAAGAATGAACTTGTCCCAACTCGTGTGCAAACTGGTTGGAGGGTTTGTATTGATTACAGGAAATTGAATGCCACCACTAGAAAAGATCACTTTCCATTACCTTTTATTGATCAAATGCTTGAACGTTTAGCTGCACACTCTTATTATTGCTTTCTTGATGGCTATTCAGGTTATAATCAGATTGTGATAGCGCCGGAGGATCATGAGAAAACCACTTTCACTTGTCCTTTTGGTACTTTTGCTTATAGAAGGATGCCTTTTGGCTTGTGAAATGCTCCATCTACTTTTCAAAGGTGTATGGTAAGTATATTTTCAGAATATGTTGAAAACATAATTGAAGTGTTCATGGACGACTTTAGTGTCTTTGGTGATTCATTTGACCTTTGCTTGAACAAATTGTCTTTAATCCTTGAACGATGTGTTGAAAAAAACCTTGTGATGAATTGGGAGAAGTGCCATTTTATGGTAACTCATGGCATTGTTTTAGGCCATATAATATCTTCTAAAGGCTTGGAAGTTGATAAATCTAAGATAGACCTTATTCGTGCTCTAACCCCTCTCACTACGGTGAGGGAGATACGTTCTTTCCTTGGTCATGCAGGTTTTTATCGTAGATTCATCAAGGATTTTTCCAAGATAAATCACCACTTTGCAACTTATTGCAAAAAGATGTGGTTTTTAACTTTGATGAAAAGTGTATGGCGGCATTCAATCATTTGAAATAACTTTTGATTTCATCCCCTATCATTAAACCACCGGATTGGAGCAAGCCTTTTGAGCTCATGTGTGATGCAAGTGACTATGCGGTTGGTGCGGTGCTTGGGAAGCGTGTGGGGAAAATACCTCATGCTATTTATTATGCTTCTA
The DNA here is from genome assembly GCA_023529315.1 of Papaver bracteatum. Classification (NCBI taxonomy): domain Eukaryota; kingdom Viridiplantae; phylum Streptophyta; class Magnoliopsida; order Ranunculales; family Papaveraceae; genus Papaver; species Papaver bracteatum. The sequence goes on along the minus strand of JAJJWX010003467.1, from coordinate 579,969 downwards.
GAACGTTAAATGAAGCCCAACAAAACTACACAACCACTGAAAAAGAGTTATTAGCTATTGTTTTTGCTTTGGAAATTTTTTTCTCTTATCTAATTGGTACAAAAGTTGTTGTCTTTTCAGATCACGCAACACTTAGGTACTTGCTTACAAAGAAAGAGGCGAAACCGAGGCTCATACGATGGATTTTACTCTTGCAAGAATTTGATATAGAGATCAAAGACAAGAAAGGAATTGAGAACACCGTTGCGGATCACTTGAGCCATCTTGCTGTAGACAAGGAAGCTATCCCATTGCGTGAAAGTTTCCTGGATGAGCAAATATTCTCATTTGCCTTTGCGGAACCATGGTATGCTGATATTGTGAATTACTTGGTAACTAAACAAATCCCAAAGAACTTGTCTCGTGCTGAGAGGGACAAACTTAAAAGGTTAGGGAACCAATATATATGGGATGATCCATACTTATGGAAACATGGCAGCGACCAAGTACTACGAAGGTGCGTTCCCGAGTCTGAATTTAACTCTATCTTGTCTTTTTGTCACTCCTATGCTTGCGGAGGACATTTTGGGAGTAAAAGAACAGCTTACAAGGTACTTGAAAGCGGTTTCTATTGGATAACCTTGTTTAAGGATGCATATATATTTTGCATAACTTGTGATAGGTGCCAAAGAACAGGCAATCTATGTGCTAGAAATCAAATGCCACAAACTTTTATTCAATTTATTGAAGTTTTTGATGTATGGGGTATCGATTTTATGGGTCCTTTTGTCAACTCCCATGGGAATTTTTATATCTTACTTGTTGTTGATTATGTCTCGAAATGGGTGGAAGCTAAGGCCACCCCAACTAATGATTCTAAAGTGGTTTCAGATTTTGTGCAAGCTAACATTTTTGCAAGGTTTGGAATTCCAAGATCCATAATTAGTGATGGGGGTTCACACTTCAAAAACAGGTTCTTACAAAGCTTGTTGAATAAGTACAATGTGTCACATAAGATTGCAACACCTTATCGTCCCTAAACAAATGGACAAGACGAGGTGTCTAACCGAGAGGTGAAGTCCATACTAGAGAAGACGATGAATCCAACAAGGAAGGACTGGAGCATGCGACTTAATGATGCTTTGTGGGCTTATAGAACCGCATCCAAGACACCTATTGGGATGTCTCCCTTTAGGATTGTGTACGGTAAACCTTGTCACTGGAGCATGCGACTTAATGATGCTTTGTGGGCTTATAGAACTGCATCCAAGACACCTATTGGGATGTCTCCCTTTAGGATTGTGTACGGTAAACCTTGTCACTTACCCGTTGAAATTGAGCATAATGCGTTTTGGGCTATTAAGCAATGCAATATGGAGTTGGATGGTGCTGGAAAACAAAGAAAGTTGCAACTCCAAGAGCTAGAAGAGCTTCGCAATGATGCATTTGAAAGCTCACGCATTTATAAGGAGAAAACTAAGGCATTTCATGATACTATGATTTCTAGAAAACAATTTTGTGTTGGGCATAAAGTGCTTTTGTTTAATTCTCGCTTGCAATTATTTCCGGGTAAATTAAGGTCACGTTGGATCGGACCTTTTGTTGTTACTAATGTGTTTTCTCATGGTGCAGTAGAAATTCGTAGCATAGCTACAGGAAAGGAGTTTAAAGTGAATGGACACCAGCTGAAAACATATTATGAGAACTTTACTTCCGAAGTTGTGGAAGGTGTGAACTTTGTGGAAGTACTCCCTCTGGAGGAGTCTTAGCAAACACGGAGCAAGACAGGCTGACGACTTTAAACCAAGCGCTAAGTGGGAGGCAACCCACCTGTTTTGTATCTTTATCTTTTTATTTTTAAGCATTTTATCTTGATTTTCTTGTTTTTGCATATCATTTGCGGAATTTCCCACCTTGAACTTTCTTTGGACGATTCAATTTTACATTGAGGACAATGTAAAGTTTAAGTATGGGGGAGCAATTATATGTTTGTATAGTTTTTTTTATGCCTTAAAAAAATCAGAAAACTAGAAAACTAAGAAAACAAATTGTTCTTTATTAACTCCGAAATCTAGAAACTTGTGCCTTTAGGATGGCACTACCATTAGTGGATGGAACCATTTTGATTGCAGGAGTTGAGGAACCAATTAACTAAAAGACGGACATAGCTCGGAAATTATAAATAACATGATAGTTGTTACTATATCTCGGAATATCACCATATCACATTCTATTTTTATTTTTCCATATTTATCTATTGTTCTCTAAGTGCTTTGGTGGGTCATTAAACATCGACTTGTTATTACTGCTAGGATGAAATAGAGTGATTGAGTTGCTAAAAAAAAAGGAAAAAAAAAACCGACCAATTAGACCAAACGGAATAAAAATGACACTTGGATAGCAATATGTGTGTGTTCTCCCTGTCTCCGTCGCCTAAACAAGCGTGGAATGCAGGATCCAAGGGAACTATCATGTAATCTACTGACAAGAAGCATGCGCTTGGATCCAAAAAATCTAATCATGTTGTCTAAAAAAAAAAAGTGAAAAGTGAAAAGGAAAGGAAAGGAAAGGAAAAGAAAAGAAAGAAAATATTATTATTGTTGAATAAATTCGACTCCTGGTTCCCTTGTATATGCCGGTTGAGTTGATGTAGAATTAAGATTGTTGACCACTGGTTCCCTTGTATATTCCAGTGTGTTGACACTAGAATTCAGACCAGTAGCTCAATCCAATAGGATGCATAGGTTCATCTTGGCGGTGACCTTCAGACAGATATGGGAAACACCAACCACTTGTGAACATTCGCAAACATCTACCTCTATATCCATCTTCTTAATCTTTTCATTGTGATTATGGTTAGTCAGATTCCGAGTATTGTGGTTTGTTTAACTATCTAATTAGAGCTTTATTACTTATATATGAATTGAATTTGCGCAAGGTACCTCCTCCTGTAGTCATTTTGGATTCGTTCATTGATTTTTCACAAATAGACGGAGTTGGAAATATAGGTTTTGTAGGCACACCTCTTGTAAACCTTCACGAGACTAAAACTCGTCCACTAGGGACACCTAGGGGTTCAAAGGCTTGTTATTTATGCTAAAAGTGACCGTAGCATCGACGAGACGGAGTTGTATGTATGTTTCATAATTATTTTATTTGATTTGCTCGAGGACTAGCAAAGTCTAAGTGTGGGGGAATTTGATAGGTGTCTAAAACACCTTAATTTATCTATTGTTTATGCTTTCTATGCTAGTTTTCTTGTAAATTATGTATCTTATGTTTTGTTTTTGAGTATTTAGGTACTTTGGAATCATTTGGAACGAAAGAGGAAGAAACAATGCAAAAGTCTCATCTCATGTGCAACTGCTATTGGAGGACGTATTATTCTACTGGAGTTTTGGAGGAGAGCGGAAACTAGGGTTTGATTTCATTTATTTTTCATGTTCTTCATCTTATTTTTGATTATGATTATGATGAAATCAAAAGTTATGAGTAACTAAATACTTATTATTGGTTATGGGATAAAGTAGAGTTCACAAATAAGATTTGATTCAATGTATTAGTTTTGTCTCAACTTTATTGTTTATGATTCATGGTTTATATTGTTATGATTTGATTGTTTGTTTGGTTGAGTCCGGAATCAATCCGATTTACTTTCATATCTAGAGCTATATTAGGGTTTTCAATACGAAAACGTTGTTTATCCCTGATTCTTAGTAGCATAATGTCATTATTCCTTGTAGTGATACATCTCTATAATTGCATATGAATCATAACCTTGGTTAAATTGAATTAGTGCTTTTACACATTTTGATTGCCTTGATTAGTCTTATTCCATAGAACTTATTGCTTTTAGGGAGTTAAATCTAATTGTGCTTTTACACTTTAGGTTGCTTTCTAGGTCGAATTCACATATGCATCTTTTAATGTGGTTGTGATGAAATCAGGAAATTAGAGGGAAATACTTGCGATCAAGGTATCCTAGGACTTTTAGTAAATGAGAGATTAAATTATCAATTCTAGTCATTGATGAAAAATACATGTTTGTGAATGATACTATCCCGTGACCAATATCTTCTCCTCATTGATTACTTTTATTACTACTTTTCTTTCAATTTAGTTTTATTATTAAAACAACAAAACTCCCCCTTGGTTACTTAAGAATATAAAAATTGCATAACAACAATTGCCTCTCTGTGGATACGAACTCTTTCTTACCACGTACTTCATTCATATTTAGTAGAGTGAGAAAGTGAATTATTTTTGCTCGGCTGACAACCGATCAAATACCCATACTGAATCTTATATATGTAATGCGCTAATTTCCTAAACTATGTAATGAATATTATTTTTTTTGAAAGTAAGGTATAATCGGATTATATGGGCATATAGAAAACCGATTCCGGTAATCGGTTTATTTGGGTATTAAAAAAGATCCGATTCTAGGTTTACTTCATCCTTTGAAAAAACTCAACCCAAAATCAGTTTACAACTGCACTAACATCAACCGATTCTGGATCGTGTTTTGAATTTTTTTTTATTTTTTTTTCAAGTTTTGATGATGAATTGATAGTAGTTGATTTCAAAGTTAACTTGGTTAAACATCGTTTAATCTCCCAAATTAGCACTAATCAATCAGGGGTAGTTTTACCATTTAGTAAAATAACTGGATAAGGGGTTATCCATTTTACTTCAAAATATTCTTTTTGGTCTTGTAGTTATAAGCCCAAATAATCACTTTAGGCCCCAATTTAGCCAGGTAAAAATTTATCAAGAGTCAAAATATTAACTTTTTTTATTTTAATATAGGAAAAAAAATACAATTAAAATGTTAACTAATACTTACCATAGTCCCAAATTAGTTGAGCTAGAAGTACAATTTAGATATATTTTATTTCCCAAACTATAATTCATGACTACCAAATGATATATGGTAATTATTAATGGGACAAAATTTAATAATGATTAGCTCAAGCTAGTCTGGGGCGGAGGGAGTATTCAGCACCAGACATTAACCCAATATTCAGCCTCCTTAACCACACCGAAGAAGTAAGAGACATGGAATCCATCACCTAACTTGATCTAACGGTTATAACTCCCCCGTGAAAGAACTTTGTGAAACAATCTTCTAGAGCCATCTGGACTAATCCAGACATTCTAAACTTCCTTTCCTACAATCTATCGGTCAAGATACCGCCAGAAAGTTCTCGAATGAAATTTCAGTTCCAGTCCTTTATATAAAAACAAGGAAACCTCCCTGTTCTCTTCATTCATAAATTTTTTTTTTTTTCATAACAAGCCGTTTCACAAAATCACAAAACAAAGCTCTGCAAATTTTTTCTCAAACAATTATCCGCTAAACAAATCTTCTTTGTGTCTGAATTTCATAGTTTTGAAGAAGAATGGCCGGAAAAGGGGAAGGACCAGCCATTGGTATTGATTTGGGAACAACATATTCCTGTGTAGGAGTGTGGCAGCATGATAGGGTTGAGATTATCGCTAATGATCAAGGAAACAGAACAACACCTTCTTATGTTGCCTTCACTGATACTGAACGTTTGATTGGTGATGCTGCTAAGAATCAAGTTGCTATGAACCCTGTTAATACCGTCTTTGGTAAGATTTTTTTTCTAATTTTTCTTTCAGTAATTGTTGAGTCTGACTCGGTCTGAGTCAAGTAGGAAATAGAGATTTTGCATGTCCGAGTTAACTAGTGAGATTGATGTTATGATTGACCTAGCCAAAATTTTGCATACTCAAAAGTTGATCAAAATTTTAAGTAGTAAGATTTTTCATACTCAAAAGTTGATATGTTTGTTTGTGATTTGATCAAAATTTGTCTAGCCTGACTCGACCGAGTTGAATCAAATCTGGTTCAGTACTACTTGGCCTTGTTCCAAAGTCCCGTATAGTGATTCACCGAAGCAGATATATATGTACCCAATCAGAAAAGTTACAGAAAAGTTAGCTTGATTTGAACAAAATGCAAACATTATCTCCGGCTTGGTTAGATTTTTGTTCATGAGTCTGACTCAGTTGAATCAGATGATGAAGTTGCACGATCCAGCAAAAAAGAGTTGCCCCAATCTGTTTCTGTTGATTTTCAGTTATCATGTCTCTTTTTGTTTTTTGTTATTGCTTGTACTGAATTACTCTTGTTCTGACATTTTGTAGATGCAAAGCGTTTGATTGGAAGAAGGGTGTCTGATCCATCAGTTCAAGCTGATATGAAGCTATGGCCTTTCAAGGTTATTGCTGGACCAGGTGAAAAACCCATGATTGTTGTGACTTACAAAGGCGAAGAGAAGCAATTTTCAGCTGAAGAAATATCATCAATGGTTCTCATTAAGATGCGCGAGATTGCGGAAGCCTACCTTGGTTCTTCTATCAAGAATGCTGTTGTTACTGTCCCTGCTTACTTCAATGATTCGCAACGTCAGGCCACAAAAGATTCTGGTTCTATTGCTGGTCTAAATGTCTTGAGAATCATCAATGAGCCAACTGCTGCTGCAATTGCATATGGTCTTGACAAGAAGGCGTCTAGTGTTGGGGAAAAGAATGTTCTTATTTTTGATCTTGGTGGTGGTACATTTGATGTTTCGTTACTGACTATTGAAGAGGGTATTTTCGAAGTAAAGGCTACTGCTGGAGATACCCATCTTGGAGGAGAAGATTTTGATAATAGGATGGTGAATCATTTTGTGCAAGAGTTTAAGAGGAAGAACAAGAAGGATATCAGTGGAAATCCTAGGGCATTAAGAAGGTTGAGGACAGCCTGTGAGAGGGCCAAGAGGACTCTTTCATCCACTGCCCAGACTACAATTGAAATTGATTCTTTGTACGAAGGTGTTGATTTTTACACGTCTATTACTCGTGCGAGATTTGAAGAGATGAACATGGATTTGTTCAGGAAATGTATGGAGCCTGTGGAGAAGTGTTTGAGGGATGCTAAGATGGACAAGAGCAGCGTCCATGATATTGTTCTAGTGGGTGGTTCTACTAGGATTCCTAAAGTGCAGCAGTTGTTGCAGGAGTTCTTTAATGGGAAAGAACTCTGCAAGAGTATCAACCCTGATGAAGCTGTTGCTTATGGAGCGGCTGTGCAGGCGGCGATTTTGAGTGGTGAAGGTAATCAGAAAGTGCAGGACTTGTTGCTGTTGGATGTTACTCCTCTCTCCCTTGGACTCGAGACAGCTGGAGGGGTCATGACTACATTGATTCCAAGAAACACCACCATTCCCACCAAGAAGGAGCAAGTTTTCTCTACCTATTCGGACAACCAGCCTGGAGTGTTAATTCAGGTGTATGAAGGAGAAAGAGCAAGAACAAAGGATAACAACTTGCTTGGGAAATTCGAGTTGTCTGGAATCCCTCCTGCGCCTCGTGGTGTCCCTCAGATCACTGTTTGCTTTGACATTGATGCAAACGGTATTCTGAATGTATCTGCTGAGGATAAAACCACAGGGCAAAAGAACAAGATCACAATCACTAATGATAAAGGAAGACTGTCCAAGGAGGAGATCGAGAAGATGGTGCAGGAGGCCGAGAGGTACAAGGCTGAGGATGAACAGCACAAGCAGAAAGTTGAGTCGAAGAATGCTTTGGAGAACTACGCTTACAATATGAGGAATACCATCAAGGACGAGAAAATTGCTGGGAAGTTGGCACCAGCTGACAAGAAGAAAATTGAGGATGCAATTGATGGGGCCATCCAGTGGCTCGACACCAACCAGCTTGCAGAGGCGGAGGAGTTCGATGACAAGATGAAAGAGCTGGAAAGTATTTGCAACCCAGTTATTGCCAAGATGTATCAAGGTGGTGTTGGACCTGACATGGGTGGAGCTGGTGGCATGGATGAAGATGGCCCTTCAATGGGTGCTGGCAGTGGTGCAGGACCCAAGATCGAGGAAGTCGATTAAGTGGTATAACTTGGATGTGGTGGAATATCACTGCTAGGGCTTGAAGTTGATGCGGATGTCTTATGTTTAGTTCAGTTTTAAGTGTATCTTTCTATGATGTAATGATGGTACTGCCTGGCTGTTGGTCAAGCTTAACTACTTAATATAAAAGTCTCAGTTTTAGTTTAAATTTTTGCAAACTTCTCACATATTTATTATGCTTCTGTCTGATTCTCTGAAGTCACTTATGGCTTCTCTCTTCTTTAAAATTTCAAGCTTAAGTGGAGCTGTGTTGCGATGTCCAAATTCATGTTCTGTCAAGCTCCTTGGATGTGTATATTGAGGTTGGCAGATTGATGTAGTTCGGAGTAGAGCTTGATGAAATGCCTAATCATGCTACTATTTTTTCAGGCAATCTAGTTTCTGGTGCAATTTTGAAATCAAAACAAAGATGAAGATTTTGCTTTGTTTCAAGATGAATTCTGCACCACTATACGTTTTGCTTTGGAGAAACATTGATCTTCTTGATCAACTGCCCAGGAATTTACCAAAATAGTGATATTGTACGTGATACAAACTTGGAAGATGCAACAGAGCATAATACAAACTTGGAAGATGCAACAGAGCATATCGGAGAAGTTCTGAAACATGCGGAAAAAAAACATATACAAAGCTTACAAAATGAAAGACTGATTGGATCCAGAGGAATTCCTTGTTCAGGTTTACAGAATATCAGGCAAGCTTTTGTGGGGCGAAGATGGTGCTCCATGACTGGCAAAGAGGTTGAAGACCCTATCTGGCATTCACATGAGAGAATAACTAATGAATCAAAAGAAATAAAAAGTAAATTCCGCATAAAGCATGGGTTTCAATCTATAATATAGTAAGTTACAAACGTCTCCGCAGGGAAGCATCTTTGGAGTAAGAAACACTGAGAAAACCAACAAAACAAGTTATTTCTTTCTCTTTATTGGTAACATTAGTCAGATTACTACCTCAATCTATTGAAGATCCCTTATCTGCAGACCTATAACTAGCATGCCGACCAGCAGAATAAGCTGATAGTGCTGAAGAAGTAATATTAAGTGAGCGCTCAGCAAAGCTGATAGTTTTCTTTGCCACCCACCACAGGGCATAGAAGAAAATAAGCCAACCTACATAAACAGCAAGATGTTACAGGAAAATTGACGCAGCAGAAGTATTTGAGCAGTATTACTACCATAACACTATAAGACCACCTTCTTATCTAAAATGGTAGACACTACTTAGTATTTGACAATCATGAATAGAAGAATACTATTCCACATCAAAGTGATTATTATTTCGATTGGGGTAAAAGTTGAGCAAAAAAATTACTTCTAAGAAAAACAAAGAACTGGCAAATTTCATTATCTTTGGCTATCCTGGGAATGCGTTTCATATTTTCTTAGAAAATCATGGTGGTTCAAAAGAAAATAAACCCAGTACAAGCATAAACCAAAATTTCATGACAGACTAGTTACGAGGAATTTCGAGATACCATAAACAATAACAACAGCAACTAACTTTGAGCCATGGCCAAATCATCTGACAATTAGATCTACCAGGGAGCAAGAAATTTAGGCGTCCCTAAACAACTTAAAAGCAATATTGAATAATTAACGTTTTCAAATTAAGTAGATGACCTCCAATATCGAATTTGCTTGTCCACTAGTAAGAGTGGGTGAGCAATATCACCTTCATTTAGCCTTAGGATATGGAGGAAGAAGTCTATAGGATCATCCTTTTCCCTCTATCATACTTTGGTCTAGCTTACCCATTACCCCTCTTAAAAGTAAGAGAAACTTATCTCTGATGTCCAACATACATAGGACGGATTCACATGTGTTCAGTTAGGTGCATATGTTGTTTAAGATTGGAATAGTATATATTCTCCAGTAAGAATGCAAACATCAATAAATAAGAAGCAACAAATATACAAAGGAAATAGCATGGCAGTGTTGCACCTGTGGTTATAAGAACAGCGATAACTGTTGTGATAGTGGCAGTAGAAATGACAACCAGAGCCACTGATAAAGCTCCGATATAAACTGCCGTAATGCAAGCAAAGAAGATAGCTAAGAAGCCACCGGCAGCAGCTAAAGATATAAAAAGAGAGATAATAACCGCATTGATAGTTGCCCCCACAAAGAAAAGCATAAAAACGAGAAATCCGGTCAAAGACAGAAATGTTATCGTTCCAGCCTGCAATTTAAGAGACAAAATTCTGAATTAGTTTCGGGATAAAAATTTGCAATATATTCAAAACTCACATCACTTGAGAAGAGGAGAAGCAACCATGTCGTGACTTATTTCTTTACAGATAACCTGATAATGCTTTGTTTGAAGGTAATACTCCTCCTACAGTACTATACTGGAACTAAAAACTTACGACTGTTGCTTCTGATTTGAAAACTCATAACAAAATTGCAGAAATAGGAATATTTCATAACAAAGTGAAAGTTAGAACAAATGCCCACCAGATATACCAATCTTTTAGGGAATGTCTGAAAATCAAAGCTATTGCCCACGACAAAACACCAGATGCAACAGTTAAGTTGTGGTTCTTAAATTGATCGGTAAAAGGAAACCCCAGTCAGCTTCCAGGATATTGGTAAGGTTGTCAAAGTTAGAGCATGTCACACAGGGAAAGAAAGATAAGTTCCTGGGTGACTCTATCCTTAGACTCACAAGTGGTGAGAGTGATCGAGGGAGATGGTGAATAAAAAAAACAACCAGCACGGACTACAGATGCTTTGTTGGTGAGCAAAATAATATAGTTAGAAAATCAAAAGCTTCTGTCTAGGCCTCACAATCATTGTAATGAAATGACGACCATCTCAAAAATCAAAAGCTTAGAATCACCGAGAACAAATTTATGAACTTGCCCACCAATGATACCACCATTATCCATATCAACACCAACTTATGAAGAGCTAGTTGGTTGACAAAAATAATGATATGATGACCATCTGATCTTGTTTTTCCTCTTTAAATGAAAAATCGGTGTTACCGAGACAATCATTAAGAGCCAATTTCTTAGCACTGAGTTAGTAATCAGAAGTGAATACCATTTAACCCTCTCATTTTCAGTTCAAAAATTGATGATTTACTTACCAATAAAGACAAAATCTACCTTAAGACTAACTGACAATAATCACACATGTAACAAAGTTTCCTCTTTTAGACTTAGCTGAATCGAATTAGCAAATTTCAGTAGTTAATTAATCAAATTCGGACAAAAATTAGAACCCAATAAAAATTAATTTACAGCAGAAATCTGATTTGAACTTTGATATACTTACAGAGATGACGAGTAGAGCACGGAAGGGACTGCCTTGACGAGTCCAGAGAAGGAGATTATTGGTAGAATTCTTTGTAGCTTGTCGCAAGTAAGGAGCATTTCTGCATACAGATTTCTTGGTACGTTTTAAGAGAAGAGGAATTGATGTGCCATCATTATTATCTGGGAAGAAAATCTGAGTAAAGAGACTATGAAAAAGAGTATACAAAGTAGTTTCTTCTTCTTTATCACTAAATTTCTTCTCTTCTTTTGGAGTTTGATCTGTTGTTGTACTCTCAAATTGAACTTCCACTTCAGGGTTCTCAGAATTTTCGTTAGCCATTGCTAGGTTTTACTATCTTTTCCTTTTCTTTTTTCTTAAATCAAACAATTATGTTGACTTCGCATCAGTTAAGACTTTAGAGTGTATCTCTCTCTGCACTGCAGCTGTATTTATGATGAATATGATAGATAACCAATCTCCATAAAAATGATAAACAATGGTAACCAAATACTCGTTTACACGATTACACGTTTAAAGGGTGGGGCTTCACAACTCCTGCTAGGGGAAGCACAGACTCGTTTAAAGGGTGGGGCGTCACAACTCCTGTTATGGGAAGCACCGCCTCGGACGTCGGTGGGGAGTGGAGTTAAGCAAAAGAAGAACAAAAAAAAGTACATGACTGCATATAGGGGTACCAGTTTGCTTGGGGTACCATTTCAAGAGTGTAAGATGTTTTGTATTATATAAAATTTGGTACACCCACATGTAAACTGGTACCCCTATTAGGTCGGTTTTTATGGGCATGACAAATTCCTAAAGTTTGTCATTTTTGCACCCATTATAGAGCTGACTAACCAGTAAATTTGCCATTTAGCCAGGCCAAGTCAAGTTTCTACCGAGCAGTCGAGTCTCGGTCGTTAAGACAAGACTAACTACACTGTTCGGTGTTATTTAGACCCACAACGGTTTATACTTGGCCGGCCGGTCTAGTCTTCACCGCCACATAGAATCTGACCTAACGGCCAGAAATATCCCCCCTATACTCAATCATTCATTTTAACTTGCACGTTCTCTTCTCTACTCTTCACATTTGTTAATCTGAAACAAATTTCATCATTCAACTCTTTGATTCACTCGTATTGTGTAGTTTTTTTTTTTAATATGTCTCAATCTAATTATCAATTAACTAAAAGCAAGAAGATTAGGGGTCCAAAATTTACCTTAGCTGAAGATGAATGCATTTGTGTTCTTTACACAAGATAGTGTCGATGGTGCCCAACAACAATTTACCAAGTTGTGGGATAACATATTTGCTAAATTTCGTGATGAAACTATGAACATCAACGATCGTGATGCAAATGGATTGTCCGGTCGCTTCGTTGTAATCAACACCCAAGTTTCCTTGTATGTTGCTGCTATAATGCAAGCTGCTCGTTCTCGAGCGAGCGGTCTTGTCGATGTTGATGTCGAACGAAAGTGTCAAAATGATTGACACCACAAACATGGGAAAATTTTGGTTATGAAAGTTGTTATCATATTTTGAAAGAGTTTCCTAAATATAATCCATAAGTGTTAGCAAACATGCAGAATGTACCTGAGGATTTTGGATAAATTCCATTTGCAAGATAATAACCATGAGTGTAGTGATTCCCGTTGATAGCGAAATTTACCTGAGGACTAATTACATACTTTGAATCCTCAAACAAAGCACATTGATATCATTCTGAGAACCCGGGAGACCGAAAAAAGCGTGTCATATCCAACGATCATAAGAAGCAACAACCTCAAGGATAACCGTTGGTTTTGCGTAGTGACCCTTATACTGACCGGGCCAATAGGTAGGGCATCCGGTCCATACCCAATGCATGCAGTCAAGACTACCCATCATTCCTGGAAATCCCCTTTCCTGATTTTGCTTTAATATTTCTTTAACATTCGCGTCAGTTGGTTTTCGTAAATATGTTGGACCAAAATGATTAATCATTGTTTCTCAAAACAACGAAAGATACTTGTATGATGTTGTTTTGCCTATATGAAGGTACTCATCATTAGAATTTGGAGGTCTGCCATATCCTAGAATCCTTAAGGATGAAGTAACCTTTTGTTCAGGGCTATGACCTCTAATATTCAGTGCATCATAACAATAATTAAATTGAGGTTCTACCTGACAAATCTCATCAATAATCTTTAGCACCAAATGTCGGGGCATGCGAAACAGGCCTTGGAAATTTTCATCAGAGAACACACAATTGGGAAGAAAATAATCGTGCATCAGCTTCTTGTGCCATTCATCCAAACTCCGGTACGTATATCTTCTTGTGAATACTTCTCTTGTATCTGGATCTCTAGGTATATGCCCCGATGAATATAGCTGCATCAAATTGTTGGTTAGTTCTCTATCTTTATCTGACTCATCATCAATTTTTCGCAACGCCTGAACGAATATTTATTGTTGTTTTTCAAATCGATCCATATGAATACGCACCTCTTCGTCAGACGAATCCATTGATTTGAAACTAAAAATTAAACAAAGGATTAAAGGTACAAAAAAGTAGGATGATAGAGTTGATGAAATAATAAATTGTTGAGGTGTGATCAAATTGAATAGAATGAGGTGAATTTATAGGGGAACGTGGGGGGGAAATAGCCGTTACTTCATTATCTAATAAGCGATGAATTCTACACCGATCTGTTTTACAAAGACCGTTGGTGGTGTAGTCTCCACCGCTCGGTTGAGATTTGATCGTTTCACTTAATTCCCATAATGGAATGGCCAGTTTTCCAGGCCACCTGGAATGGCAGATAGATGGGTTAGCCAACCCCCATAGGAACCTGTTAGATCATAGCTCGGTTGAACCCACCAAGCGTTTGTATATCAAGTTTGGTTGTCATATTTTAGTGAATCAAAACTCATCTAAGAGTCGCCTTATTATGTACTAGAGACAACTTCGTATAGGTCAGGCTAGAAAGATTAGGATAATGAGACATAAAAGTATTACTCAAAGACTTTAGATTCACTCAAACTAGATCAAAGTGTCGACGGGATCTTTAGAATTGTTTGTATATCTAAAGACATCTTGTGATAATCCATTGTTAACAGACTCCGTTCTGTGCGTGATTGATCACAAGAGATTCAAGTGGTGTTGTGTGGGTTTAATTGGAGATTAAAGAAGATTTGAAGACGAAGAAGATTTCTTATTGGTTTCTCATATCTTTGTGTAGCACAAACCTTGATCGGCTGGGATCCAACTAGAATCGGATTTATTCGATTGATTAGTTGCATGATATCGGCATCGCTTTATAGTTTCTTGTTGGATTCTATATTGATTGATTGCAAATCTAAACTCTGCAACTTTGGTAGTTGTTGGATAGATTTATCTAACTAGGCAAAGGAGTTTATTAGTTTAAAAGGAAAATTCTTTGCATATGACTTGAGATATCTTTATCTGGAAAGAATCAATAGAGTTGTTAATTACCAAACATATTTGTTGTTCCTTTACTGTTTGGAATACGATCCAAAGGAATTGTTCCAGTGCGTGCACTTATTGAATGTCGGAAGCGTAGGGAAGTTGAAAAAATTAAGTGAACTAGGTTTAGTTGCCTGGTATCAACTATACGAAGTTAGTTTAGATTTTGTATATCGGCTTAATTTTTAGAGTATTCAATTATGTACTTGGTCCCGGGGTTTTTCTACTTTTGTGGTTTCCTCATTAACAAAATCTTGCCGTGTTATTTACTTTTCTTTTCCGCAATTATGATTGTTGTTATTATAATTTAAAGTAAATTACACAAACGTTAACTCCGTATTACTTGATAGTGATCCTATAGAGTTTAGTTGTCCGAACCTATTATCAAGTAATCACACTTTGATTGTTGTATTGTCTCGATCTCGTATCCATAGACAATCACACAAAGTGTGAATACCGATTTGTCGTATTGTCTCGACTTTGTCCATAGACAATCACTTTCGGTAAGAGGACTTATAGGTGGACATTTTATAGATTATGGTGTATCTTATAAGGTTTCTGGTTTCTTGTGGGTATACGATTCACTGCATCATTCGACTGACTATTTGTTCCATTGACAGTGAAGAGAAGCAAATTATGAAGCTTAGAATTTTTTTTCATTCTTGCAAAACAATGTATAGCATAGTGATTCTTTTCCCCACAAAAAGTACATGTTCGTGAAGAGGAAGCAACAATTGGCACCTATCTTTGCTTCATAGCCATATGAGAAGACTGTAAGTTATATAAACCTTTCTTGACACAATCTTCTACTGGAGAACACTTCTTCGTATGTGGTAATTAATGAGAATTAGTTACAGAATAATTTCTCCTTAAGACAGAGTTTTCCTTTTCCAAGGATTTACACTGTTCATGGGCTAGAATAAAAGATGCACTGATGAATTATTCTCGAGCAAAGTTTTTCTCTTATTGAGTTTTCCTTAACAACCTCCTCAAGAGCACTAATCTTTTCACATTGTAGATTAGTTTCTTGTAGAAGTTTCTCAATGTTCTTATAGAATGATACAAAAATGTTATAGAGATCACGTTCTCGATCAAGAGTCTTTTCAAATTCATAAATAAGCTGATCATGATCATTAAAATCAATAGTCTCAGCTGTATTTTTAGAAATTCTGGTGAGCTCCTTTCTAGCTTTTGCCAGAGTGTCACATGTCTCATGAGAGGAAGAAATGTCAATATCAAATTGAACATTTTTTCTACCTCGGTATTCAGAAGAATATTATAAGGAGCAATCCTTTGAGGTGTTTCTAAGACACTTGACATCATTAAAATATTTAGGAGACATTTTAGTAAGTGCAACAGAGATCTTGTTCTCAGACTCAGATTGCCACAAATACAGACTTGTAAGGTCTTGAACGAGTTTTCCAGCTCTGATACCAATTTAAAAAGCGGGGGTCTAACAACCACACCCAATATTTCGATTAGCAATATGTATGGACAACTCCGAGTTACTTTCTAGAGAATCAACTAGACTCAATCAATAGAAAATATCTCAAGGAGTTATTATCTCAATCTCTCAATTTGATTTACTCAAGCAAATACAATCTGCGAGTCTTAATCAAAGAGAGATAACTTGGATGGTAACATAGACCAATATCCAAGTGTCAATCAATTTAAATCAACAACCAATAAGGTCTGATATTCTAATTGATTGAACAACGCATAACCTGTATTATTTCAATTATATAAAAATATAATGAGGAAAAGAAATAACACAGACAACAGAATTTTGTTAACGAGGAAACCGCAAATGCAAAAAAACCCCTGGACCTAGTCCAAATTAAACATACACTGTATTAAGCCGCTACAGACACTAGCCTACTCTAAATTAACTTCGGTCTGGACTGTAGTTGAACTCCAACCAATCTCACACTGATCCAAGGTACAGTTATGCTCCTACGCCTATGATCCCAGCAGGATATTGCGTACTTGATTTCCTTAGTTGATATCACCCACAACCAAGAGTTACTACGACCCAAAGTTGAAGACTTTAATAAACAAATCCGTCTCACATAGAAAAGTCTACAGGATAGATAATTCGTCTCCCACGAATAAACCTATGAGTTTTGTTCCGTATTTTGATAAATCAAGGTGAACATGAACCAATCGATAAAACCAGACTTATATTTCCGAAGAACAACTCAGTTTTATCAATCACCTCACAATAGTCTTCATCGACGCAATGAAAAAAGATATTGTGGAATCACAAACGATGAGACGAAGATGTTTGTGATTACTTTTATATCTTGCCTATCGAAGATAGAAATATCAAGCCAATTATTACAATTGTACTCGTACGATAGAAACAATAAGATCAGATCACACAACTACAAGAAAAGTAGTATCGGTCTGGCTTCACAATCCCAATGAAATCTTTAAGTCATTAACCTGGTTTTAGAAGAAGAAAACCAAAGGTTAAAGGAGAATCAACTTTATCTTAGCACAACTAGTATCACACAGAATGTGAGGGGATTAGGTTTCACAGTTGCTAGAGTTCTCCTTTATATAGTCTTTCAAATCAGGGTTTGCAATCAATGTTAGCTTGGTAACAAAGCATTCAATATTCACCGTTAGATGAAAACCTGATTAGATTCAAGCTAATATTTATCAACCGTTAGATCGAAAAAATAGCTTGTTATACACACATGAAATGCACAAACTTGTACATTAGTTGGTTCAACAATAGCTAACCAAATGGTTAGCCATGTGATAAATTTCATATCAACCATATTCTCCTTCACCATAACTAGTTCAAATGACTCAAATGAACTAGTTAGAGAGTTGTTCAATTGCTATAAGATCCCATGTACTACACAAGACACATTTGAAGCAAAAACAATTTGATTCACTCGAATCGGTTCATGAACTATATATCCACGGTTTGCAATTGCATTCCTTAGTTTATAAATATAAGTTCACAAAAATTGTTTTTGCGGACTGGGTTCGCGAACTTAAGTTCCGGATGGAGTTCACAAACTCCAGCAAAAATTCTCGGGTCGAGAACTTCTGTTAGTTCGCGTACTGAGTTCACGGACTTAGCTCACACACTTCTCGGTTCTCTTGATCAAAAAAGTTCGCAAACTTTGGTTCATAGAATAAGGACTTATACATATATGTGTTTCCACAACAATGCTTATATCCTCCATTGGTAATATAGTCTAAACTCTCATTTCAATCATTGAAACATTCTCAGAGGACGTTATATAGTTGTTATTCACAAACCATTTTTTGACAGAGCAATTTTCAAAGTGATTGATACTTAACACGACTTTCGTCACTAGGTAAAGATGAACTTGGCTAAAGCGAAATCTCTACCAACACATATATCGAGAAATAGATAGGCGAGGTAAACTCAGCTCAAAATACCAAATGTGTATAATCAAAGTCTATATAGCAAAATGACTTTTATCTCAAGATAAGAGACAAATATACTTTTGAGTGATAGATAATTTCAAGTCTCCATATTCCGTTTTTAGTCGATGAAGATCCACCAGTTCCTTGAGTAGTCCTCCATCTTGCATGATGATTTCCATGGAGTTCTTGAGCTCAACTATACTTTTTATCCTTAGTCCGAGACCTTAGCTATAGTATACTAGAAATCAAGACTTATAGTTTTGATCACTAACATTGACAAACATTCTTGAGATAGCAACGCATGCGAGTTCGACCGAGCAATGCTCCAACAATCTCCCCCTTTGTCAATTTTAGTGACAAAACTATCAATACATATGGAATACAATATAAATAAACTTTGTAGCTCCTGTTCCACATGTCTAATCTTCAACATTACTAGAAATCTTCGTCACTTCCAAGTAATCCAATGATCCAAAAGGTTGTAAGTTTAGCATCATCGTTTTTGAAAATCCGTAGTTATAACAACGAGAAAACAAGAGTTCTCAATCATTGTTATACAATGTCATAATATCATTACACAATGTCAAAGTCCAATTGCATCACAACTTTAACAACAATACTATGGTGATATGTCACACCCCCTTAGTCTATACTCAATCTCACATGGAAACCACTCCCCCTTACATAATGATCCGAAAACCATATGTATTTGTAGTGTGAACTACATATTAATTCCCCCTTTTTGTCCATAAAATTGGCAAAGGGACAAGAACGGGATCCTAATGAAATTTCCAAACGAGACATTTCATGACCAAAGGTAAGCGTATATCATCTTATTTAGATGCAATCATAAATCCGAAGCTAAATGCATTCATCAATTAGTCTATAAAGATACAAGATAACCCCTATAATATTCCACAGCCGCACTCCCCGCAAAGTTTTGGCAATTAAGCACAAGTTCAATTAAGAACTCTCCCCCATAATATGTCATTCTCGAAAGAACAACAAGAGCGACCTTAATTTCAAAAGAAAAAAAAGGATTTTTTTGTACATAAAAAATCACATACAAGTATGAATTTGAATCCAAAATATTCAATTAAAGTAACCGTAAGAGAACCCGTGATTAATTTAACCAAATATACTCAACACAAGTAAACTTATGGAGACTTAAAAAGCTCAATTAGATTAATCACAAGAGAACACATAATTAATCTAATCGGAATACACAACTAAACTAATCACAAAAGTAATCAATTTAATTGGTCATACTCGACATAAGAAAGTCTATGGAGCAATGACTAAGTTAATCATGAAAATAATCAACCCAGTCAAAAAGTGCTCAAACATAAGAAAACTTATGGATTCATAACTAAATAACCAAACAAGATGATTAATTTAGTTCAATATGCTCGACATAAAGTATCTTACGGAAAAACAACTAAGCTAATCATAAAAATAATCAACTTTGGTTGTTTAGTGCTCAACATAAGACACATTACAGAGCCTTACAGTAATACACAAAATATGGATCAGGGAAAATCAATTACTACGAAATACACAAGGATTCATTTTATTTTCCATCACTATTTGCACAATGACATACAATAGACATAATCCTTGAAAACAAAAGCTTTTAACCTATCTTCCATCAAAAATTGACATAATAGGCTTAACTTTTGTATTTATCAAAAGTTAATTCATTCTTTTATCAATATATGCATATCAACTCATGAACGAATCTACTTTTGACAAAGTATGGGACAATCAAGTTCACGGACGCAAACACACATATCCCATAACAATATTGCAATATATGAAACCATAAAATTAATACTGCAAAAGTCATCTTCCAAACAAGCTTAGAATTTAAACCAATAAATCTAAAAACATGAAAATGAAAACGTTGGACATAGCTATGTGTAATAACAATAATAGATATTCCAACCTCTAGTTATTCTTCTAAACAAAACACGAAAAATAGAAGATTTACTAGGAAAACAAAATCAAAACAGACTAAATCAAAAACACTTTCATGCCAAAGCGAATTAAAGTCATATGGACAGTTCGGGACCTTCTTGAGTCTTAATGTCCTGGAGCTTGTGAACAACAACATCCTCTGCACCTTTGGACAGGATATCCTTATTGGGAAGTTCTTTAACATGGGTTTTTATGAGAACAAGGTCAGACTTAACCTTTTTCAACTCAGTTCTTACCACATCAAGACACTTCATCGTATCAAAAAGTTGCTTCTTTGCCTCCTCAAAGTTCGTTAGGAAGTCGAGAGCAACATCTGATGAGATCTCTTCAACCTCCTCTATATCCGAAGAGGAATCAGGAGATTGAGGAAAAGAACCTTCGACTTTAACAAAAGTTCCCTTCTATTTATTGAATTCGAAATATACCGCGTTATCACCGAAATCTTTAGGTAAATCCCATGAGCAGGAATAAAAAGCCATTGATAATATGAAGCCTAGAGTAAGAATATTAACTAAATAGGATAGGTATATAAATAAAATTCGAGAGACTTAGTGTTTATAAGATAGGTTTAAAGAACCTTGAAACCTTACATGTACCCGTAAGAGGAGGGTTCACAAAGCTCTGCATGGAAAAAGTCCACGCTTTTACTTTTCACAAGCAAGTTTAGAGACACGAAAAAAAAAAAAAAACTCATATAGAAGTGTTTGACCAACTATCAATCTAAGAACGATAAGAAATTAGCTAGATAGTTAGAGTCACTTTAACAAGAGTGTACCTATTCAATTCTCTCACAACTAGGTTTTTATATGTGAGATATCAACCTTGTGATTAATTTACACATGTATGAGCTTTTAGATCATTAAATGAATGTTTTCTATCCTTCTTTCTTTGACACGAGTTCATCTCAGAGAAGTAAGACACTGCTTGTTTAGCATATCCGTCAGAAGGTTTTCTATGAAGACTAAATCTAGGACCTCTTGCAATTGGTTCAAGAGGATCAGAATAGATAGGTGTTGATGGTGGATTTTAGTTCAGGGCTAAAGTTGTAAAACCAAATTTTTGTGCAGCCGTCCTACAAAGGATAAGGCCATTTGATAAGTGATGAATACTTCTTCGCTTTATTGATTCACCTAGAATGGAGCATGTAGCAACAATCCCCAAGTATTCTATGAATTTTAGCATTAATAATTAATGCATGAATCGCCTTGTATTTCCTGTGCTATTCTCAGCAGAACTCTCATTGTTTGTGCGGCATGATGACTGATTGTTACTCTCAGCAGAGTAACATGAATATCCAAGTACCCGTAGTGAGGCATGCACGAAATACCCGTACATGCTACACCATTCTCTAACAAAGAGAATCATCTCTCGTAGTGTTATACTAGCCCGATTGAGTATCCAGACTGTTCATATCAGTTTCAAAAACGATCACGACCATCCAACTTCACCAGCATGATTAAATGGCCCAGATCGAATCCATATCCCCCAAAGCATGTATGGAGTATTCACCACCGACCCAATGTGGGCCCCGCATGGTCGGCTTCCCCAAAAGGATACCACAGCTTGCTAATACGTCCATCCAAAGCAGCGCGAACATGAAACCCTAAATTAGGGTTTGTGGAACATTACATGTGTCGCAAAACAGTCTCAACCATCTATCTTCGCAGGCATAGATGGAGGGTGTAGATGTAGATTCAAAGGGCCCAGAGCATATCAACACAAACTCTGTGGGCCCACCTACACACATGACCAATCTGTCAGGACCAACTATGGTTGGTCGTCTCAAATTTGTTCTCCCAAACAAGGCATGATGCACGAACGGTGAAACCCTAATTAGGGTTTGTATCGATCATGAGCGTCCATGTTCTCCTGCACGAATAAAGGGTCTAAGATTAGACTAAGCAGGTCCGGTGCACATCAACATGACCACCGTGGGCCCATATGTCTCCACACTCGATCGTCCAAGGCATATCATGCATGGTTGTCTCGATTCACATGCCCAAACTAGGCATGGCCACACCTCCCAATTACAAACTAATCTCGACCACTCAACTTTGTCGGACAAATTGAGTGGCTTGGATCACGTTTCCATAGGATAGTAAGGTATATGTATGAACACTCACCGAACCAATCGGCCAAGACCGACCAAGCTTGGTCGTCTTGAAATGCGTGCCCGAAGTTGGCATGACGCGCGGCTTTTGCGGCACCAAATTCATGTCGCAAATTGATCTCGACCACTCAACTTCGCCGAACAAATTGAGTGGCCCAAATCACGCTTTAATGAGACAATGAG
This sequence comes from Papaver bracteatum, assembly GCA_023529315.1. Classification (NCBI taxonomy): domain Eukaryota; kingdom Viridiplantae; phylum Streptophyta; class Magnoliopsida; order Ranunculales; family Papaveraceae; genus Papaver; species Papaver bracteatum. The sequence goes on along the minus strand of JAJJWX010003467.1, from coordinate 557,639 downwards.
GTACAAGCGCCTACACTGTCATGCCATCTACACATATGCACGGTCGGCCCTGCCAAAATTGTATCCCAAGCTTGAATTCGACCAAGCTGAAGAGTGATGCATGCGCACCTCTTCAAAAAACCCAAATTCCACTAACGGTCTCAGATGAGTGTCTCAAAGATCATCTCGTCCGTTCAACTTCACATGCTTGGTTATACGACCCTAGTCAGGAGTTAATTGGTCAATGAGGCGTCATGATGATTACCATCCGCCACTATACCACACCATGTATACGACCAAGGGAGGATTTGATTGCGCAGCCTCCAGACTATCACATGAAGTAGGCTGGACATGAAGTTATTTTTAGACACTCCAACAGCGATGCTTCATACGTGCTGAATATATTCGATGCAGTACATGCATAGAATACACACGACACTTCACAAGTATCGATTTTCTAAATAACTTAGTTATTTAATCTAGCATTACATGCTACCTTATGTGGATCCCACGATCCACACACTCGAGATATCAATCATGTCACAAAACTGGGGGATACATACTATGGTATTGGTCTGGAAGTTTACAGCGTGCATCGTGCAACGCGCCATCACAAGAACGTGTCAAAAAGACATGGACGGTTAGTGATGATAGGAGAAGTGTGCAAGACTGATCGTGTGACACTAACACACAACTCCACTACTCCATAACTCTGCTTTCTCCACTTCCCATGAGAGACGTGAATAATGCTCAAATGACTTGTATAAATAGGTTCTCCTCCCTATTCCAGAAGAGAACAACACAGAAACCAAGTGTTAATACGAAGCGTATTCAAACACCCAGAGCCTGCTTGCATTAATCGTAAGCATGTTCACCTTTCTGTTACAAGCCATAAACAAGCCTACACCTTCACAATCTCAACACCTTCTCTGCTTCCCACCCTAAGACTAACCCCATCTCTTTCACTTTGTGACCGAAATAAGTCTGGAACGGCCATTTCTTGGTTTAGGCCAGAATTGTATAGATTGATCTCTCGAATCAAAGCACTCCCGTGCAGTGCATTTGTTTAAGGTTTAAACTCATTTCTCATCCACACGCCCCAAAATTACCAAAACCGGCAGATATAGTTTTCACCCATAAACAATTGGCGACCATAGTGGGGGATCAATCTCTCGGTTGCAATATCAACTTCTTCAATACCCAATCCCATTGGTTGATTTCAAAATGGTTGGTCTTAGGACTCAATAAACAATTTTGCATTCCGGTCTAAGTTCGTCGAATGAAGGTGCCCATCCTCCCAATGGTGTATCTAATGGTGTAAACACAAGAATGCCAACATTGATCAAGTTATCACGGGTGTAGGAGATTCACACAAAGAACATGGACCTGATCAAAGAAATGATAAATGACATACTCGATCTCCTTGTCAAGATGAAATCAGAGATGAGCGGTCCCCCTGTTACAGAGATTTCTACACTAGGGACTGATCCTCTCAACGATCCTCCACAAGTCAACAGTTTCACCATGAACCAAAGACCGGTGGACCAGGACGTTGCTTCTCTAGTAAAAAGTTTGTGCGAACTTTTATACCTCTCAAAAAATCAGCGAACGGAGACATTCGATGCAATCAACCAGATAGCCTTGGATGTACAACTAACTCCTTTGTGTCCAGAAACCTCCAAAGTATCGGATATGTCTGTGAAAAATGTTACATTTACAAAACAAGACATGATGGCAGAAGAAGGTCACAACCGGGCCCTACACGTTACTGCACGCATCAAGGATTCAGAGTTCAAGAGGGCCCTTGTCGACACAGGAGTGTATTTTAATGTGATTACCCTCAAGACACTCAGGATGGCCAAGGTTCGCCCTAACAAGATCGTGAGGAAACCTACCACGATGACAAACTTTGAAGGAAACCAAACCAACACTTACGTGTATGTCAATCTGAATTTATCTGTAGGACCCATCCAGTCTAAAGTGAAATTCGAAGTCATATAAAAGGATCCGGAATACCACATGATATTGGGGATACCGTGGCTTCATGACAATAGAATTGTTCCTTCAACGTATCACTAGTGCTTGAAGACTATGTAGAATAAGGAAGTCGTTCGTATCCCTGCATCGTTCTCTCCTTACGCACCGATCTGTGGCGTAGAGTTGTTTGAGCCGAAAGAAGCTTCTCATGGAGAATTAGGGAAATTTAATTATACCCCAATCCCCACGTGGGCATCAATCCATGAGGAGGATCGGATTGCATCATTGAAGGTTAAGCCCCACGATATGTCAGAACATCATTCTTCGACTGGTGGAGCTACAACTCATGTTCAAACTAAAAGAGAACGGACTTTTGTGGCAAGCCGTGATCAGATGGGAAATACCATTTACCGACGCCGATGTTAGCAATCAGCAGGGGAGGATACTATCCAGCCTCTACGCCTAATGGAATGCTGCAACAATGAAGAGCCACAGGAAGAGGTGTTCGATGCTCCACGACAGCTGCAGGACGGCACCAACTCCACGACCGACGAGCTTGAAGTTTTTAATATCGAGAGTGAAGAATTCCCCAGGCCTATCTGTTAGAGCATTGCTCGGTCAAACTCGCATGCGTTTCTATCTCAAGCATGTTTGTCAATCTTAGTGATCAAAACTATAAAGTCTTGATTTCTAGTCTACTATAGTTAAGGTCTCGTACTAGGATACAAAGTGTAGTTGAGCTCAAGACTCCATGGAAATCATCATACAAGACGAACTCAAGGAACCAGTGGATCTTCATCAACTAAAAGGTATGTGGAGACTTGAACTTATCTATCACTCAAAAGTCTATCTACTCTATCTCCTATCTTTGAGACAAAAGTCGTTTTACTATATAGACTAAGAATATGCACATGTGACATTTCGAGCTAAGTATATCTCGCTTATATATTTCTCAAAATGTGTGTTGGTAAATATTTCGCTTTAGCCAAGTTCATCTTTGCCTAGTGACGAAATTCATGTTAAGTTTCAATCTTCTTGGAAAATGTTCTGACGAAAAATAGTTTGTGAATAACAACTATATAACGCCATCTGAGCATGTTTTAATGATTGAAATGAAAGTTAAACTATATAACCATTAGGGGATATAAACATTGTTGTGGAAACACATATATGTATAAGTCCATAGCACTTGAACCGAAGTTTGCGAACTTTGTTGATCAAGTGGAACCGGAACGTGAGCAGCAACTCAGTCCGCGAACTGGCATAGTTCTCGAACCCAAGAATTTTTGCTGGAGTTGTAGCTCATGTGAAGTCCGCGAACCCAGTCCGCGAACTGACGGAAGCTCTCGAACCCGAGAATTTCTAATGGAGTTTATAACTTCAACCGGTTAGCTTGAGTCCGCGAACTCAAGAGGCTATGTCTGAAAACGTTGTTCGTGAACTTATTCTATATTACTAAGGGATGCTTTTGCAAACCGTGGATTTATAGTTCATGATTAATGATTCGAGTGAATCATATCATTTTTGATTCAATTGTGTCTCTTGTAGTACTTGAGATCTCATAGAAATTGAACAACTCTCTAACTAGTTCATTTGAGTCATTTGGACTAGTTATGGTGAAGAAGAACATGGTTGATATGGAAGTTATCATTTGGCTAACCTTTTGGTTAACTAGTTGTGAACCAACCATTGTACACGTTTGGGTACGGTTACACAAACCCAAAATCTTCAAGTACATGTGTGTATGGCAAGCTAAGTTTTCGATCTAACGGTTGAGGAATATTAGCTTGTATCTAATCAGTTTTTCATCTAATGGTGAATATTGAATGATTTGTTACTAAGCTAACATTGATTGCAAACCCTGATTTGAAGACTATATAAGGGGAACTCTATCTATTGGAAAAACCAATCCCCGCACACTTTTCTTGTGTGATACTAGTTCTCTAATTTAGAGTCGATCTCCATTAACCCTTGAGTTTTTCTCTAAACTCGGGTTAACGACTTAAAGCCTTCATTGGAATTGTGAAGCCAGACCGATACTAATTTTATCATAGTTGTGTGATCTGATCTTGCTCTTTCTATCATATAAGTACAATTGTAATAATTGGCTTGAGATTCTATCTCCGATAGGCAAGATAAAAGTAGTCACAAACATCTTCGTCTCATTGTTTGTGATTCCTCAATAATCTTCTTCGCTGCGTCGATTAAGTTTATTGTGAGGTAATTGATGAAACTGAGATGTTCTTCGGGAATATAAGTCTGGTTTTATCGATTGGTTCATGTTCACCTTGATTTATCAAAAGACGGAACAAAACTTATAGGTTTATTCGTGGGAGACGAATTTATCTATTACTTGTAGACTTTTCTGTGTGAGACAGATTTGTTTATTAAAGTCTTAGACTTTGGGTCGTAGCAACCCTTGGTTGTAGGTAAGATCAGCTAAGGGAATCAAGTGCGTATTATCCTGCTGGGATCAGAGGCGTTGGAGCATAACTGTACCTTGGATCAGTGTGAGATTGGTTGGGGTTCAACTACAGTCCAGACCGAAGTTAATTGGTAGTAGGCTAGTGTTTGTAGCGGCTTAATGCAGTGTATGTTTAATCTGGACTAGGTCCCGGGGTTTTTCTACATTTGCGGTTTCCTCGTTAACAAAATTCTGGTGTTTGTGTTATTTATTTTCCGCATTATATATATTTTTATATAATTGAAATAATACAGGTTGTGCGTTGTTCAATCAATTAGAATATCCGACCATTTTGGTTGTTGATTTAAATTGATTGACACTTAGATATTGGTCTTTGGTACCATCCAAGTTATCTCTCTTTTATTAGACTCGCAAATCATGTTTGCTTGAGCAAATCAAATTGAGAGATTGAGATAATAACTCCTTGAGAAATTTTCTATTGATTGAGTCTTGTTGATTCTCTAGAAAACAACTCGGAGTTGTCCATACAGATTGCTAATCGAATTATTGGGTGGTGTTGTTAGACCCCCGCCTTTTCACTGTCTCCATCAGCTCAACCCTGTCCATAGATGAAGGTACAAAACTTGTGCAGCTCCTCAAGGAATACCAAGACATATTCTCTTGGACGTATGAAGAAATGCCCGGTTTAGATGAAAAATTGGTCACCCATTACATGCATGTCATACCCGGATCCAAGATGATCAAACAGTCTCCGAGGAAATTCAGGCACGAAGTGGAAGAGCAGATCAAGATTGAGATATAGAAGTTGCTAGCCGATGGCTTCATTAAACCCATTCATCACCCAACTTGGTTGGTAATTCTAGTAAAAAATAAAAATGGGCAGATCAGGTGTTGCGTAGATTTTAGAGACTTGAACAGATGTTGTCCCAAAGATGATTTTCCTCTACCTAACATTGATATGTTAGTAGATGCAACCAGTGGGCATGGCATGTTCTCCTTCATGGATGGATACAGCGGGTACAATCAGATAAGAATGTACGAGCATGATGCAAGTAAGACAGCTTTTCGAACTCCTCTCGAGAATTTTTATTATACACTGATGCTATTTGGTTTGAAGAATGCCGGTGCGACCTATCAATGCGCTATGACAGAAATATTCCATGACATGATGCACAAGAAAGTTGAAGACTACGTGGATGGTATAGTAGTCAAATCGAGGGATCAGTCGGATCACACATGAGTCCTACGAAAAGTGTTTGAAATGTGCCGTGAATACAAATTAAATATGAACACATTGAAATGCGCTTTTGGTGTTTCTTCAGGCAAATTCCTGGGATTCCAGATAACCGCTAAGGGAATCGAGGTAGACCCATCCAAGACTCAAGATATCCTCACGATGCCGCCACCACGAACTGTGAAGGAACTCCAAAGCTTCATGGGCAAGGTGAATTACATTTGGCGTTTCATACCCGGCTTTGCCTAACTCGTTGCTTCATTCACTCCCTTGCTGAAGAAGCAAGAAACCTTCATCTGGACCGCGCTACAACAGGAAGTATTTCAGAATATTCAACCGATGTTGTCGTCTTCAGCGGTCGTGAAGTTCCATGTCCAAGGGAGACCACTGTGTCTCTACACTGCCTTCAGTGATAATGCCGTAGGGGCTTTGCTCGCACAAGAGGATGATTAAGGAGTCGAACATCCCATATACTACTTCAGTCGAGTACTAAGAGATGCTGAGATGTGATCAGATATCCCAAGGCGTAGAAGGCATGCCTAGCCCTGATTGATTCCATTCAGAAGTTCAGACATTACCTGCTGTCCAACAAGGTAGTACTCATATATAAATCTGACCCCGCAAAATTTTTACTTTCAAAGCCGGTATTGATGGGAAGGACGTCCAAGTGGCTTCTCCAAATGTCGGATCTAGACATAACGTGCACGTCACCGAGAGCTATCAAAGGACAAGCCGTTGCTGATTTACTAGAAGCGTTTCCTGGAGAAGGCACTTCTGCATTACACAAGGATCTTCCCGGACAATTTCAAGAGATCTACATTGTCGAAAGAGAGGTGTGGCTACTGTATTTCGATAGCTCCGCCACTCTTAGCAGTAACACTGGAGGAGCAGGCGTGGTCCTAGTATCTCCAACTGGCGAAGTATTTTCACATTCTTTTAAGTTGGACTTTTAGTGCACCAACAACTCAGCGGAATATGAAGACTTTCTCATAGGATTGTCGATATCCAAGAAAGCAAGGGCCACTCGCCTAGAGATAAGAGGTGACTCTAAATTACTGGTTAATCATATGAACGGAGTATATGCATTGAAGGAGGCGACGCTGGCCCCGTACCGATCAGAAGCGCAAAGGCTATTGAACTACTTTTCAAATGCAACCATAACCCATGTTGGTCGCAACAACAATAGACATGCCGATTGTTTAGCCACACTGGTATCCAAATTGAAATTTGAAGGTTTGGAAGAGACTCTGACAGTAAGAAGGAGGACAGTGGAATCAACATGGCTCTCACAACACAAAGATATTGATACATGTGATTGGAGAACTCCTATCATTCAAGAACTCAGCAGCTCGCTTTCTCAAGGAAAGGTCAGTCTCAAAACTCTGCAGAGCTATTTCATGCTTCATGGTGTGCTATGTTATCGAAACCCGTATGGTTCCCTATCAAGATGTCTCGGAGATGAAGAGGTGCAGTTACAGCTTAACCGCATTCATACTGAAACTTGTGGACAAACGATGGTGGTAACGCTCTACCATCATCTTCAACGCCTGGGATACTATTGGCCAGAAATGGAAGCTCAATCTCGTTTACTCCAGAAGTCTTGCACCAATTGCCAAATGTCGCCACAACAACTGTAGGTTCTCAACATAATCCATGCTGAGGACTGGAGAGAACCGTACATTAGTTATCTCCACGATGGAGTAACTCCTGAAAATCAAAGGGATGCTGTCAAGATGAAACAAAAGGCGAAGAGATTCGTATTTATTGAGGGGATCCTATATCGTAAAAGATTTGGAGGCGATCTATTACGGTGTCTGGCTAAGGAAGAGGTTTCGACTATGTTGAAATAAATGCACGAAGGGGAGGAAACTATTTCTCCAGGTACACGAGAAATACTATTTTCCGACCATGGAGGATGATGCAGCTTCATTCGTTCAACACTGTCACGAGTGTCAAGTCCACGGGAACATCATTCACTCGCCTTCCACTCATTTACACTCAATAATCAGTCCATGTCCCTTTTATAGCTGGGGACTTGACATTATTGGGAGGATTAATCCATCATCGTCGAAGCAGCACGAGTATATCATAATTGCAACGGAATATTTTACCAAGTGGGTTGAATCCATCCCTCTACGGGGAACTACAAGAGCGAAAATTGCCGCCTTTATCAAAGAATACATCATTTGTCGGTTTGGTGTACCCAATCATATCATCACCGACAATGGAACTCCATTTGCAAACAAATAGGTACGGGAGCTGCTTGAAGAATATGGAATTAAACAGGTCTTCTCCACCATCTATTATCCTCAAGGAAACAGACAAGCTGAGGGCACCAACAATACATTGATCCGGATTCTCAGTCGAACAATGCTTGACAACCCCATGGACTGGCACAAACAACTACCTATGGCGCTATGGGCGTATCGGACGGTACCTAGAAGTTTCATTGGGGTTTCTCCATATTCACTTGTTTACGGTGCAGATGCAGTTCTCCCAACAGAAATCAGGATTCCGTCAGCTAGGATTGCAGCAGAAAGTGGGGTATGCTGGAGCGACGCTGAAGCATCTAACTCAAGAATTTCTGAGTTAGACACTTTGGATTCCAGAAAAATCAAGGAAGAGGAACGCGCTTAGGTGTATAGAAACAAGGTCTCCAAGGCGTATGACAAGACTGTAAGGCTACGTATGTTTGGAGTAGGAGATTTGGTCCTGAAGACAGCCAAACACATTTGACAAGACATATCTGCATCAAAGTTCTCTCCGAAGTGGGAAGGTCCTTACGTGATTACCAAGGCTTACAATACCGGCTATTACAAGATCATTAAGGTGGATATAGGAAAGTTAGAAACAGTCATTAATGAAAAATGGCTCAAGGTGTATCATGCCTGATTATTGTCCTACAACTGTCCCACGACATGACAATACAGACATTTTCATTACACGTTTGAATTGTCGATTTATTCAGGAAAAAAAATGTTAATAAAAAAAAATCTTCATCCATCTGCCAATGCAATCAAGAATGTTCGAAAGGAAAATTGACAATAAGGAAGCGTAGCTTAGAAGAGGTCGTCCAGCAGATTATAGTTCCTTGAAAACATCATCTTCAACCTAGTGTGATACCTCTCTGTCCTATCCTTTAAGTTTTGAACCGCCTGCTCCACATTTTTTGATTCCGCAGCCAGAGCCTTCTCCTCTTCCAAGATAGATTTTGCAGCAGGAACAACATTCACGAGGATACCCGCTCGATCAACCTTGATGATATCAAGACGCTTCCGCAAATAGCCCACATTGAAATCCATGATTCGTAGGAAGATACCATGTTCTCCCACTTTTCGAGGTTTGATTCAGCGACGTTGCGAATGGAAATATTCTCCATCTCAGCAATCATGGGAAGAAATAAGTTAACTATAGTAACCAGAGCGGATGAGCAGTTCCGAACCACATTCCTGGTTGCGATGTGGTCATAATTTTTCCACACTTTTGTGTACAGAGGCACAAACTCCTTCCGCACTAAGAATCCACCGACATCTCGGTATCTGGAAGACATGCATTTCATGTGTACATCGAATAAAAGACCCGCATTAGGGTATTCGTAAGACGAGATACCCAGATCAACATCTTCAAGGTCTGCAGTGGCAGGTGTGTTCGAGTTTGAAGGAAGAGGACTAGTTAAGTCATCATCATTGATAACTTTTACACATGTTCCAGTGGGGTGTCTCTGCAAAAATAAAATATCATTCGCATGATCATCATGAATAACAAGCAACTATGCGGGGAAGAAAAGGAAAAGAGAGACAAACCGGTATGACCTTCTTGACTCGAAGAACACGAACAGGGGACTCATCATGAGGCCCAGACACAGATCGTGCACACTTAACAGAATATCCTGGGTGGTATGAAGAATATGATCCACTGTTGTTCGACATGATGAGGAAACGGAGTTTCTACCAGAGAACCCTATTGTAAAATTTTAAAAAGTGGTTCAAAATCTCCATGCACGCATATATGCTGAGGAAACCCTAAAGGAAGAGTAAAGCGGTTGTGGCGAAGCCTACCCGATATATGAGGATTCAACACCGACCAAGTCATACTTTCTTTCAAACCCTAATCAAATATTGGGAGAAAAACTAGATGCAAACGATTTGGCGAGAGCAGTGTGTAAACACCCACGCTAGGGAATCCCAGTAGAAGAAGAATTTTATTCCTTACTCAAACGCCTAAGGGATGAGGAAGGTCCTACCAAGGCCCGTGGTCACGCATGCATGGAGGATTTCCCATGATTGGTCAGAGTCCCTTCAGGTAGACTTCCCTCATCTTGCCTTCTTATGTTATATATGTCACCATCTCATTCCTACCCCACAATAGTGTAATCATTATGCGCTAGGCAGGGGACTTAATGTTGATGGTGGATTTTAGTTCCGGGTTAAAGTTGTAAAACCAAATTTTTGTACAGCCATCCTACAAAGGATAAGGCCATTTGATAAGTGATGAATACTTCTTCTCTTTATTGATTCACCTAGAATGGAGCATGTAGCAACAATCCCCAAGTATTCTGTGAATTTCAACATTACTAATTAATGCATGAATCGCCTTGTATTTCCTGTGTTGTTCTCAGCAGAACTCTCATTGTTGGTGCGACATGATGACTGATTGTTACTCTCAGCAGAGTAACATGAATATGCAAGTACCCTTAGTGAGGCATGCACGAATACCCGTACATGCTACACCATTCTCTAACAAAGAGAATCATCTCTCGGAGTGTTATACTAGCCCGATTGAGTATCCATACTATCCATATTAGTCTCGGAAACGATCACGACCATCCAACTTCGCCAGCATGATTGGATGGCCCAGATCGAATCCATATCCCCCAAAGCAGGTAAGGAGTATTCACCACCGACTCAATGCGGGCCCCGCATGGTCGGCTTCCCCAAAAGGATATCACAACTTGCTAATATGTCCAGCCAAAGCAACGCGGACATGAAACCATAGTAATTAAATCCATCCCTAAATCTACGCCCATTAGTATCTTCAAAGCAGTTATACTGCTCAAGTTTCCCAAAAATATTCTGCTTATCACTGTTAGTACCTCGCTTTTAGTAATTAAATCCGATAAATTTGTTAAGGATGGAAGAAGAACACTGTGATTCCGAAACTGATTCGAGTTAACACAAATCAAACAGAAGATTAACCTAGCTTCAAATAAATTACACTTATATGTGCAATAGCATTCACAATCATCAGGTATATGTAATTAACTAATTGTAAATGCTTGAATTTAGTTATTTTATTTTATTTTATTTTTCTGATGAAAGCGCTCAGGATGTATTCATATATAGTTCTTTCATTTGGATTTGCTGTCGTGATTTCCATTAACATTAGTAGACGATTCGTTCAGCATTGTTGGTCTATTCCTTTTTATTGAACTCCAACTATTTCTAAAAATGCTTGAGAGGAAAGGATGTTCAATTGGTAAATTTTGTTTTGCTTTCTTGCTAACTTCATGGTGATCAAACATTAGTGTATGACTGTGGCTGGTTCTAGAGTTAATTAGATATGCTTTGTGAAACCAACTCATAATCCAAGTTTATTTTATTTACTAACATTAACAACATTATGATCACCTAACTCACTTTTTTATCTCATTTTTACAGTCACCTCCATATGATAATAGAGGATTGACATGGATGAAATTTTTGAATCCATCGAGAACCATGAAGGGGAGCTTAGCCATAGTCGATGTAGCGCCCCCTAAGCTAGCAGCTGACTAAACCAAGAATTTAACTAAATAAAGAGGCACTAAAATCTAAAGCATGTACTTAAGCATTCAATTAAGAAATGCGATACAAAACTTAACCCAAAACTAACCCCGCTCAGAAACATATATACAATAATTCCTCTCCAATGATATATATAAAATAATCATTTGGTTTACAAAAGAATATGCAACACAATCAACACATCAGGATGTAAACAAATAACGAAGTTAACTTCTCGAAGCTTTCGCTGCGCAACTCTTCTCTGTCACTGAAACTGAAATGGGGAATAATTAACATTTAACTTCTAAGTAATCATATGCAGATTTGGAAAAACAAATTTGGAAAACAGAGTTGGAAAACATTACATGTTTTCCCAAACATTAGAAGATAACAAAGCCACTGAAATAGACAAACATGTATATGGACCTAAACTCCTCCTTTAGATTTCTGCGGTGACATTTACACACCTTATAATTTCTGCGGTGACATTTACACACCTGAAAATAAAGACAAGTTAGTATGTGGTGTTTAGTATACACACCCGTAATATTGATGCCCATTTCCACACCTATTATTAATATTGTGGTGTATCGCCCTATCCATAATTCTGAAGGAGCCGTATCCGATATACCATAGTTGGAAATTCTCATTTCCCAAAGATAATCATAAAGACAAACAATGGATGAAATAAATGAATAGACAATGCAATTAAGGAATAAACAATATGCATGAGTTTATAAAACAACGACTTTCATAAAAGAAATAACAATGATTACAAAACTGTTAAATGCATTCCCACACCTTTTTGATGACAAGCCACGCCTACCTCGAGATCCAAGATCTACTGATCCATTCTTTGAATCGGTCACTGTTAATAGAATCTGACTGATAATCACACAAGCACTCTAAGAGTTTAGCCAAAAGGATCATAGAAGAATCATACAATTCTATCTAATGGTTCTAAGCCCATTATGGTATCTTATTCTCTAACTTTAGTATAACTAAGAGTTTACTAATCCAATTAGATTGGTTCTATAGTCCGTAGTTAAGTCTTGTGAATATCTACAACTTTGTAGAAGGAATCAAAGGTTAATTCGGACCACAAGAGGTCCAAACATCTAATTAAGAAAGTTGTACCTAAGTCCAAATTCATTAAACAAGTCCATTACACAAGGCCTGGTCCAACTGGTCGATTAACGGTCACTAACAGTCCATGGGTCAACTGACGGTCAACGTCTAAGTCAAGGTCAAAGTCCAACTCTCGGTCAAGGGTCAACAGTTACGGTCAGGTCAATTACGAATCGGTCAACTGAGTCAATTCGGGTCAAGCTAGGGTAAACTCAGTGAGTTAAACGATTCAACTCAGACAGACTAACTGAGTCAGCTAAACAAGAAACGAGTCAGGCTGACTAAGCTCAGTCAGACAAATTAAAAGTTCTTACACAACTGGAACTCTATCTTTATAACTCTAACTCAAGTTTAACTTCAATTTAAACATACATCAATAGAATCATTCCAATTAACTTCAAATTGAATTACAAGGATAACAGCCTACCTGCAAAATGCAGTAACAAGCTTTCCCCTAAGATCCACTTAACAACTTCATCTAACCCTCATTACAATGCTTCAGTACATATCATCTCATTCATACAATTTGAGATTACTACCACTTGCAATTGTAACTCCAGGAAACATTCAACATCAACTTAGGCCGTAAGCATAACTCATTTCATAAAACCAACAACCTCCTGCAACTACTTGTAATTATTTCATTAACACAACTTCCCATCCCATTTCACTATAACCCACACAACTCATCAGCCAACATTCAACAATTCTTGCAACTAAGCAATATCCGCAGATTCACTACTAGGTAACTCAATTCCACCTGCATAAGTTCATTTCTAAACCCCATCTCCACATTCAGTAGAACCCAACCACAGTCCTTGCACTTCTCAAACCACCAGTTCTATTAACTTACTTACAAATTCAACAAACTCTAAACTCTAAACTTTAGTTCATCATCATCTATAGACTCATAAACCCACTAACTGAAATCAATAGCTTTAAGTTATTAAGATGAAAATTACCTCAAATCATATTTACTCAACATCAACCAGAGATAACTCCATCATTCCTTATCAACAGAACCAAACCCCAGCTTCACAATCAACTTCTAAATCCAAACTTCATCAAACTCGAATTACACTTCTTTTCTCTTTATCTTGATTCAATACTCATCTCACTTAACCCAACAATTCACATATAATTCGAATTTATTCTCAAAACCCTAATTTCACGATTTAGGGAAGAACGGGACAAACCCTAATTCAAATTTCTCAATCAATCTTCTTCCCTGTAACCAAAACTCCAAATTAAAACCATAACAATCTTCCTTACACCACGTTCTCCATCACTCATCCTCTAATCTCTTCTTAATCTCTTCCAATCATATTCTTTTGTGAATTGCAGAAACCCTAATTCCAATTCATTAAGAGAATAACTTCAAAACTTCAATTAGATAGCAACCCATTAATTCTTAATCCATCAACGACTCAATCAACTTATCAATTTCCAAATAATCTCAACAACAACTTCCAATCTTAATTCAAACCTTACAGCAGTATCTTCTCTTTCTTCTCCCGAATTCAATTAATAACAACATCACCAACAACTACATCATAATCTTTTACATCTTCAACCAATTAAAATTCTCCCAATTGATCTCTCGAAATGGATAGAGGGGGAAGAACAGAAGGAGAAAAGAAAAAGAAGAAGAAAGAAGAAGAAGAAGATAAGAATAAGGGAATGAAGAAGAAAGAGAACGAGAGTTTTATCCTCTCGGTTGGTCTTGAGATAAGACCGACTAGATTCACTAAGACACCCGTTCAATTCGACACGTGTAGCCACCCGGGTAATATCCAAAATTACTATTTTATCCTCCGAAAACAAATTGATAAATCTTCTTCACCCAGTGTCCGAATGACGCGTTCGAGTATTCTATTCCGCGTAACTTTTCGAGATGAATCTAACGGTACTAGTTTCGAATCTAAATCGTTGTTAAATTAATTTCTATTAATTAACGCTCATCCCTAATTAATCGTGTCAATAACGGATTAATTGTCTCATGACTGGTCTAACAGCGTTGACGAGCTTGAGGTCACTACAGTTGAAAATGCCAATATTTATGATGGATAAATTGCTCACTGCTGTGGACCAGAGAGTTTGGACCAATTTATTGTCGCTGAAAAAGAGAATCATTGTTGCTGAAAAAGAGAAAAATTGCTTTATGCTAAATTGCTTACAGATGCGAGATTGTATAACAGATTTAAAGAGAGGCCAGCTTCCCATTCTTTCTTTTTTTACGGGAAAGAGCAAATTTTATAAAAAATTCTAAGTCACTAAAGAAGTGACAAAGAATCTAAAGAAGATTACATGGATATGTACAAATTAGTGTTGATAAACTAAAACCATAAAACACATCAGTGTTTATAGTCCACTGAAATAACAAACACTTTACATCGACAATGATTTGATTAACATTTCTAGCCTTATTATTGTAAAATCTATTGTTTCTTTCTTTCCACACACTCCACCAAATAGAAAACGGCAAGAAACCCCAAAGTATATTTAACATCTTCTTATTTTTTCTATTTTTCCATTCCCATATAGTTATTTTGACATCACCAGAATGCACCCATCTAATGCCAAAACTATTCAAGAAATAAGACCATACCTCATATGTTATCTTGCAATGAAGAAAAAGATGAGCATTTGTCTCAATATGTTGATCACAAAATAAGCAAGTAGCATCTTGAATTAGACCAGCACTATGAAGATAATCCAAAGTAGGAGCACCATTATAACATAAGGTCCAAACCATAAAAGACACTTTTAAAGGAATTTTTGGATTCCAAAGTTGCTTGTCAGGAAATGCAAGGAAACCATCAGTTTCTAATGCAGCATATGCATTTGCTACTGAAAAGCCTTTTCCCAGACCATAATCCCAATGTATGTCATCATGTACTATACCTTTCAAAGTCAGAGAATTTAAAGGATCGCCAATTACCTGTAATAAGTGCACCACGTCAGCAACCTCATTTTCCTTTAGACTCCTAGGAAATTTCAGATCCCAAGCTCCCTCAGCAGACACCATATCCTTTAACACTGCATCTTTGTTTTTAGACATCTTAAAAAAATCAGGAAAAAGAGCTTTGATAGGCTGCTCTCCCACCCAAATATCTTCCCAAAAGTAAATACTGCTTCCATTACCCACAATAAGAGAAGTTCCTTTACTAACAAAGTCTCTAGCTTTTAAGATTCCAGCCCACAAGCTAAAACAAAAATATTTGTTAGTATAATTAGGAAAAAGAGCATCAGTGATACCTCCAAAATTTTGGTTTATTATTCTCCTCCAGAGGGCTTGTTTCTCACTACCATATCTCCATAACCATTTAGCATGTAGTTCTTTATTAACCAACCTCAAATTTTTTATCCCAACACCTCCTCTGCATTTAGGAAGCGTAACATTGGACCAATTAACCCAACTTCTCTTCTTGGTTGTTGAACAGGATCCCCACAAAAAATTCCTCATAATTCTCTCCAACTCCTTCACCATACTTACCGGCATCTGGAACATAGAGAGAATAATTTGGTAAGATAGATAACACACTTTGGATCATGATCAATCTTTGCCCCTTTGACAAATAAGATCTCTTCCAACTTGCTAACTTCTAATGAAACCTCTGAATAACATCAATCCTGACAGCTTTACATTTAGATTTGCTACCAAGAGGAATACTAATGCAGAACGGAAGCGTGAACAAAGAATTTTGATAGTAAAAGTAGAAGAATATTTGAGAAATATCAATATTGATGATAATAATAATAATGTATTGTTTTAATACAAAGGACTTGTCCCCTATTTATAGAGTAGACAATAAAACTAATATTCCTAAAATAAGACTCAAACTTGAAAAATAAGATATCCCTAAAATAAATATAATGTTCTAGAACTAAATAAATTCTAAAAATAAGTAATTCCAAAAATAAGAAATACTACTCTAAATTAATTAAGCTCTAGCAATAACAATAAAAATACTAATCCTAAATCTAACAGATGTCCTACATCAGGCCCGCCATCTTGAAAAGAATTCGTCTCGAATTGAGAAAGTATTGAAGAACATGTGATACATCAGGCCCGCCATCTTGGAAGGAAGTCGTCTTAGAGTTCACCAAATATTGTAAACGACCCTCCCAACAAATAATATACTTTGAGTAAGTTGATGATCGTAGAGTAGAATACCATAAAATTGATTGTTGAACACAAAAGTTGATGTCAACGTTGGTAACAATTGGAGTAGTAATTATGTCGCAATACTTTTGACTCATGAAAATATTTTCGCATATCTTTTGATTTTCAAGAACAATGGCATTAGGCGACTTACAAGATGATGGTGTCTCCGGTGTTTCCGGTGTTGATATTGGCGAAACTTCTTCGTCATTGTTGGGGTGAATAACTTGTTTTTGTTCAATTTTGTCATCAGTATCTTGTTCTCCTTGATGTTGAGCAATATGACCATTCAGATTGGCTTCACTTTTGTGAGGTTGATGATTATTATTTTCACCGTAACGATTAAGAACAAGAGCAGCCAAATTGGTTGAAATTAATTGAAGTTGACGTTGGGTCTCGAGTTGAGATTCCCTAAGATGTCGTTGGGTCTCGGCTTGATCATACGTAAGTTTCTGTTAGGATTCTGTAAGTTTTTGTTGGGACTCTGCAATAGCACGTATAAGATCTTCAAGACTAGCACGATTTTCTTTTCCACTTTATTTGTCTTTGCAGGTCATGATTAAATAATCGGTTGATACGCATGTTTTTAGCAATGGAAGAAAACAATGGAAAAAACAAAGAAAAGAATAGCTGAGAACATAAACTAAGAAGTAATTAAAAATCAGAACAAAATTAGTTAATAGATGAAATAAAAAATAAGCAGGATGAAGAGAGGAAAAGGTCAAAGGGAGTGTGAAGAAAAGATTAGACGAGGAAGTGGGGGTACTGGACGCACTTGAGTTTTAAAACAGTAGGGAGATGGGAAAGTGATGGATGGGATTAATTAATTGATTGAGAGGAACAATGTGGTGATGGAATGGACATGGTAGAGAAAGTGGACAGACGTGATGGAATGGACTTGGTAGAGAAAGAGTAAAAATCTTACTACAGACGTTTTTTTTTTTTGTTTTTTTTTATTTCCGTAAAAGGAAAATAAAAGATAATAGGGTTTAGAAGAAGAGATGCGGAGATCTCGAAGTAAATGTGACTAAAGGGTAAAGGAAAATTAGAAGAAAAGAATAAGAGAATCGAAGCCAAAGCTCTAGATGCCACTTAATGCAGAACGGAAGCGTGAACAAAGAATTTTGATAGTAAAAGTAGAAGAATATTTGAGAAATCTCAATATTGATGATAATAATAATGTATTTTTTTAATACAAAGGACTTGTCCCATATTTATAGAGTAGACAATAAAACTAATATTCCTAAAATAAGACTCAAACTTGAAAAATAAGATATCCCTAAAATAAATATAATGTTCTAGAACTAAATAACTTCTAAAAATAAGTAATTCCAAAAATAAGAAATACTACTCTAAATTAATTAAGCTCTAGCAATAAAAATAAAAATACTAATCCTAAATCTAACAGATGTCCTACATCAAATACCTAAGTAATTCATAGGCAATTGAGTCATAGCACAACCAAAAATCTCTGCACAAAACTCAGTGTTGTGTAATTGGCCAAGACCAACAATGGTACTCTTCCTGAAATTCACTCTTAAACCAGAAACATCCTAAAAAGCGAACAAAATGTTCTTTAAGTTGCGAACCTGAAATTCTTCTTCCTTAAGGAAAACAATTTGGTCATCTGCAAATTTAAGATGAGTGATGACAGTACCTTGAGGGTTAACACTGAAACCAGAAAGAAGGCCCTGATCTGTAGCCTTTTTAAACATCAAAGATAACACTTCAGCCACAAGAATGAAAAGAAATGGAGAGATGGGATCCCCCTGTCTTATACCTTTTTGACTTTTAAACAATTCAGTCGCTTCCCCTTTCAAGAGCACAACAAATCTTGGAGTTGTGATGCACCATTTAATCCAACTCCTCCATTTACACCCAAAACCAAATCTAGCCAAAGTAGTATCAACACATCCCCAATTCACATTATCAAAAACTTTCTCAAAATCTACTTTGCAGATAATCCCCGTATCTTTTTGTCTTAATTTTGAGTCAATTAACTCAGATGCAATCAAAATACCATCATGTATTTGTCTGCCATGCACAAAAGCACCCTGAAATTCTGAGATAATAGAAGGCACCACCACTTTTAATCTTTCTGCAAGCAACTTTGAAATAATCTTGTACACACTACCAATTAGGCTTATTGGTCTAAAATTATGCAAAGAAACTGCACCACTGCACTTGGGAATGAAAGTAATATTGGTGCAATTTATCCTCCAATCCAGCATACTTGTGTTCTCAAATTCCCGCACCACTGCCATAAAATCAGTTTTAACGACCTCCCAAGCATGCTTGTAGAACTCCATTGTGAAGCCATCCGGACCTGGACTCTTATTGGTACCAAAAGTATCCACCACCTTCTTAACTTCCTCTTCAGAAAAAGGCTTCTCCAAATTCAAACTTTCGGAAGTAGATATTGCAGGCATTTCTAGGTTCTCAAAACTAGGCCTAATTTGTGATTCTCGGCAAACAGAGAAGAATAAAAAGCTTTAGTTTCCTCAGCAATTTTTGTTTTATCATAACACAACTCACCTTCAATCTTCAAGCAGTTGATACTATTGTGTTTATACTTGAAAGAAGCAATTTGGTGAAAATAACTTGAGTTTCTTTCACCATCTTTATCCCACTTTTCTTTAGATCTTTGAGCATTTCTTCTTGCTAGATTCATTGACACTGTAGTGTGTTTTATCTTAGCCTGTTCCCTAGCCACCACATCCTCATCAGACAAAACCGCAATCTCTTCTAAATTATCAATCACATCAATGGTAAGCTCTAAATTATCAATTTGAGATTGTAAATTGCCAAAACTTTCTTTTTGCCAAATTTTAATAATAAATTTAAGAGCCTGCAATTTTTTGGCAAAAATAAAACTTGGCTTCCCCACAAAAGAAAGATTGTCCCACCACATTGTAAGGTTCGTTAAGAAATATGGATGATATATGATGAAATTGTCTAACCTGAAAGGAGATTTGAGCTTATCACCATAGTTGCAACATAATAAGATGGGAGCATGGTCTGAAACCGGTCTCTTTAATCTCAACTGAATAAGTGAAGGACAATTTATTTGAAAATCAGCTGAAAAAAGAAACCTATCCAACCTTATCAGTAAGGGAGGTTGTTGAGAGTTTGTCCATGTAAATCTTACACCTAACATAGGCAAATCAATTAACCCAAATCTATTGACAAAAGATTTAAAAACTCTCCTGTTAACAGTACCTCCACCAGATAAATTTCTCTTATCAGAAGAAAGAGTAGCATTAAAATCTCCTCCAAGTAACCAAGGATCATCAAACTAGAGCCTGATATCTCTTAATTCCTGCCAAAATTGATTATAGTACCCTCTGTCAGAAGCTCCATACACTGCAGTGAAAAGCCAAAAAAAATCATCCACCACATTCCTAAATTTGATTGTCACTGAAAAAGCACCAAGCAATTGATCTTCCATAATCAAAACACCCTCTTTCCACATCACAATTATACCACCAGATGCACCTTTAGAAGCCAAGAAAATATAATTGCATCTATTACTTCCCCAAAGAGACCTAATAAGCTTATCATCAACCAATTCCAGTTTTGATTCCTGAATTGTAACAACAGAAGGGTTATTTTTCGAAATTGCACTTTTGATAGCAATAATCTTTGATTCCTGCCTTAAACCCCTAATGTTCCAGCTTAATATTTTGTGCTCCATTAATCAACAGTGCAAGCCCTAGAAGAAATAGGATTAAAGCCTTGATCTTCATCAAAATTTTCCAAGTCAGAATCACACCTTACAGCGTCAGTTTGCTCATCAGTTTCATTTTTACTTAAAACCCTTGAAATCTCCTCGTCAAAATCGTAATTGCCCAAACCATCCTCATCTTCTGTCAATGGAATTTCCAGATTAGGATTAACCATCTTGGTTTCCCTTTCTAGTTGATCTTTACATATACTTAACATGGCAGGATGTTCGGTGGATAAACCCATTTGCTTATTAAACGCTAACTTATCGTCAATCAGCTGTTGTAATCTCTCTGTTTCTGTAGCTTTCTCCACCGAAGAAATAAGGTTATCCGTGTTATTTTCTTTGTGTGACAACTCAATAATTGAGACAGTACGATTTGGTGAAATTGACTTATGGATATCATCATCTGGTTTTTGTTCACCATTTTTTGTACTTTCCAATTCACGTTTGGGTATGCGTGGTATATAGATTGTTCGTGGAGTTGCACGAATAAAGAAGCAGAAGCAGGCGCATCGCGCATGCATGTTATACTAGTTAGCAAAAGGGGCAGTTCAAAATAAATTTAGAGGAAAATGAAGAAGTTATATTACATTGAGTTTAATTTTACAACCTCGACCTGATTATCCATACAGTATAAGTGTGCATACCTAGAAAAGTAATTTTAGCTTTAAGACATTAGTCCATGTGGATGCTCCAATTGGAAAACCAGGTACAACTATTGATTCTCTATTGCAGTCTACCACAACCTAATCCAGTAATACCGACCATATAAACAACAGTTATCTAATCTACGAGTATTTTCTGTATCTGACGAGCTGAACATGCATTGTTGGAAGAGACTTATCTTAATCCTTAATAGTGAAGAGTATGTTATTGTCAAAAACCTGTTGCCCGTTACTGACTTGAAGCCCACGGATATAACCAGCAGCAGGAGCCTTTACAACATGCTGAAATGAAGATCCAAAAAATGGAGGGAGAGAGAGAAATGAAAAGAAGAAAAGAAAGGAAAATCACTTTTCAGAATCATAATAACGAACAATAACTATTCCGTGAACATATGAGAATAATAATGCAAATAGCAACAAACCTCCATTTTCATTGCTTCCAAAACTAAGATAGGTTGTCCTTCCACCACCTTCGCCCCTTCATTTTCCAATACCTTAACCACTAATCCAGCCATAGGTGCCACTACAGTCCCTTGAGGGTGGGAAGCCGTTTCGAAACTTGGTTTATGCGGAGATGAATCATCATTAGACAGCTTGATCCCTATGAGTTGCCTGAAATGATGATGATGCTTACCATGCCATATATGAATGTGCTTAGTATGTTCCTGCAGCATAAATAAGAATAACCTAATCATGGGATAGAGAACCTGGAGCTTTCTACATTAGATTATTCACGAAATGGCAAGATGACAATCCGAGAGGCTAAGCAAAGAAACTACATAACAGGATGGAGAGTGGAGACATCTCCTGGATAGCATCACAAGTTCAGAACATAACTTGTGTGATACATTGGGTCTTATGTGTTAGGCTTCACAAGAAATATAATCATTGCACCAAAAGCAAGGAGGTTTTACCTTGGAGTAAGTAGCTACACTAACATCTGAGATTAGCCCATCTGCTTCAATTCTGAAATTATGGTCTCCCAAGGGAAGAACTTTAACTTCTAACCCAGAGGATTCACTGTCTCCTACCTGTAAGCACTCAAATAAATAGTTTGAGTGAACAAATTGTCAGAATTCAAGGGGAAGCCAGTAAACTCTTTGTTTTTTTAATGGCAAGTACCAAGTAGCTGATGAATTTTCCAATTAGTCAACCATACTGTTCTTTAGACACGAAATATAAATTACCTGAACAAAATAATTTCCATTTGATTGGTATGTGAGGTCAATCTTCAAAAGCCTTGAGCCGCTGCTATCATATTCATTATTCCATTCCAACTCCATAGTATGTTTTGCCAGGTGATGAACTCGATAAGGTGGATTAGCATACCATAATGAGTTTAAGTCATTGGGGTCTGCACGTATAGGCAGGTAAGATTAGTATGAAGTACAATAGAACAACTAAAAATATCAGTAGAAAAGTTTACACAAGCTTACCAGCGACTCCTCCTTTTGAAGCTACAACTTCCTTTTGGCAAACACATGCAGCAACTAGGGTGGCACCAAGTTTAGCAGCATAAAATGCCTCAGTTGCTAAAATAGGATTATTTGGATCGTCAAAAAGGTCCTTTTTAAAATTTTCAATAAAATGAGTTTCAACTTGGCCATTTTCAAATGCCCAATGGTCGGTAAGCTTCTGAAGGAAATTTATGTTCGTGGGCAAGCCTGCAACCTGCATGGATGTGGTGGCAACACCTGGTTAAAAAATGCCCACAAGGCACAACTTTATATAATTTGGAGTGTGAAGGAAGACAACACTTAATAATACACAATTCAGTAGCAGCAGACCTTAAGAATGCCCAAAAGACCCAGAGTACACAGAGACAGAGTTATACAGTAAGTAGATAAGACCCACTTCCACATGGAAGCTAACGTTATGCTGCTAAATGCTGATGAAAGTTCTCTAACAATAGGCATACCTGAAATTTCGATAAGCAGTCCTTCATTTTAACTAGTGCTGAATTACGATTTGCACCCCATACTACAAGCTTGGCAATCATCGGGTCATAGTGCATGCTAACAGTGTCTCCTTGTTCAACACCTGTCTCCACGCGAACTGCTCAATGTTGTGGATACAAGAAACAACGTTAGATCAACAAAGGGAAATATTCAGAGACTTAAACTAGAGGTATAGGATCCTCCTGTTCAGAAAGATATTTGACCTGAGAATATTTGTATTAGGATGTGAACCTTGCATGTAGTTGAAAATAGTCCCTCTTACCCTCCTACATATTATGTATTCATGCTACAATATTTAAGTGGGTGTATTCAACTTGCACATTTTTCGACATACCTGTAGGTGAGATGGGGACGGGACAGTAATGATGCAGGATTCCTGCTGCTGGAAGAAAACCTTTTGGAACATTTTCAGCATAAATCCGTGCTTCAAATGCATGCCCTGTCATAAAAATCAAATATGCACCAGTTAGTTCGAAGTATGGCCTTGTACAGATAGGCGGAGAAATACTAAAACAAATTTGCAGCAACTTCAGATATCATTTAAAGTTCACCTGATAAGGGAACCTCTGACTGATTCAAGGGAAGAAATTCTCCGTTAGCAACACGTATCTGCCACTCCACAAGATCTTGACCAACAATCATCTCAGTAACAGGATGCTCTACCTGCAAAAGGTTTTGCTGTCCACAATTAGGATTTGAGGTACAAATAAAGTTTCATATCAAGGAAATGATAGAATGGGGACCTGTAGACGGGTATTCATCTCCATGAAATAAAACTGATTTGAGGCTGTATCCACTATAAACTCCACAGTGCCCGCATTGTGATAGCCAACTGCCTTTAGATAGTCAATAAAGAACAAGGGTATCAAATCAATTGAAGGAAGTTATATGGATTTACATAATGCATTTATTACAATTAAGCAATATGTAAAAAAAGAGCAAGATAAAAAAAAAAACAGGAATATATGGAAGCACATTACCTTGGCTGCAGCTACAGCGGCTTTACCCAAATGCAAGCGAAAGTCAGGAAGAATATTCGGCTGCAATCATAAGAGTTATCATCACTACAGTACTCAAGAATTGAACCAAAAAACCACAGCAGTAGTACAAAAATGCAAGCCTTACCGCTGGTGCTTCTTCAATTATCTTTTGATGCCTTCTTTGAACACTGCAATCCCTCTCATATAAATGTAAAACATTTCCATGTTTGTCCCCGAATATCTTAACATAACAGTTAATAATGAAAACTGTCAATAAGTAAAAACCAACACCATATATAGTGTACCCCGGTAAACATGTACTATGAACTACACAGTTTGCAATTATGTATAAGCTTGTTATAATATGAAGTAAATAAGTGAAAAAATTGCAAACTCTGATCCAGATACAAAGAAAGTGCTAAGGTAGGTTAAAATGGACTATACCTGGACTTCGATATGTCTTGGTTGAGTTATATATTTCTCTAGTAGAATGGTATTTACACCAAAAGAAGCAGCAGCCTCACGTTGTGCTGCCAAGAAGGATTCAGCAAAATCATCGGGACAATTCACAATTCTCATTCCCTGGAATATCAGACATCAGACATGAACGCAGAGTAAGAGGGGGATGCCAAGAAGGATTCAGCAAAATCATCAGGACCATTCACAATTCTCATTCCCTGGAATATCGGACATCAGACATGAATGCAAAGTAAGAGGGGGATGCTCATATCTATCCTTCCATTTTGGTGATTTCACAAAATATACAGATTACAAAATGATTGTACTGTAAAAGAATCCAATATCTAATGCTCACAAACAATCCAAACTAATACTGGGTTTGAGTTTACCAGGTCTCATTGATAACTTTGTGAAAGTTGAACTAAAGGGTTATATGCTTCTACCTTGAAATTTTCTACTATCTCATGTATGAATAGCACTTTCCAGTTTTACAAGAATGCTAACACTATTGAGTTAAAGTAATAGTCTTTAGGAATCTATATTGACAACATTATCAATAACTTGATGATGATGAAGAGGAGTAAGACTGGACAAGCATACCTTCCCTCCACCCCCATGGGTTGGTTTTATTATGAGTGGATATCCAATCTTATCAGCTTCCAACTTCATAAAATCAATGTCCTGTTCAACACCATGATACCCAGGTACAAGTGGCACCCCTGCTGCACCCATTATCCTCTTTGACGCACTATTACACACTTAAATCATTAGGCATTATACAAATATGTTGCAGTAGGATCACTAAACAACAGGGGAACCTTATAACAAGAAACCAACCAAGAGTCATCATACAAAACCAATGGAATTACATGTGCCAACGGAACAAAATGGAAAAATGATGAGAAATTTGATAAACCTTTTATCACCCATATCTCGTATTGCTGAAGCTGGGGGTCCAATAAAAGTAATCCCTTCAGCTTCACAACGCTGAGCAAAATCAGCACTTTCTGACAAGAACCCATACCCTGGATGTATAGCCTAATATTACCAAAGACAAACAAAATGCTCAATTCAAATTCATTTCTACTCTTTTTTTTTCCCCTAGTTCAAAAAATTATACACTGAGCACTAGTTCTATAGCCGAGGTGACTGTGCAGTGAATAACCCAGGTGAGAGTGAAAATTATGGTAAAGAAAGAAGGATTTGAAGGGTTACCTGAGCCCCAGTGCGAAGAGCAGCTTGAATAATAGCAGAAGAATTCAAGTAACTGAGTCGAGCAGGTGGAGGACCGAGTCGAATCGATTCATCAGAAGATTTAACATGTAAACTATCTTTATCAGCATCACTATAAACAGAAACAGTTTTAATACCTAATCTTTTGGAAGTTCTCATAATTCTACACGCTATTTCTCCTCTATTTGCTACCAATATTTTCTCTATACATTTTTTTGGGTTTTCATTATTATTTTCTGATGATTTTACAGAAAATGAATTTGCTTGAAGATACAACAAATTGATTTTGTTTGGTTTCATTCGGAATTTTCTTTGAATTATTGATGCCATTAACGACATTTTTTTTGTGAAGTGAGAATGTAGTTGTCTACTATGAATATGATCATCGTTTAATATACAGACGGAAAGAAACGTGTCTGGTTTAGTACTATGCCTTTCTAACCGTTGGATTTACGTCAAGAGTTTACATCGTAGGTGACTCGACACGTGGCGTAGGGTCTATTTATGGGATTGATTAATCTGTACCGGTACACTACTAGCTGATGTGGAAAATATTATCTACTCGAGCAGATAAGTAAGTGTTATCTTATGTTACTAGGAAATTTTTAATTGTCCAATCTTGATCCAACGATCTTGACCTTACGTGGTGTTACCCAACGATATCGGTGGCAAAACAGTCTCAACCATCCATCTTCGCGGGCATAGATGGAGGGTGTAGATGTAGATTCAAAGGCCCCAGAGCCATGTCAACACAAACACCGTGGGCCCGCCTACACACATGACCAATCGGTCAGGAACAACTATGGTTGGTCGTCCCAAATTCGTTCGCCCAAACAAGGCATGACGCACGGCCGGTGAAACCCTAATTAGGGTTTGTATCGATCATGAGCGTCCATCTTCTCCTGCACGAATGAAGGGTCTAGTATTAGACTAAGCAGGTCCGGTGCGCATCAACATGACCACTGTGGGCCCATTTGTCTCCACACCTGATCGGCCAAGGCATATCATGCATGGTTGTCTCGATTCGCACGCCCAAACTAGGCGTGGTTACACCTCCCAATTACAAACTAATCTCGACCACTCAACTTTGCCGGACAAATTGAGTGGCTTAGATCACGTTTCCATGGGATAGTAAGGTATATGCGTGAACATCAGCCTACCACCTACTCGCCGAACCAATCTGTAAAGACCCGCAAGCTTGTCAACGCTATTAGACCGGTTAAGTGTCGAATTAGCCGATGATATTTTGATTAGTATAACACGAATGTTGATTAATATAAATTAATCTAACAACGATCAAGATACCAAACTAGTACCGTTGAATAGATCTCGAAAAGTTACTTAGAATAGACTACTCGAACGTTCCATTCGGATACCAGACGAAGAAGATGTCATCGGATGAGTATGAACGACTGATTAGTTATGTTGCAGTTTAGCCGCCTTGGATGCCCTTATCGTTTTGTCGGGTGCCTTTAGTAAATTGGGTCGGCCTTATCTTCCCAACTCGAGAGGATAACCTCTTATATGATTTTCTTCTTTATCTTTCTTCTCCTATCTTCTTTCGTTCTTCTTCTTCTGTTCTTCTTCCCTGCGAGTGTTTTGAGAGATCAAAAGTGAGGATTTTGAGATCGAATAAAGAGTAGAAAGATCAAGAATAAAGTGATGGTGGTTGTGTTGTTTTGATTGAACTTAATGGGAAGTTAATTCGAGAAATCAACGAGTTAGGGTCTCTGGATTTGAAGCTAGATTGCATGGAGCTAATAATGATGATTTCTAGTTAATAAGGGATGAAGATCGAATGGGTTAATGTTGTGTTGATGATATGAGGCTTTTCTGAAGATGAATCAAAGAACTAGGGTTTTTGTGAATTCTTTTAAAGTTCGATTTATGTGATGATTAAGAAGAATTAAAGGATGGATATTGAAGAACACGATGTGAAGAAGGTTGTTATATCTTTAATTTGGGGATTTGGTTACAGAGAAGATCGATTAAGAGATTGTTAGAATTAGGGTTTGTAAGGAAAGTCAGGGAAGATGAAAGTGACGTTCTAAGATGATGAGTTGAGATGGGTAATGAGTGAATTGAGGGTTTAAAGAGATATTACAAATGAAACTAGGTTTTAGAGGATGAAATCGATGAAGGTGATTGAAATTAGGGTTCTTAGCAAATTTGGGAATTAGGGTTCCTATTTTTGATTGAAGCTATGAATTCAATTTGAAGAAGATGAGTTCAGTGGTAAGGTTCAAACAAGATGCAGACATTTGAGGTAATTGTCTTACCCTGTAATTTTAGTAAGATTATTATTTGGTGTTTTGGTTCAATTCGATGTTGTTGAGTTTGAATGGACTCTAGTTTTAGATTAAAAACTTATGTTGTTGCAGAGAGAATGCGTACTGAAGTGTTGTTGTTTGATTCAAGTTGTTGTTGAGCCAGGGATGAATGTAATGGTTAGTATTTGAGTTATATATTGTTGGTGATGTAGCTGGAGCATGAATTAATGTTAGATAGTGGCTGTTAAGATGGGTTCAAGTTGATTTGTATCAGAAGAAGATATAAGATGATTTCCAAGAATGTAATGTGAGGTTGGGTTGATTGAGGCAGGGTAGATGTTTGTGAAATGGAATGTATCTGGTGATGTTTATGTATGAACTGTGTAAGGAGAATTGAATCCGAAGTATAATTCTATATGGATGTTGCAGATGAGGTTTGAGATTGTGCTGCAGATGAGTGTTACTCAGTTAGTAGTGGTGATAAGCCTTATATGTTGTTGTTGAAGTATTTGAATTGGGTTTCTCAATGGTGTTAATGATTATAGGTTGGCTGGAGACTGAGTTTGAGTTGGAAATTGCTGTGGTTGAGTATTGAGTTGAATATCAGTTGAGAATTGTGTGTCTGGATTACTTGAACGGTTTGTGGGTTCTGCTGAGTGTGGAGTTTTGGATGAACAAAATTGAAATGTTGTGAGTCATGGTTGGTAGTATGTAGGAAGAGTGAAGGCTTGGAACTGCTATTGCAGGTAAGCAGTGTTGTTGTTGTAATTAGATTTGAAGTTATTTTTGAATGAATGAATTGTATAGATGAAGCTTGAAGTGATTAAGCTGAGATTGTTGTTGTAGTTAATCTGAAACTGGTGACGAGTCAGTTTAGTGGTATGTGTTGCTAGAAGCTGCAATTACAGGTAAACTTAGCTTTGTATTTGTAAATGAAGTTTGAAGTTATTTCGGAATGAAGGAAGTGATATTGTAATGTTTATAAGAATTAGAGCTGAAGTGATACTGAAACTGAAATTGTTACATACCCTTAGTCACCCCAGTCAGTTGTCTGACTCGTTTGACTTAGTTTGTCTGACTGAGTTGACTCACCGATTTAACGACTTGACCTTGACCGATTCCAGTGTGACTCAGTAGACCATTGACTGAGTTGACCTTTAACCATGGACTTGACTTTGACCTAGACTGTTAGTTGACCTTTGACCGCCAGTTTGACAGTTAGAGACTTTTTGTTGACTCAGATGGACTGGGCCTTATGTTAATGGGCTGGGTTAGTAGACATGGGCTTAGAACCATTAAATGAACTTGTATGATTCTTGTGTGAGCCATTTTGGCTAGATTCTTAGAACTCTTATGTGATTAACAGTTAGTTATTAACAACGACCGATTCAAAGGACGAACCAGTGGATCGTGGATCTCGAGATAGGCGTGGCTTGTCATCAAAAGAGGTGGGAATACATTTGATACTTTTGTAATCATTATTGTTGTTTTATAAAAGTTTATGCTTAACAAACTCATGCATTGTATGTCCGTGCATTCCATGCTTTGTTTAAAATGCATTATGATAACCCTGTTAATTATGTGAAGCTTTCCACGATTTGGAAAGGACTTGTAATGTGTTGTTGTCAATATGAATTGTTATGGGAAATAAGAATTTCCACTTGTGGTATATAGGATACGCTCCTTCACATTTATACCTACTTTAATTCAGCTTTTATTGTTTAGAGTTGGTCACCATGGTCTCGGTGGCATCCATAGCTATATAGGTGTGAATTGCCGGTATTTAGGGGTTCACAACCATATTAGTACATTGTTTGACTAAGGAGTTTGTTCCATATACATGTATGATTATTTTAGTGACTTAGTCACTGTTTAATGTTTCGGGAAAACATGTATTGTTTTCCAACTCTTGCCTATGATTACTTAGAAGTTAAATGTTAATTATTCCCACTTCAGGCCTTAAGACAGATCGAGTTGCGCGCAATAAAGCTTCAAGGGTTGAGTTCGCTAGTTGGTTAACTTCTGTTATGTTTATTATGTTGTAAATTTTATTTGAAAACCAAATTACTATTATATATGTATCATTTGAGAGAAGATCTTGTATATATATTTCTGAGAGGGGTTAGTTTTGGGTTAAGTTTTATAGCAGATTTGTTATTTGACTGATTCAGTAAATGTTTAGTTTTAGTGCCTCTATATTTAGCTAATCTCTTGGATTAGTCAGTTGTTAGCTTAGGGGGCACTACAAGTTGGTATCAGAGCTTACCATTAGATCTTATAAGGGAGACAATAGGAATAGACAGTATCAGTTAGTGAACTAGATTGGTTTAGAACTGGGTTGGGTTTGTGAGATGAATCTTAATAACTAAAAGCTACCAATAATTAAAAGAATTATTTGATTGATTGAATTGCTTGTTTGGTTGTTTGTTTATGTAATGAAGTAAAAATTGTAGGGTACACCAATAAATTTAGCTAATAAGGCTTTGAGAATAATTAATCTAAAAAGTATTAACACATAAATAATTGAATACTAAAAATAGTAAGATTAATATTATTGATAAATCTTGAAAATCACATAGATCTTTATTGAGTATCTTGACTTACATGAAGAAACAACTGTTTAAAATTATATAAATGTTAATAATATTTTTGGGACTAAATAATATTTGTAAGAGTAGTTAGAATAATAGTTCAACCAACTTTAAAAATAAAATATAATAATCGTAATTATAGATGATAATCAAAGTAATAACAATTTTAAGGGATATTTAACGCTTGGTACCCAGCAAATGTCCAACACCTAGCTTTGGTACCTAATATTTAAAATATTAGCGGTTGGTACCTAGACCAGTCGTTGACCGTCAAAGTTAAAATTTGACCTAACAGTTATTAAATTTCAGTAATTTTAATTTAAAAAAAAAAAGTTATTATACAATGATATCGGTAACCCTTATCCACTTCCTTCTTTCCTTCCTTTGTTTTTTTTTTCCTATGAAGTACCCATCTGCGTCTCTTCCTCAGTATCGTGTCTTTTGGATCTGATGTAAGTTTTGAAATGGGTTTCTCATATATGTGTTGGTGATTGTAATTTGGTACCAAATACTTCTATTTGGGGTCACCATCATGGCACCATCTTCTTCTTCTGACTTCCGATGATCATCATCTTGATGGTGGTTAGATTGATTTCAGAGAAACTCGAATTCGATTGAATTAATGGGCTGCTAAGGCTATTTGAAGACGTGGGTAGAAAGTGGAATTCAATAGAGATTGATAGTGGTGTTTCTTCCATTAATGTCAGTAAGGAAGTGGTGCTCGAGTTGGTCGTTGCTTCCATGATTGATGATGGAGAAAGATTATTAGGCCCGAGTTTGCAGCCAACGATAATGAGACAAAGAAGGTGGAGCTCGAGCTATTGGATGCTTTGATGAAACGAGAAGAAAACATGGGAGATATGTTCTTACTGCCATTGAAGGGAAAGAATGAGTTGTGAAAGAAAATTCGTTTTCTCAACTTGGAAGTATGACAATGAAGTATGGTCGAAGAATATGAGTATTGACGTATTGGGTTTATTTTGGGCATCCAAAAGTAAAAACGTATTAGGGTTTGAAAAATTACAGATTCCTCGAAATCATATACTAATCCATGTTTTCACTAACAAAGAGCTAAGCTTTAATAACTGCAACTTCTTCTTGGAATTTTGAATCGGTATGTAAGAACACTTTTTATAGTTTCGGCAATAAGCGAAGGAGTGAGCTAGTGGTGGTGATGTCCTTCATCGCCGAGATCTGTAAATGTTAAGGAAGAATTTATTTTTTTATTTTAGGGTGAAATCATATTTTATTAAAATGATAATTAGAAAAACTAAATAATTATTAGTCAACCAGTTTAACTTGACAGTCAACGGCTGGTCCAAATATTGGGTACCAAAGCTAGGTGCTGGACATTTGCTGGGTACCAAACGTTAAATATCCCCAATTTTAATGAAGTAATGATTAGCACTATCATTTAATATCACATTGAACTCAGATTAACTAAAATTTCATTAAAGATACAAAAATAATAATTATGATTAAATAATTATTAAAGATCTAATAATGACTAATATTTATTATTATTAACTAAGTAAATTAATTACAAGTTAAGGATAAATGTTTTGCATCTAAACTAGATAGTTAAAATGATAGTTATTAAATGTTTGACTTAAAAAAGCGAGATATAATGTACAAATAAAAAGACTCAACTTGTTAGAAATATTGTACGGAAATTATCTTTAGGCTAACAAATGATCCAGTAAATCTTTTAAAATGAAACAAATAGACATGAAGTAATAATAATAGTATTCAAATGCTTAGTGTCTCCCTTATAAAGCAGAGTTTGGCTAACTTTGCCTATCTAAGTGGTGTCCAGGATTTATTCTGGGCAAAGATAAATCTATGGTCGTGGTTCTCCGGGCCACACCCTACAAGTCGCACACGTGGTGTTCATTCCAATATTATGAATTAAAAATGAATACTCAAGTCAAGATATGAAATTTCAAAAATTATAACGGGGAGGTTCGAACTCATGACCTATTGTGTCATAAGAGTGGCCTCTAACCATTGTTCCACCTTAGTTGAAATTGATAGAAAAGATAAATCAACAGTGGTTGTTTGTTCAACTTAAATATTAATTAGTATAAGTATTTTATTAATTAGTATAAGTGATTTGTCTAGAGAGAAGATAAATCTATGGTTATGGTTTGTTCAACTTAAATATTAATTAGTATAAGTGTT
Organism: Papaver bracteatum; assembly: GCA_023529315.1. Lineage (NCBI taxonomy): Eukaryota > Viridiplantae > Streptophyta > Magnoliopsida > Ranunculales > Papaveraceae > Papaver > Papaver bracteatum. The sequence continues at coordinate 524,905 of JAJJWX010003467.1, read as the reverse complement.
TTATTAATTGATGTCTCATTAATTTCTCATGATAAATGATTTATTAATTTTACATTAATATTAATACATATCTCCATCAATAAATAATAATTTTGACAAAAATTATTTCAATAGATATTAGTGGTGATGGTGGTAGTAGAGGAAGAAGTAAGTGGTGGAAGCGGTGGAAGGTGTTACTAAGTGGTGGAGGTGGTAATATTAGTTTTGGTGGAAGAAATAGTGGCGCTGGATGGTTTTAATGGCGGTGGTATTGGTTTTTTCTTTTTGAATCAAAAATAATAAAAAAAATTACATGACGGGTAACATTGTATTGTGAAAAGTATAGTTGGTTATTTTTGGCACGATCAAAAAAGTCGGATAACAAATACTTTAGGGATGATACCAAATCATATAAGACAAAATGGTTGTTTTTGGTACCACTGTTATCTTTGGTAACTGTTCGTACGCATGATTTTCAGTATTAACAAGAAACATATAGTTGAATAAATTAATTGACGACCTAAGTTTGTTAAATCTAAACTTTATACATGACGTGTGGGATTAAAAGTTATAAGTGTGCCCAATATTCTATGAGGGATGGAAAATGGTGGTGGTAGAGAAAGAAGTGATATATGGTGGTTTGTGGTACTGGCCGGTATTGATGAGTAGTAATTGACTATGTTAATTATGTGCTTCTACAAAAGGATAACACTATAAATTAGAAATGTGGTTGATCGTCTTAATGCTAATATAAACTCGGTTAAAATACATTAAAATTAAGAAGAAGAAAAAAACATTTGGATGTCACGTTATATAATAAAGAACACTAAAAACTACATATTTAGTATCAAGGTTTCTCCGTCCAATAGATAAATCTAAGGTTGTATTGAGATCTCGTAAGCAGAGGGCGAGTTGGTCTTGGATTTCTGAATGATAATGAATATAATGAAATGCTCCCTCTCGGTTTCTCCAATGAAAACCGAAACCTTCTAAAAAAATAATCAATCGAACAACACTTAAATGGAACGCATCACCACCAGTGTAAACTTCTCTGAATTGCTACATATCCAGTGAAATTTCTACAGATTAATCTGGTGATTTCGTCCTACCGTAGTTTTTAACGAGGCATGCAATTAAATCTCTAATAGTGATTTAAAGGTATTTAATAATTACAAAATTCTCTTATAAGTTTTGTTTATGCAAGTATTGATTTAACTTGGGTTCTTTTATATTTTTGTGTTAAGTTGATGACTTTTTAATTTGAATACATGTTTGGTTAACAAACTTTGATACATAAGGGTATTTTCTTTGTAGAACTGATGTTAGTCTCTCATTTTTCCCGTTAGCACTTTGTTTCGATCCCGTATTTGTAGACATTATTTGACTAATGTTGGGGTATTTATTTAATCTCAAGGCCGATTAAACCCAATGTGTGTTGTATACATTGAAGGTGACAAAAGTTTGTGTCGGCTCTACCTTGAAACTAATAATTTTTCTTCAGAAGGTTAGTTGAATTTATGTAGATACAAATATCAATATGACTATGCTCTTTAAAACTCCAAATTACTTGAGTAACACTAGATGTGAGAACGTCATTCATGCACTACTTAGCATAGTTGGTGTGAAATCTTTTTATCCACGAATTTCTTCAATTTTATGTTATCAATATGATTGAGAAAGAATCTTACACATGTTTTGATTTACTATTATAAATTTATTTTTTCAACTCACATGTGTATATCTCAGCCTTCCAATAGCCAAGGGTTCTTCATTTTTATAACTCTCACATTTGCAAAAAATAAATAAATAATGTTTATCTATAGTAGGGAAAATATTATGGGTTTTTGCTTCACTCCTTAGAGCCTTAGTTATCAATAATTTCGGAACAAATGTATTCATAAACATCATGGAGTTGGATTGGCATTTTAGGTATATGTACTGTTAGATGAAATATTCTTTTTGAAGTTTGAAATTATGGTATGATGGAACAATAAATGGGGAAATTTTTTATTTACTGTATTTTTTATTTTATTTTCATGTTGGCACAACATTATTACTCCGTCCAGATAATAAATTGGAATAACATGCTTAAGTAAAAAATAAAAGATCAGGTAACCCATTTTGTTTCCCAAAACCTATTTGAATATCAAAACAATTACTCACGAATAAAATGAAGCAAGAGGAATGTGAACAATATCGTATTAGAGACAAAACATCCCGTGCCGTTACGGCACGGGTTAAGATCTAGTAATACATAAAATAAATACTAAATTTGTTAACAATCTTATAACAAATTATCTTGTGTCCAATAAATGATTCATTAAATCACTAAATTATACACATGAAGTCATAATTATAATACTTGAATGCTTAGTATAAAATCTTTAAGATTATGAAGACATACCAAAATCTTATGCAGACTCAAATTTAAATCATATTAAATTACTAATGCCAATATTTAATAAGAGTCAGTTTACAGATTTAATTTGAATAAATAAAATCAATTATATCAATCTTTACATAAATGTACAGTTATATTTATTAGAACATTAAGGCTTAGTGTATCAACTGGATTATTAACTTAAGAATAATGAAAATGATAATATAATTAAGAACATAATTTTTGATAAAATAAGCAAATAATAATACTAAATAATGATAATTACTATAAAATTTAGAGTTATTGTAAATATCATTTGGATAATTATTATTGGACAGTAATAAAAAAAATGTATTTTTATTAATAGTACAACTTATAGATTACTTAGCAATAAAATAAATTTAAGGAAACAAAGTTAGATCAACACAAATCTAGTATTAATAATAAATTTAAACTTCCCACTATGACTATATATTACGATTTAACTTGTATCGGTCTAATAAATAAGAAATAAATATAATAATAGTAATAAAATATTAATACCAAACGTGTATGAAAAATGGTCAGTAGTTATTTATTCATATCAAGTCACATAAAGAAATAAACAAATAGATACTTCGAAAAATAAAATGCATGATAAAAGTAATATTTGGATAATGGTTATAACAATAAGTTAGTCTCAAATACATCTATAATTATTTAGTTAGAATAATCTAGTTTCACTTGGAATTAAAAATTTGATTTCATTAAAATAAATACATAATAGTAATGATGAATAAAATAAAATAAATTTTTATGATTAAATTCCTTGATATGATGTGAACTATTTATATATTTTACAAAGTAAAATTTTGAGTTACACAAATTACGATAAAAGTTTAGAGATTAATTAATTTTAATAAATTAATAATTAGCTAATCCAGCACTGGGAAATAGTGAAGGTTGTGTTTTCTCTGTTCGTAGGGAGGCATTGTTAGGCTTGGCCAACCTTGACAGGGCAACTGCATTCGGAGAGGACCGATCATAGAAGTATATAGTACTTTAATTTAGAAAACCAATAGATGTAAGTTCACTTAGAAAGATTCGTAGGATTCTTCCTTGAAGTTAGAGACATATATATTATAAAATAGAAATTAGATTCCCTATTTGATAGAACTTAAATCAGCCTAATTAAATCTAGAGCTACAAATTTTATATTTTAGTTGTAGAGCCATATAGATTTGTGCTTTGTTTTATGTCGTTTGCTGATGCGTGTCGTAGGTGCACTCAAATTAAACTACTTATTTCCACATAATTAACTGGTAATATAATGGAAGTAAGGATCGTTCCCACGAAGAGCAGGGAGATTTAGTTGTCAAAAGTGTCACAATGGGGGTTTTTGTTTTAGATTGTAAACAAAGTAAATAAAGCAATTGAAATTAATAAAGTTGCAAGCAATGGAGAGAAATATGATCAGGGAATCCTTCTTCGTTACTAAACCGTCGTCAAGTTATTATATTCATCCATTAATAACAGCTAGCTCAGTGTTATCCCCTAAATTCCTTATATCACTGAGTACGGAAGCTCTCCAATACCATATTCTATTCGTCTAAACCACCTAGTAGTAGCTCACTCAAGGTGTAATTTCTCTGAATGCTTTAACTTTTGTGAATTATAGATTGATCCTAGTAGTTAGACTCTTAGCTCAAGGTCCACTTTCTAGTGTTGTTTATACACACAATCACTACACAGATTCCCTCTGCATGGTCTTGTGTTCTCTAATTTTGTATGAATTATTCGACTATTACTTATCTCCTAACTCAATACTAGCATTTGATTGAATCAACAAATTAGTTCAATTGGCCACCTAAACAATCTATCAATTAATCATAAAAATTCTAATTAGTAAAAACAATCAATAATCATGTGAAGAACTTCAAAATAGATTTATATAATAACTCAAATCATTGTCTAGAACTTAGAATTCATCCCCAATCACTAAGAAGTTTAGCTGCTCATGGTACTAACAAAACCCCTGAGTTTCATATAATAAAATGGTAAAGAAATAGTTACGGTGATGAAGAGTGCTCCAAAACACTAGCTTTTCTCCCTTGTGTTCTTCTCTCCAAAACTTGACTAAATATTATTTATTTTTTTGATTAAGGGATAGAAATATCTCTTTTATAGGTCAAAAGTGTAGCTGCGCCCGTGCTCGAATCCCGGTCGAAATCATATGGCCACTTGCCAAAACGTCGCCAAATTCCCAAAAACTGCTCACGCCCAAGTCTTGGTCGTGCATAAAATGGGGCTGAAACAGCCAAGTGAGCTTGCCCGGATTGCAAAGGCCCGGCCCAATTATAATGAAGCTCGACAGTTCAACTGTCAGTTCCGTGGAACTGACAGTACACCTAATGTCTTCTTCCAATACGTATGGGTTTTCCCATACGAAAGTTCTCCTGGAACTTTCCGTAAAATTCTTACTTTCTATCATGGCTAGGACTTCCGGTACTTAAACTCTACATGATGTTTTGTCGGAATTTTCTTTTTTAAAACACGGCTGGGTTTCCATCCGTAACTTCTCCTCAATTTCTTTCCTTCTTTTCCGGCGACTTTCGAATATCCCTGTCCAAAACCAAAACCCATCACAACTATCAGTAACCCTTCAAAATTGCCCTGCTCGAGCTTAACCCTAGCTCCATTTCGATCTTCAGCCAACAACCACGAGCATCAAGTTAACTCGAACTTCATTTTCCTTTGCAGTCTCAACCATCACTGCCAAACCCGAGCTCCATCAACTTCTCGTTATTATTTCTGCCCGCATCAATGATAAATAATGGCTGCATCACGTCCCTCCTGCCAGTAAACTCATCACCAAGCTCGAGCCAGCTCTCCATGACTCTGTTACCTTCACTGATCACGAACATCATCAGTCCACCATTAATGGCAGCATTTATTCTTTCTCCTTCATCGCTGCCATCATTCTATGTCATTCTCAAATCACCGATATAACAACAACTTCATCCAAAACCTACACAAACTCCAGCCAACAGTTGCTAATGATTCTCAACGAACTATTTAAACTCGAGCTCCACCAACTTCAGCGTATCACTCACCATCCAACAGCATCAACTCCTCTCCATATTCATCACATACATCACCAAAGCCATTAATCATCATCATTGTTTCTGCAACAGCAGCTCCACCATGGATCGATCACCGACAACATGTTCACTTCCAAGTTCGTATGTGCTCATCAAGAACATCTCTCAGCATCTCTTCCTCGAGTTAACACCCATCAGCTCAACAATTTGTAGTCAAGTTCAACAACTTCCAAGACTCGTATGCATCACAACCCATATGTCTAATATCCAACAACACCATATTCTACCCATTCTCCTCCATTTATCCAACATGGAAACTACAGCCCAACTCTTTTTATCTCTAATAGCAACCACAGCTTAGCAAACTCTCCATTCTTCTCGAGTCACTAACAGACAAACACTACTGTCATCTTCATTGTCTTCTGATCATGAGCTGCTACAAATAATCACCGGCAAGGCTTTGTACGTGATTCTATAATTTTATTTTCTCTGTTGTTTACTCGAGTAACAGACCTCCATAACAGATCCATTCTCAGACTCGATTGTCGACCCCCTGTAGAACATCTCTCTACTTCATTGATGCCAGCAACAGCATCACAGGCTCGAGCTCGAACTCCATAAATGCCAACGGTTCTATTCATTTCCCTTATCACGGTCACTTCTCTTAATGATCATCTCTTCTGGTAAAATCCAACAACAACAACTTCACCATCATTTCGATCTGAAATGGTCGTGAATGCATGTTGAAGAAGATAATAGCGGCAACCCCTAGTAGATTATCCGTCTGCCATTAACACTTTAGTCCAACTGTCAGTCTTGGACGACTGAAAGTGCAATTTCTATTCCGTGGCTGCCTTGAGTAAATGTTACGTCTGCCTTTAACAATTCTGTTGGTTCTCTAGTTTTCGACAACTTCGCTTGCTTCAAATGCTTCCAGATTCTTCATACGACGTCGGATTGACTCCACTCTTTCGCCATTAGCTTCGTCTTTTCGTCCTCTCCAAGGTGACAGCAAGCACTCCTAGATTTGAGCGAGTTCCACTTGGTCTTTGGCCCTTCTCCTCTTGCGGCTAACTTATTTTATTGCACAATTAAGTGCCATTTCGCTTCTTTTGGATGATTCACCTAGCAAAACATAAATAAGAGAAAAAAAACGTAATATACAATAATCTGCAAGAAACTAAGCAATTACTAGCATGGATTCGACACAAAATATGCACTTAAAAAATTCCCCCATACTTGGCTTTTGCTAGTCCTCGAGCAAACTATCTAAAATATATCAACTCCATGCCGCCGAGGATACGGTTACTCTTAGCATGAATAATAGGCCTTTAAACCCCTAGGTGTCCCCAGTGGACGAGTTATAGTCTCGTGAGGGCTTACGAGAGATATACCCACAAAAACTACTCCAACTTCAAAGCGTTCCAGCTTCCCAAGTATCCAAAGAGCTATGAGGACATAAAATTTCTGCATGCTAGTAATAAGAAGTTTGAAATACCAAAGAACATATTCATTCTTTAATATTGAGTGAGAAATAACCACACCATAATGAGAGAAACGCGTGTTTGAGAGCGATCAATAAGCATTTCGCCTCGACTTCTGCCTCACTTAAAAGGATTTTATGATAATTGCACTCAATAAGACAGTTTGTTTATGGGTCTCACATGTGTGTAGGTAGGAATAAAGAGATAATCCTACACACGTTGAATAGTGGGAAGGTAACCTTCCGAATTATTTCTGGAGACTCCATAAAATCGTGGAAAACAAAAATATTTTTCTGATGATCTCTAAGAAAGGAAATGAACCACTATAGCAAGGATGAGAGTAATTACCACCTTCATATACCTTCATATATGATTGCAATGATGAAATCACCACTCTCACAGCATCCAATAGAAACGTCTTCCTTCCTTCGGCTCGTCTTCTTCATCTTGGTCTTCGGTCTTTAATTGTTGATGATAAACTCTTGAACTTGTAGAAATTCGACAATTTGTACTCTTTTCCTCAATTTCCTTGTTGCTTGAAACTTCTTTATATTTTTTTTTTCCACATGGCCTTATTGAACAAATAACAACCTAAATGCAAATCTCTTTGTATATATTTTTTTCTTTTTCTTTTTCTTTTTACGTTTTTTTTTTTTTGTGAAGAGATTGCAACTAAAACAATAAATATGAAATAAAATTAACATGGACATAAAAGAAGTACGTTACCACTTTGATCTTCACAACTTGTAATGCGTTTGTATCATAAACTTCAATAACTCTCATCTTTTGATTTTCTTCACTCTTTTAAATAAGTCTTCATACTTTGATATAAAATTCCGCTCCTTATGTGTAAGTCTTCAACATGTATATAAAAATCTGCTCATTGTATGTTGCTTTACTTGGATATGAAATTTTTGCTCTTCCTTGAATTGTTGCTTGTAAACCTCAAACGTCTTCAACTTCCTTGTAGATTTTGATGTCGCTCCATTGTTGATGATGATGTGTTTCTATGGAACTGTTGTTGGCGAGAGAGAGAATGGTGCTAACTGCAAATCAAACTACAAGAAGGTGGTTTTCGTCTATAGACGTCACCCTCATGATTGACAAAATTAGCACTCAAGAGATCAAAAATAGTGCTGAAAATGGTGTGAAGTTGGGTAGCTCACCATTCTACCCGGAATTAACGTACGGTGACACACACTCAAAAGAAAGCTCTTTAGTCAGCTACAAAGAAAATTTGGTCTGGTGCCTTGGTTGATATGAAAATGGGTAGTCTTCACTAATGATTGATCAGCAACTCTAATAATGCATTTCTCTCTGCTCCTAATTTGCATCACTGGCATGATTAAGTCCATTATTTAACACTCCAATTCGTAAGAAATCCGAATATAGTTCTCTAACACTTCCAAGTTCAGTTATGTCGGTCAGAATCTCTATGTAAACATACCTAGAAGTATGCTAGTCACTCTAAAATCTCTACAAGTTGGAGGTTTTTTATGCAAAATTTTGAAAAATCTATATGCAAAATACTCCCCCACACTTAAACTTCACATTGTCCTCAATGTGTAAAACCGAAAGTTCTGAATTCTGACGTAACAACAGATAAAACGCAAAAACTGTGAAAATTGGTAAGGAATTTGGAAAAACTCCATTTCACAAAAGTTGTTCATCTACGTGTTTTCTACAAAATGTCTAAAGGTAACAGTGTTTTGATTAACGGTCTGACAGTTATGGTCTCTGAACTGAAATACGCGCAGTCTGAAATTTTCTGACGAAAAGGTATTCATCATAATTTCCTTCTAAAATAGATTACGGACTCAATGAAATTAAACATGGGGATGAAAATATGATATGAAAATAATAAAAACAAAAAAATAGAAGTGTTTGAGATACAAAACCTATGGGTTGCCTCCCATTTAGCGCTTGGTTTAACGTCGTCAGCCCGACTTGGCATTGTCCTTAAGCTACTCCTCCAGAGGGAGTAAATCTTTAAACTCAAGGGAGTCTACATTCACTTTTTCGAGTTGAACCTCCCATAATTCCTTGTGCTTTTCCCTATCACCCAATTAAGGATACTTTAAGTGGTAAGGAGGCTTAGGTTCCAATTTGAGTGCCTGCATAACAAAATATAAAGAAATTTCATTAGTAATGGGAAAAGACATACAAGTAGAAGTATCAAATTGGACTCCCTGTTGTGGAACAAAAACACCACAATTTTCCACGAATTCAGCAACCAAGTCCACGTCCAAAAGTGGTAAAACATGGGAGTCTAGCTTACTCCCACGATCATCAAACACCTTATGATCTGACGAATCAACAACATCAATAGAGAAAACAGAGTGGACATCACTCGGATACCGGATTGCTTCAAAAATATTAAAGCGTATAAGTTCTTTATCAAACTCCATAGTAAGTATCCCACTATCGACATCAATCTTCCTCTTTGCAGTTTTCATAAACGGTCTCCCAAGAAGTAACGAACTAGATGAACAATTATCTCCATTATGCATATCCACAATGTAGAAATCAACTGGAAAGATTAACTGATTCACTTGAACTAACACGTCCTCCACGACTCCCTTAGGATATATATTGGACTTGTTTGCCAATTGAATAGTAACATTTGCCTCTTTCAAAGGTCCAAGATTCAAAGAATCATAAACATCGGCTGACATAACACTTATGGATGCTCCCAAATCAAGTAAAGCACGCTTGAATCGTCGACTACCAATAGTAATTGGCACTGTGAAGCCACCAGGATCTTCACACTTAGCAGGCCTATTCTTCAATAGCATATATGTTGCATTTTCGCCCACTTGAGTAATTTCATTAGCAATCAACCTATCATTCCTTGTGCACAAATCCTTCAAAACCTTAGCATACCTGGGTACGGTTCTGATGGCCTCAATAAATGGAATGTTCATGTGTATCTTGTTGAAAATATCCATGATCTCCTTGTCTTGAGCTTGCTTCTTTGATTTGGCAAAACGACTAGGGAAAGGAGGTGGTGTGGTAAAGGTGGGAACCGTGTCCTTAGGTTGGCCGGTTGAGGTTGGCTTTTCCTTTGGGACGGTTTCATCCTCTACTTCCTTTTCGACGTCGTTACTAACCTCTTTTTGTTGTTGTGGCTCTTCAGTTTGTCTCCCACTTCTTAGAGTTACTGCATTAACGTGCTCTCTTGGGTTCACAAAATATTGTGATGGTAACTTTATCGAAGTTTGTGCTTTTATTTGATTCATCTCTGTCGCCAATTGCCCCATCTGAGTTCGTAAATCTCTAATAGCGTTATCAGTTTTCAACTGATTTTGATCAGTGTAGGTACCGAATATCGCAAGATATTAGCTTACGAAAATTGTAATAAATATAAGAGGAAAGGGTTACAAAACGATGCGATGATAGAGGAAGCACGGGGAAGTATGAAGATTTGAGAAGATAGAACAATATTACGAAGATGTATTGCGATACTTCGCAATACATATACAGCTGTACAAATTTCACTGTAAATAGGAGTTCAAATGTAAAATTCGAGAGGTTCTTTTAGTGAGTGTTAGAAAATATCTTAGGAAAGAGAATAGAGAAAGTTGTAACTATTCTGGTTCCATTTAGATACTTTTATGTAATCAATTGAGAGAATTAATAAGAAAATTGCCATTCATCACCAAGAACTTCTTAGGTTTTACAAATTCTACTGAGGGTGTAGTTGTAGGTTATTCTGCAACTACATAATTGGTGCTAGAAACAGGGACTTGAGGATTGTGGTAGCCAAAATTTGAAGGAATTTTGGAAAATTTGAAGATCAAATGGAGTCAGTAGATGAAGGTTGCAAAAGAAAAGAATGTAATATGATCACAAAGACAATGATTGATGAATTTCATAATAACATGAAGGGAAAGATATACAAGCGAGATTGTAGAGGAAGAAAGATCATGGAGGTGGAGAAAATAACAACTTTAGAAGAATGGGAAAAACAAAAAATCACATTTTCAATAGCAGAGATTCCAAATGAAGACTTGAACCACACTTCACCATTGGTGGTCACAGTTCCGGTCATGCGAGAAGAGAAGAAAGCTATAGAAAAATGGAAATTAAACCGAATCTTGATCGATACAGGGAGTTCTGTTAATATCATATTCTATCGTGCACTCAAGGGGATGGGAATTAAAGATGAAGAAATCACAAATTCAAAGTGTCTTATTCATGGATTAGGAAAATCTACAACAAAATCTAAAGGGGAAATAGCGCTGCGAATATTGCTAGGAGAAATCGAAACACATATAATTTTATGTGTGATAGATATGGAATCTCCATATAATATGCTAATAGGAAGGCCGTGGATTCATGCGATCAAAGCTGTTACTTCAACATTACATCAGAAGATCAAATTTCCTACACCAAATGGAATACAGGAAATAAAAGGAGATCTTGATAGTGCAAAATTTTGTTATCAGATTGAAGTAAAACAGTTTGGAGGGAGAGCAAGAAAGAAACAGTTTCGTAGAAAACTTGCGAAGGAGGCAAAAAAGGAAGAAGAATTCAGAGTGTATACAATAAGGGAAAAGGAAGGGAGAGGAATACCAAGTGAGATTCCAGAAAAAGAAGGGGAACCAGTGAAAATAATCAAAGAACCAACACCTATGGGGGAGAAAAGTCCTAGCCATGTCGCAGCTGAACCAACCAAAGAAGTAAATATTGGAAGTAAAGAGCCTTTATTCTTGCGAATTGGAACTAAGATGGATGAATAAGAAGAGAAGAGAACTATTGATCTCTTGCGAGAATATAAAGATATATTCGCAGGAAGTGTAGATGAAATACCAGGAATTGATCCATCAGTGGCGTGTCATAGATTGAACATAGATAAAAACATAAGACCATTCAAACAAAGAATAAGGAAGATCTCACAAAGTTATCATGCACAAATAGAAGAAGAATTACAAAAGATGTTGGATGCAGGAATCATAAGGGAAGAAAAATACCCAGAATGGATTGAGAATATGGTCATTGTTCCGAAAAAGAATAAAGGGATAAGAATTTGTATAGATTTCACTGATCTAAACAAAGCTTTACCATTACCAGACACACCACAAATGGTGGAATCAACTGCAGGACATGATAGAGTAACTTCACTTGACGGATATAAAGGGTATAATCAAATATCACTCGCAGAAGAAGATCAAGAACATACTGCCTTTTTTTCTCCAAGAGGTTTGTATTGTTATGTGAAGATGCCATTTGGTTTGAGAAATGCGGGTGCTACATATCAACGAATGGTTGAAAAAGTGTTCGCAAAGTGGATACATAAAACTTTGGAAGTATATGTAGATGATATGTTGATAAAAAGCAAAGAAGCCAAAGATCATGTGCAAGATTTGAAGGAAATATTTGAACAAATGAGAAAGTTCAACATCAAATTAAATCCTGAAAAATGTATAATTGGAGTTGCGTCTGGGAAATTCTTGGGATATATAGTATCAAAAGAGGGAATACAAGTTGATCCATAAAAAGTACAAGCAGTTCGTGACATGCCAACACCTGCAACGGTAAAGTAAGTACAAAAGCTAAATGGACTCTTGGCTTCACTCGGAAGATTTATTTCACGAATGTCAGATAAGTGCAAACATTTTTTCAACATACTTAAGAAGGGAGAAAAATTCAAGTGGACTGATGAATGTGAAAAAGCTTTTCAAGGAATCAAAGAGTATCTCACAAATACATCCATATTACAGAAACCAGAGAAAGACGAAGAATTATTGGTGTACCTCGCAACAAATCCATATGCTCTAAGCGCAGTTCTGTTGCGAACAGACGCATGAATAGAAAGGCCCATTTACTACATTAGTAAAACTTTTAACGCAGCAGAGAAAAATTATTCTAAAATGGAGAAGTTAATCTTAGCCCTGGTTTATGCATCATTCAAGTTACGAATATACTTCCAAGCACATGTGATAAAAGTGGTAACCAAAGTCCCAATTGAATCAATCATGAAGAACACAAAAGGGTCGGGAAGAATAGAAAGGTGGAATGCACAAGTAAACCATTACAAGATAAAATACGAAGTATTATCATTGCAAAAATCACAAGTCGTCGCAGATTTCTTGGCAGAATTTTCTTTGGAAGAAGATGAAGCAGTAGAAGAAATGATGGATATTGAAGAAGAGTTTTGGAATCCAAAAGACTTGTTAACAGAACCAAATAGATGGGAAATTTTAGTAGATGGATCATCCAACAGCGAGGGGAATGGAATAGGAGTGGTGTTGATTTCACCAGAAGGAGAAAGAATAACATTCTCATTCAGACTAGAATTTGCATCCACGAACAATGAAACAGAGTACGAAGCTGTAGTGCATGCATTGAAGATCGCAATAGAAAAGAAGCTTGAAAGTATAAGGATAACAAGTGATTCACAGCTGGTAATTTGTCAAATCAAAGGGGATTATACCACAAATGAATCTTATTTGAAGAAATACAAGAAACTCGTTGATGAATTATATGCGAAGGTACCAAAATTAAAATGGAGACATATAACAAGGAAATACAATCGACTCACAGATGCTTTTGCATTCATTCCAAGTATGATGAAAAATCCTAATACAAGAAATATCAAAATCTAGACAATTCAACACCCATCAGTGGACAAAGAAAAAGAAATTGAGGAGGCAGTTGCGATGGAAGTAGAAAGGGAATTACCAAACAACATCGCAGATTGGAGAAAGGAAATTCATGCATATCTCACAACAGGAGAAATATCCAGGAACAGACTAGAAGCACATAAATTAAAGAGTCGTGCAACAAACTATGAGTTGCGAGAAGGAATTTTATACAAAAAATCTTTCAGTGGACCACCTCTCAGGTGTTTAACTCGTGAAGAAGGAGAAAAAATATTGAAGATGTTACATGGAGGAGAAGCTGGTAATCATAGTGGGGGAAGATCTCTAGCATATATAGCAAAGATACAAGGATATTACTGGCCTTATATGCATACAGACGCAAAATTGTTCGTAAGAATATGCAAGGAATGTCAACGACATGGTAAAAGAATTCATGCACCAGGGGCAACATTAACTTCTTCAACAAGTTGATGGACTTTTGGGAAATGGGGGTTGGATATTGTTGGACCATTTTTACCTGGATCCGGACAAAGATGATACTTGATAGTCGCGACAGATTATTTCACGGAGCTCGCAGAAGTAAAAGCAGTACAACATATTCGTGATAAAGATGTTTTTATGTTCATATATTAGAACATCATTTGCAGGTACGGAGTTCCAGCACAGTTAGTATCTGATAATGGAAAACAATTTGAAGGGAAGAATATAGAGATGTTACTCAGTGCTTTTAGGATAAAATGTGGGAAGTCAACTCCATTATATCCACAAGCTAATGGAAAGGCAGAGGCAACAAATAAAACAATCGCAGATACAATCAAAAAGAAATTAGAAGGACATCTCAAAGGGTGGTGCGAGCAAGTACCTAGTGAAGTTTGGGCATACAATACAACTAGAAGAGAGGCAACTGGAATGTCTCCTTATTGATTAACATATGGAGTAGAAGCAGTATTACCAACATAGGTTGTAATTCCGACAATAAAGAAAGAAGCTTGGGAAAGAAATTTAAGTGCAGGGGTGATATTAAGTGAACTGGATGATTTGGAAGAAAAAAGAGAAAAGGTGTTGCACCATATGAAAATTTATCAGGAACGATTAGCTCGAGAGTACAACAAGAGAGTCATTGAACGTGAATATCAACCAGGTGATTTGGTCATGCGAGAAACACCTCCGTATCAGAAAGAAGATGGAGGAAAATTAGCACCAAAATGGGATGGACCATATGTTATCAAAGAGGTTGTGGGAAGTGGAGCTTATCGGCTGATGGATCCAGAAGGAAGAGACATGGGTTTGAGACTTGGTATACCTTGGAATAGACTGTATTTGAAAAGGTATTATCCATAAAACTCATGAAAATTTTACGAATATTGTTTGCTCGCAGGAAATTTGCAAAAGTTACGAATTTCAAAAAATTTATTGCGATTAACTTTCATTAAAGAAAGACGCACACATTAATTTGCGAATAAAAGACCGCAATCTGTGATCAGCTTTCAAAAAAGAAAGAAAGCCGCATAAATATTACACAGGCAAACCTTTGTGGCGTACACCCTAGTTCGCGAAGCAACATTTCGTAAGAGGCAAAGTCCTAAACCATGGCTCAGGGACACCGGAACATCACCAAGGAACCTGAGTACATGGAACTTTACGGGGTACAACCCAATAACGGGGTACCTATCCGGGTTAGACACCTTGGATTCTCACTTAATCTTGCGACATTACGCAATATTATGCGATGTAACATGATTTAGGTTGGGCGACTAAGGCATACTGTCTTTCCCAAGAAGTGCAGAAAACGATCAAGGCGCCGAGGTACACGGTTGAGTCAAGAGTGCCGAGTGGGCTTGAAGCACATCTGCCATTTTTGACAAGTCTTGGCAAATGATGCACTTGGCCCAAAGATACCCCATAGGGTGCAACCTCGTAACTATAAGCCCTATAGGCAAAAAGGATAAGAGGTTGCGATCAAAAGTCAGGTTGTTTGCAGAACCGGATGGGAAGAGCTAACCTTGTATGGTCGATGTACGCTTCCTTGAAGGGGAAACCAAGGGGAAGATAAAGGGCAGCACCCTCCATTAGGGAGCTGATACGTGCTATAAGACGCAAATGTCACGAGGCTTTTGTTTGCAAGAGCATAAAGGCTTGTCATATTTGTGCAACAACTGAATTTCTGCGAGCATTCTAAAAAAAATATATATATATATAAAGTAAAAGAGAACTCGCAGAACATAACAAAGAAGTTAAGATGAGATCAATGGGTTATTACATGAAAGTGTAAAAACGTCCTGCGATTTCATCGCAAGACGATAATGTCACGAGGTTGTATATTCGCAAGAATGTTCAAGCTTGTCATATTATCGCAAATACAAAAATATTATCACAAAAGAGGTGGCAAAATAAGACCTTTACTTAGGAAGGCATGATAAGACCACAGCAATTAATGAAATTTATTCCATCAATATCATTGAAGAATTTTTACAAGAATATATATCATGAAGTTCTGACAAAGAAGGCAATTCCGTCAATATCATTGAAGAATTTTTACAAGAATATATATCATGATGTCCTAACAAAGAAGGAAATCTCATCAATATCATTGAAGAATTTTTACAAGAATATATATATCACGAAGACATAACAAAATATGCGATTTTACTCGCAATCAAAAACAGATAGTTCGTATTCATTAAATTTTACGAGGATTACATACTTCTTCATACATTGAATATTTCTCCATAATTTGAATACTTCTTATAATTCGTCAAAAACGTCTCATATTTATTATATTTTTTCAGCGGATATTTCATATTTAGTAAACTTTGCAAAGGCTAAATACTTGTTATACTTCTTCATATATTGAATGATTCTTCACGAATTGAATAATTCTTATACTTCTTCATACATTGGATAATTCTTCACGGATTGAATACTTCTAATACTTCTTCAAAGATATTTTATACTTCTTATACTTCTTAAGGATATTTCATAAGAATCTATTCTTATATTTCAAAGGGAGGATTTCTTATTCACAATCGCAACAAGCTGAAGCTTCATAAGTTAAATTGGGGAAGATATTCTAATACTTCCAACAATGTTTAATCATCTGAAGAGCAATAATAGGGGGAAAGGAGATACTAAGCTAAGTCTTTGAGCTATATTATTTCTCTTCATATGATCAAATGATGCAAATAAGGAAAGCATTCAATTTAAGAAAGGTCAAATCATCTTCGCAAAATATCAAATGTACTTTTTAAAAGAACAAAAACAGTAGGAAAAAGTGTTTGTAAAAAGAGAACCAACAGTATCTAAGAGAAAGAGTTCAAAGAAAAGGAAAACAAGAGAATCAATGATAATTTGAGAAAGAATATTATTATGCTTCATCAACACTCTGTGCTGGGTCTTTAAGATGAGCAGGATCATTAACAGCATTCGATTTCTGCGAAATATCATCCTTTGTAGAGTCTTCCACAGGAACATCTCCTTGAGGAATAGATTCTTCATCATCGAGTCCTTCATCATCGCTCTCATAATCAAAATCAGTATCAGGATCACGAGCAACTTCATCATCAGATATTTTTAGAGGAGTAATTTTCACATGAGGCAAGGATCTTGATAAAATAATGTTATTCACAAAGACTTGAGCTTTCAGATGACTTTCACGAAGTATAGCTTTCTGATGGTTGGTATCTTCGATATCTTTGGAATAAGCAAGATAGTTGAATCTCCGATTGGCACGATCACGAGAGTTGATTAAGCGAGTAGAAAGCAAAGCATTTTTCTTGTGAAGCTTAGAACAAGAGGTTTCTAATCCAGCATTAGCATTGCGAAGGTTATTCTCAGATTCTGCGAGTAAAACAAAATTCAAAGAGTCAAATTTGTGAATATAACAAAATTTATAGGTACATCAGAGGCAGTCAAATTTTAATGACTACCTTCTCTTTGTGAAGTAAGAAATTGAGCTAAAGATAGACAACAATTCTTCATCTGATCCATCGCATTATCAAAACCATCACCAACTAATCCTTTAAGTCTAGATTGAAGCTTTTGATCTTTAGAAAGAAGAAAATTTTTATCCTTCGCAAGTTTGGCATTAAGACTTTTTAGTTCAGAGTAATCTTCTTCAAGTTGATTTTTCTTAGTACTTAAGATTATATTCTTATTAATAAGGGACTTCTTCTCAACGGAAAAATAACTTCTCTCTGCATCTGAAGACTTCTTTAATTCCTCAAGTTCACCTTTTAACAAAGGAAGAAGATTTTCTTGATCGCAACATTTATTCTGAAGAGTGTTTAATTGTTGCGAAGAAACGGTCATTGTATTCAAATATGAGCATTTCTCTTCTGATAAGTTTTTGTTCTCTCCTAATAAAGTTTCTATTCTCAAGCTGGATTTAGTTAAAGAAGAAGTAAGTTGAGATATATCATCATTCAAAAAATTTCTGTCATAAATCAGTTGGGTATTCTCTTGAAAAAGGGCACCAAAATTATCAAGAGCACACGAATGAAGATCAGATAAGTGGGAGAATTGGTTCAAGAGGATTGCATGCTTGGCTTGATATTCTGATGCATCTGATTCATGGCGAAGTACCAACATTCTACATTTCCGGATGGATTCTATAAAGGGGAATGGGTTTTAATGGGTGTTTCAAACATATGAAGAATATAAGTAAACAAAAGGGGAAAATATAAAGATAATAACCATACCTTTCAATTCATCATTCCTTTTGCGAAGGATCGCACAGTCAAGAGAATCGTTTTGAAGCTGATGATTC
The DNA here is from genome assembly GCA_023529315.1 of Papaver bracteatum. Taxonomy (NCBI): domain Eukaryota; kingdom Viridiplantae; phylum Streptophyta; class Magnoliopsida; order Ranunculales; family Papaveraceae; genus Papaver; species Papaver bracteatum. The sequence continues at coordinate 506,612 of JAJJWX010003467.1, read as the reverse complement.
TCTTTACGAAGATTCTCACATTCTTCTCTTGAAGACTTCAGAGATTGGCGAAGTAATTCAACTTCTCTTTCCAAGGATTGACGTGAAATTGAAATTTCAGGATTGATGAAACTATTTAGCGCTTCGCAAAACTCATACTGCGAACGAACATTAGTAGACTTCGCAGTACTATTCAAAACTTCAGATAACATTCGGAAAGTTGAGTAAATTCCATCTCGAATTTCTTGAGGAAGAGGAGAAGAATTTGAAGGAATAAGAGAAAGTTGTAAATTGTCTGGGGCAACAACACTCAAAGGATTGGGATTTAAGATAGGTTTTTCAAGAGAAGAGGTTGAAAAAGTATTTTGCGAAGGTTGATCCTGAAGAAGTGTTGATAAATTGACATTGGTGGGAGACTGAAAACTGGGTAATGGAGTAGAGGCAGGAGTTTGCGAAGAAGTGCTTTCACGAGGAGGAGAGGGAAATTCCTTATCAACCTCAGGAAGGAAGTCATCAATTGAAATTATTGGTGTGGATTTAGTCACTCGAGATCTCTTATTGGGGTTTAATTTTTCTCCAACCTACGAATCAAAATGTAGATTAAAAAACCGAGGCAACAATATATTGTTTAAAAAAAGAAGACAGAGTATTTTAACTACCTTTTGATTCTCGGATTTCCTTCTTCGAAGATTAGGGCTTGAATTTCTGGTTGGAGGTTTCACCTGAGGAATAGTTTTGTTGAAACAAACCAAAATCAAACAATAAATCATACAGAAATCAAAGAGGAAAACAAATGAAAGATGCGGAAGATAGAAGAAAGTTACCTTGGAGAACTCATGATGATATAAACAGGAAGAGAAATATGGTAATGGAGAGTGCGATAAGAAGATAAAAATGCAGTAGTAAAAAGAGAAAGTAAGAAAAAGATAAGGAAGAGAATATAAAAGAGTTTATATAAGGGAATAGCTAGAAAAGGACAGTTACAAAAGACGTGTCCAAATTCTAAAAGAATAAGTAACGGTTATGTTCTCACGATCATTTCTTCTTCGCAGAATTGACATGACGATCATTTCTTCTTCGCAGAATTGACATGAGAAGAGGCAAGATGTAGGTACCGAATATCGCAAGATATTAGCTTACGAACATTGTAATAAATATAAGAGGAAAGGGTTATAAAACGATGCGATGATAGAGGAAGCACGGGGAAGTATGAAGATTTGCGAAGATAGAACAATATTACGAAAATGTATTGCGAAGTATCGCAATACATATACAGCTGTACAAATTTCACTATAAATAGGATTTCAAATGTAAAATTCGAGAGATTCTTTTAGTGAGTGTTAGAAAATATCTTAGGAAAGAGAATAGAGAAAGTTGTAACTATTCTGGTTCCATTTAGATACTTTTATGTAATCAATTGAGAGAATTAATAAGAAAATTGTCATTCATCACCAAGAACTTCTTAGGTTTTACAAATTCTACTGAGGGTGTAGTTGTAGGTTATTCTGCAACTACAATCAGCCTTTTGTTGACTCTGTTGAAACATGGAGATGAGCATGTCCATATTAGACTCTTCGGTTGGAGGTTTTTGTTGTGGTTGGAATTATTGTTGGGAACCACCTTGTCTCGCATATGGATTAGGAGCTGCAGCTTGATTATTCGCAAAACTAAAATTTGGATGATCTTTCCAACCAGGATTATAAGTATTAGAGTAGGGATCATACCTTGGCCTATGATTAGGAAATATAGTATTTACCTCGGCATCCTCTTCATATGAAGGAACAACTGCAGATGTTATACGTTGCACCATTTTTTCTACATTACTCATTCGTTGATCCATGTGCGAAGAATTTCCCATCTCACTAACTCTTCTAACCACCGATGAATCTTTAGTATAAAATTGCTGCGTATTTGCAGCCATGCTTTCAATCAAACTAGTAGCATCCTCGATAGTTTTATTATCCAGTGCACCACTGCTAGCCGCATCAATCAAGTGTCTCTCATGCGGTGGTAACCCCTCATAGAAGTGTGTAATGACAATTTGTGGTGATATATGATGGTGTGGGAAACTCGCCAACAATCTCTTGTACCTCTCCCAATAGTCGTACAAAGATTCTCCAGTAATATGCACAATTCCACTGGTTTCCTTACGAATAGCTGCAACTTTAGAAGCAGGAAAATACTTCTCTAAAAATAGCTTCTTCATTCCGGTCCATGTGGTAATACTTCCGGAAGGGAGATAATATAACCATGATTCTGCTTGATCTGTTAATGAAAACGGAAAAGCTTGTAGAAAAGATGTACCATCATCATCATCGCTCTTTTTCATACTTCTTATTGTATTCTGAAACTGCTGCAGGTGTCGATTAGAATCTTCACCCGGTAATCCCTTGAACTTTGGAACCCAATGAAGAATATTTGACTTAAGTTCCACTGTGTCAGTTATAGTAATACACAGTGGTTGAGATTCTAAACATGGTGATGTTAGATCTCTCAACGTCTTCCTCTCCGGAGGTGGAGGTGGATGTGGATTATTTGTACCGCCTACCATTGTTGATGTAGAAGATTCTTCTTGTAACTTTGGACGTGCTTGTAGTACCGTTCCCTTGCGAGTTTGAATTCCGCAACTCTGGTAATTCCAATCCTTCGATGCCAGAGATTAAGTACCTAAAACAAAAAATCTATAAAACAAAGTTAAAATCTAAAAAGAAAATAAAACTAAAAGAAAGAACTAAAGCTACCGACTGCTCCCCGGCAGCGGTGCCAAAATTTGATGCATGTCGTAGGTGCACTCAAATTAAATTACTTATTTCCACACAATTAACTGGTAATATAATGGAAGTAAGGATCGTTCCCACGAAGAGCAGGGAGATTTAGTTGTCAAGAGTGTCACAATGGGGGGGGTTTATTTTAGATTGTAAACAAAGTAAATAAAGCAATTGAAATTAATAAAGTTGCAAGCAATGGAGAGAAATATGATAAGGGAATCCTACTTCGTTACTAAACCGTCATCAAGTTATTATATTCATCCATTAATACAATTAATCACATATTATTACCAACCGTGGAATAACAGCTAGCTCAGTGTTATCCCCTAAATTCCTTATGTCACTGAGTACGGAAGCTCTCCAATACTAGATTCTATTCGTCTAAATCACCTAGTAGTATCTCAATCAAGGTGTAATTTCTCCGAATGCTTTATCTTTTGTGAATTATAGATTGATCCTAGTAGTTAGACTCTTAGCTCAAGGTCCACTTTCTAGTGTTGTTTATACACACAATCACTACACAGAATCCCTCTGCAAGGTCTTGCGTTCTCTACTTTTGTATGAATTATTCGACTATTACTTATCTCCTTACTCAATACTAGCATTTGATTGAGTCAACAAATTAGTTCAGTTGGCCACCTAAACAATCTATCAATTAATCATAAAAATTCTAATTAGTAAAAATAATCAATAATCATGTGAAGAACTTCAAAATAGATTTATATAATAACTCAAATCATTGTGTAGAACTTAGAATTCATCCCCAATCGCTAAGAAGTTTAGCTACTCATGGTACTAACAAAACCCATGAGTTTCATTTAATAAAATGGTAAAGAAATAGTTATGGTGATGAAAAGTGCTCCAAAACCCTAGCTTTTCTCCCTTGTGTTCTTCTCTCCAAAACTTGACTAAAGATTATTTATTTTTTTTGATTAAGAGATAGAAATATCTCTTTTATAGGTCAAAAGTGTAGCTGCACCCGTGCTCGAATCCCGGTCGAAATCATATGGCCACTTGCCAAAACGTCGCCAAATTCCCAAAAACTGCTCACGCCCAAGTCTTGGTCGTGCATAAAATGGGGCTGAAACAGCCAAGTGAGCTTGCCCGGATTGCAAAGGCCTGGCCCAATTATAATGAAGATCGTCAGTTCAACTGTCAGTTCCGTGGAACTGACAGTACACCTTATGTCTTCTTCCAATACGTATGGGTTTTCCCATATGAAAGTTCTCCTGGAACTTTTCGTAAAATTCTTGCTTTCTATCACGGCTAGGACTTCCTGTACGTAAACTCTACTGGGTGTTTTGTCGGAATTTTCTATTTTAAAACACGGCTGGGTTTCCATCCGTAACTTCTCCTCAATTTCTTTCCCTATTTTTCGGCGACTTTCGACTATCCCTGTCCAAAACCAAAACCCATCACAACTATCAGTAACCCTTCAAACTTGTCCTGCTCGAGCTTAACCCCAGCTCCATTTCCATCTTCAGCCAACAACCACGAGCATCAAGTTAACTCGAACTTCATTTTCCTTTGTAGACTCAACCATCACTGCCAAACCCGAGCTCCATCAACTTCTCGTTATTATTTCTGCCAGCATCAATGATAAATAATGGATGCATCACATCCCTCCTGCCATTAAACTCATCACCAAGCTCGAGCCAGCTCTCCATGACTCTGTTACCTTCACTGATCACGAACATCATCAGTCGACAGTTAATGGCAGCATTTATTCTTTCTCCTTCATCGTTGCCATCATTCTCTGTCATTCTCAAATCACCGATATAACAGCAACTTCGTCCAAAACCCACACAAACTCTGGCCATACCATTAGTTCATCATTTCAGACCATCAACAGCTCCATCTTTACTTCCCTGAACTGTCGTAACTACGAATGACCATCAACAGTTGCTTCCGTCGTTACTGACTCTCAGCGAACTATTTAAACTCGAGCTCCACCAACTTCAGCGTATCACTCACCATCTAACAGCATCAACTCCTCTCCATGTTCATCATATACATCACCAAAGCCATTAATCGTCATCATTGTTTCTGAAACAGCAGCTCCACCATGGATCGATCACCGACTGCATGTTCACTACCAAGTTCGTCTGTGCTCATCAAGAACATCTCTCAGCATCTTTTCCTCGAGTTAACACCCATCAGCTCAACAATCTGCAGTCAAGTTCAACAACTTCCAAGACTCGTATGCATCACAGCCCATATATCTAACATCCAACATCACCATATTCTACCCATTCTCCTCCATTTATTCAACAGAGAAACTATAGCTCAACTCTTTTTATCTCTACAGCAACCACAGCTCAGCAACCTCTCCATTCTTCTCGAGTCACTAACAGACAAACACTACTGTCATCTTCATTGTCTTCTGATCATGAGCTGCTACAAATAATCACCGGCAAGGCTTTGTACGTGATTCTATCATTCTCTTTTATCTGTTGTTTACTCGAGTAACAGACCTCCATAGCAGATCCATTCTCAGACTCGATCGTCGACCCCTTGTCGAACATCTCTCTACATCATTGCTGCCAGCAACAGCATCATAGGCTCGAGCTCGAACTCCATAACTGCCAACGGTTCTATTCATTTCCCTTATCACGGTCACTTCTCTCAATGATCATCTCTTCCGGTAAAACCCAACAACAACAGCTTCACCATCATTTCGATCTGAAATGGACGTGAATGCATGTTGAAGAAGATGATAGCGGCAGCCCCTAGTAGATTATCCGTCTGCTATTAACACTTTAGTCCAACTGTCAGTCTTGGACAATTTCTATTCCGTGGCTGCCTTGAGTAAGAGTTACGTTTGCCTTTAACAATTCTGTTGGTTCTCTAGTTTTCGACAACTTTGGCTTGCTTCAAGTGCTTCCAGATTCTTCATACGACGTCGGATTGACTCCACTCTTTCGCCATTAGCTTCGTCTTTTCGTCCTCTTCAAGGTGACAGCAAGCACTCCTAGATTTGAGCGAGTTCCACTTGGTCTTTTTCCCTTCTCCGCTTGCGGCTAACTTATTTTATTGCACAATTAAGTGCCACTTCTATTCTTTTGGATGATTCACCTAGCAAAACATAAATAAGAGAAAACAAACGTAATATACAATAATCTGCAAGAAACTAAGCAATTACTAGCATGGATTCAACAGAAAATATATGCAAAATATGCACTTAACATCTGCGTTTAGACAAGAGATGGGATTATTCTATAAGGTGGGGAGTTTCTGAAAACCAGAAGGATGGTTTGATTTTCGAGGACGAAAATAAATAAGGTGGAGAGAATATAAAGACTTGCAAGCTTGTCAACGCTATTAGATCGGTCAAGTGTCGAATTAGCCGATAATATTTTGATTAGTTTAACACGAATGTTAGTTAATATAAATTAATCTAACAACGATCTAGATACCAAACTAGTACCGTTGAATAGATCTCGAAAAGTTACTTAGAATAGACTACTCGAACGTGCCATTCGGATACCAGACGAAGAAGATATCATCGGATGAATATGAACGGCGGATTAGTTATGTTGCAGTTTAGCCGCCTTGGCCGCCCTTATCGTTTTGTCGGGTGCCTTTAGTAAATTTGGTCGGCCTTATCTTCCCAACTCGAGAGGATAACCTCTCATCTGTTTTTCTTCTTTCATTATTCTTCTTCCGTTCTTCTTCCCTGCGAGTGTTTTAAGAGATCAAAAGTGAGGATTTTGAGATTGAATAAAGAGTAGAAAGATCAAGAATAAAGTGATGGTGGTTGTGTTGTTTTGATTGAACTTAAGAGGAAGTTAATTCGAGAAATCAACGATTTAGGTTCTTTGGATTTGAAGCTAGATTGCATGGAGCTAATAATGATGATTTCTAGTTAATAAGGGATGAAGATCGAACGGGTTAATGTTGTGTTGATGATATGAGGCTTTTTTGAAGATGAATCGAAGAATCAAAGAACTAGGGTTTCTGTGAATTCTTTTAAAGTTCGATTTATGTGATGATTAAGAAGAATTAAAGGATGGATGTTGAAGAACACGACGTGAGGAAGGTTTTTATATCTTGAATTTGGGGATTTAGTTACAGAGAAGATCGATTAAGAGATTGTTAGAATTAGGGTTTGTAAGGAAAGTCAGGGAAGATGAAAGTGACGTTCTAAGATGATGAGTTGAGATGGGTAATAAGTGAATTGAGGGTTTAAATAGATATTACAGATGAAACTAGGTTTTCGAGGATGAAATCGATGAAGGTGATTGAAATTAGGATTCTTAGCAAATTTGGGAATTAGGGTTCCTGTTTTTGATTGAAGCTATGAATTCAATTTGAAGAAGATGAGTTCAGTATTAAGGTTGAAACAAGATGCAGACATTTAAGGTAATTGTCTTACCCTGTATTATTTGGTGTTTTGGTTCAATTCGATGTTGTTGAGTTTGAATGGACTTTAGTTTTAGATTAAAAAACTTATGTTGTTGCAGAGAGAATGCGTATTGAAGTGTTGTTGTTTGATTCAAGTTGTTGTTGAGCCAGGGATGAATGTAATGGTTAGTATTTGAGTTACAGATTGTTGGTGATATAGCTGGAGTATAAATTAATGTTAGATAGTGGCTGTTAAGATGTGTTTAAGTTGATTTGTATCAGAAGAAGATATAAGATGATTTCCAAGAATGTAATGTGAGGTTGGGTTAATTGAGGCAGGGTAGATGTTTGTGAAATGGAATGGATCTGGTGATTTTTATGTATGAACTGTGTAAGGAGAATTGAATGCGAAGTATAATTCTATATGGATGTTGCAGATGAGGTTTGAGATTGTGCTGCAGATGAGTGTTACTCAGTTAGTAGTGGTGCTAAGCCTTATATGTTGTTGTTGAAGTATTTGAATTGGGTTTGAGTTGGATGGAGACTGAGTTTGAGTTGGAAATTGTTGTGGTTGAGTATTAAGTTTAATATCAGTTGAGAATAGTGTGTCTGGATTACTTGAACGGTTTGTGGGTTCTACTGAGTGTGCCGTTTTGGATGAACAAAATTGAAATGTTGTGAGTCATGGTTGGTAGTATGTAGGAAGAGTGAAGGCTTGGAACTGCTATTGCAGGTAAGCAGTGTTAGTGTTGTAATTATATTTGAAGTAATTTTTGAATGAATGAATTGTATAGATGAAGCTTGAAGTGATTAGGCTGAGATTGTTGTTGTAGTTAATCTGAAACTGGTGATGAGTCAGTTTAGTGGAATGTGTTGCTAAAAGCTGCAATTACAGGTAAACTTAGCTTTGTATTTGTAAATGAAGTTTGAAGTTATTTAGGAATAAAGGAAGTGATATTGTAATGTTTATAAGAATTGAGATGAAGTGATACTGAAACTGAAATTGTTACATACCCTTAGTCACCCCAGTCAGTTGTCTAACTTAGTTTGTTTGACTGAGTTGACTCACCGAACGACTTGACCTTGACCAATTCCAGTGTGACTCAGTAGATCATTGACTGAGTTGACCGTTGACCATGGACTTGACTTTGACCTAGACTGTTAGTTGACCTTTGACCGTAAGTTTGACAGTTAGAGACTGTTTGTTGACTCAGATGGACTGGACTTTATGTTAATGGGCTGGGTTAGTAGACATGGGATTAAAACCATTAAATGAACTTGTATGATTCTTGTGTGAGCCATTTTGGCTAGATTCTTTGAACTCTTATATGATTAACAGTTAGTTATTAACAACGACCGATTCAAAGGACAAACCAGTGGATCGTGGATCTCGAGGTATGTGTGGCTTGTCATCAAAAGAGGTGGGAATACATTTGACACTTTTGTAATCATTATTGTTGTTTTATAAAAGTTTATGCTTAACAAACTCATGCATTGTCTGTCCGTGCATTTCATACTTTGTTTAAAATGCATTATGATAACCCTGTTAATTCTGTGAAGCTTTCCACGATTTGGAAAGGACTTGTAATGTGTTATTGTCAATATGAATTGTTATGGGAAATGATAATTTCCACTTGTGGTATATAAGATACGCTCCTTCACATTTATACCTACTTTAATTCAGATTTTATTGTTTAGAGTTGGTCACCATGGTCTTGGTGGCATCCATAGCTATATAGGTGTGAATTGCCGGTATTTAGGGGTTCACAACCATATTAGTACATTGTTTGACGAAGGAGTTTGTTCCATATATATGTATGATTATTTCAGTGACTTAGTCACTGTTTAATGTTTCGGGAAAACATATATTGTTTTCCAACTCTTTCCTATGATTACTTAGAAGTTAAATGCTAATTATTCCCACTTCAGTTTCTGTTGATCGAGTTATTGCAAATGAAAGCTTCAAGGGTTGAGTTCGCTAGTTGATTAACTTATGTTATGTTTATTATGTTGTATATTTTATTTGAAAACCAAATTACTATTAGGGTTATTTGGTTTTTAGTACTTACATTTTGACCAACATTAGTGTTTGGTCTAACTTTTGTCCAAGTTAGTGCTTGGTACTTGGAATATACATTGACCTGCGTTGACCTGTTTAAGTAACCTTGCGTCAAAATTTTTGGTGAATTAATTCGCAATTACCATAATGTATCTATCTTTTATAACAATGACTAACTGTATCCTTAACTTATCATATACGTGGACGATTTACATTAAATCTTTATCCATCTAAGTAATCAACGGTTAAGATCTTAATGTTCTTAATCTTAACCCATCTAAGTCGCTCGAACAGAGCTTCATGTTCTTCTTCTTCGTGAAAACTATCTTCATATCCTTCTTCGTCTTGATATCCTTTACACACAGAAACCTTAAATCTAAAACCATCATCATCGCCCTTTTCTTGTTTAAATCACAATATTGACACTACCATGACAAAATTTCCCTATTTTTTTTCTTGTAGTTCTCTGATATGATTGAAGAACTTGAAATTTCAATCTGAAATTGGATGTGTTTTTCCAAACCCTAAACCATAACCCTTTTTGATTCGATGAAATCCCATTAATCGTCTGCCCTAATTTTTTGATATCATCTTGATTTTGAGCTCTGATTTTTGGTATTTTGATTCGATAAAGTGACCTAATTTGGGTTATTATTTTTTTGTATTTGATTGGTGGGTTTGAAGGAATTTAAAGGTTTTAGTGTGTCCAATCTTGGTTTGGGAGGTGTAAATTTTAAGGTTGGGGATGAAATCAGGTTGTCTGATTGAAGTTTTAGAATGCCCGAAATACTATTTTGGTGGTGGCGAATCATGGAAGTAGCTAAATTTTGGTTACACATGTGTTGTTGTTGTTGCAGGATTTCAAGTTAAAATAGGTTACAATTGATGTAAGTTCAATCTCTGCTGAGTTTATCTTGTTTATACGATTTCAGTGTACGGCTATGTGATCCAAATGTAGTTACTTTCTTTCATGATTTTGGCATAAGAAGATTTATGTAGACTGAACTTATTACTATTAATTGTCTTTATTTTATTTTTTTTGTGATTGAATTTGTTGATGACAATGAGGTCTAAGGAAAAAATTGAATTGAAAACGAAAAGAAGAAGAGAGTGATTTTCAATTTGGGGAAGAACAGGAAATTAAGGTTCTTTTTCAATGAGATCGTTAATTGTTGTCTACCGGCGTTAATTATTTTATTTATTTATTTTATTTTATTCAATTATTAAACAAAAGTCAGATTTAACATAGTCAACATTGGTCAACGTATATTCCAAGTACCAATCACTAACTTGGACAAAAGTTAGACCAAACATTAATGTTAGTCAAAATGTAAGTACCAAAAACCAAATAACCCTTACTATTGTATATGTATCATTTGAGAGAAGATCTTGTATATATATTTCTGAGAGGGGTTAGTTTTTGGTTAAGTTTTATAGAAGATTTCTTATTTGATTGATTCAGTAAATGTTTAGTTTTAGTGCCTTTATATTTAGCTAATCTCTTGGATTAGTCAGTTGTTAGCTTAGGGGGCGCTACACAATCGTCCAAGACCGACCAAGCTTGGTCATCTTGAAATATGTGCCCGAAGTTGGCATGACGCACGGCTTTTGCGGCACCAAATTCCTGTCGCAAATTGATCTCAACCACTCAACTTCGCCGGACAAATTAAGTGGCCCATATCACACTTTCATGAGACAATGAGGTACATGCGCCTACACCGTCATGCCGTCTACACATATGCTCGGTCGGCCCTGCCAAAATTGTATCCCAAGCTTGAATTCGACCAAGATGAAGAGTGATGAATGCGCACCACTTCAAAAAACCCTAATTCCACTAACGGTCGCAGATGAGTATCTCAAAGATCATCTCGTCTGTTCAACTTCACCTGCTTGGTTATACGACCATAGTCAGAAGTTAATTGGTCAATGAGGCGTCATGATGATTACCATCCGCCACTCTCCCACACCATGTGGACAGCCAAGGGAGGATTTGCTTGTGCAGTCTACAAACTATCACATGAAGTAGGCTGGACATGAAGCTATTTTTATACACTCCAACATCGATGCTTCATACGTGCTGAATATATTTGATGCAGTACCTGCATAGAATACACACGATACTTCACAAGTATCGATTTTATAAATAACTTAGTTATTTAATCTAGCATTATATGCTACCTTCTGTGGGTCCCATGATCCACGCACTTGATGCATTGTCGTATGCGTCAAATATAATTTCACTTTCTTACTTCACTAAAATAAATGTAGCATGCAATAAGAGAGAGTTCGTATCCACATGGAGGTTTTTGTTGTTATGCAAATTTTCAGTTTCTTAGTAACCAAGGGGGGATGTTGTTTTATCTAAGAAAAAATAAATAAATTGAAAGCAATAAAGTATTAAAAATAATCAATAAGGAGAAGATATTGGTCACGGGATAGTTTCATTCACAAACTCGAATTATCAACAATGACTAGAATTGAAATTTTAATCTCTCATTTACTAAAAGTCCTAGAATATCTTTTCGCAAGAGTATTCCGCTAATTCCCTGATTTCAAATGTGAATTCTTCCTAGAAAGCAACCTAAAGTGTAAAAGCACAATTAGATTTAACTCCCTAAAAGCAATAAGTTTTCTGGAATAAGACTAATCAAGGCAATCAAAATGTGTAAAAGCACTAATTCAATTTAACCCAAGTTATGATTCATATGTGATTAGTAGGATATATCACTACAAGCACTACCCACATTTATGCTACTTAAAATTAGGTATGAACAACGTTTTCGTATTGAAAACCCTAATATAGCTCTAGATATGAAAGCAAATCGGATTGATTCCGGACTCAACCAAATAAACAATCAAATCATACAATACTATGAACCATGAATCATAAGCAATAAAGTATTGAGACAAAACTATATCATTGAATCAAATCTTATTTGTGAAATCCACTTATTATCCCATAACCAATATTAAGAATTTAGCTACTCATGGTTTTTAGATTCAACATAATTATTATCAAAAATAAATTGAAGAACATGAAAAATAAATAGAAGCAAACCCTAGTCGCTGCTCTCCTCCAAAAACCCAGTAGAAAAAATACGTCCTCCCTTCTCAAAAGAATAGAAACTCCTTTTTATAGCCTTCCCACTTTCCAAAATTAGGTCTTCAAAGCCCAAGGTCCAAAGATAAGATGTCCACCAAGCCCATGAATCAAGTGTGAGAAACCCATGTGAAAATATGTCCCAAAAATATGCTCGCCGGAAAACTGGTGCACGCCGGTCGGAAGTTGACCGGAAAGTCGCCGCCGGAAACGGTCAACATGTCTAGACGGTCAACCTCAGCGAGTCAACTCGGAATCAACTGACTTAGTTGACATGAGTTAGTCCAGGCCAAGCCATTTGCACTGGCTATAATTCTGTGATGCGCCAGCACTCATATCCAGCCATGATGGCTGGATATTCCTGAAAACTGCAGCTTCCCATGTCCTTCACTAGTGCACTTCAGTCATTGAACCATACCGAACTTCCACCTGCAATTCACTTTGCAATTGTCTCAAGCCTTCGCTGCCAAACCATTTGAATATCTTCACTTCTACATCGCAGTACCAATTACAGAACCACCTCCAGCTGCACTTCAGTCATTGCAGCATCTCATGTATCATTTCTTGCAGCTGGAATCCACCATAAAGTTCCTTGCTTCTCTGTAGTCCACCTGCAATACCACCAGATTAATCTATTTGCTCCTAGCGGCTTCCTGCAATTCAAGCATTCCAGTAACATCAATCCCAGAACCCTCTGCAGCTTTTGTGTATCTGTACCAGCACCACCAGTACCCAAATCTGAGCAGCAGCACCAGTCAAGCATCACCTGCAATATTATCTCATTTTGAACCCTAGCTCAGCCTGCAATTTCAGCCTAACCTCATAACCAATAGCACCAGCTATACCACCCAGTCCACCTGCACTTCCTCATCACCTGCAAGTCCACACAAACCATTTCACAACCTCATTCTGCAATTTCTCACAGTCCAGCTGAGCCTCCAACTACAATAGCAACACAACTAACAGATCATGTGATGCAATACCAGCTGCTAACAGTTCCAATACCACCAAATCCATTCTTCATCCTTCATCACAGTAAGCTTCAAATTTCAATTGATGATTATCTACTTGCAGCTTCCATCCATTGCTGCTCCAAACCACACCATTGCAGCTCCATTGTTCTGCACCTTCATGGCACTGCCATCTACTTACTCCCAGTTCTGCAATTGCATCAATTTCTGAGATTACTCCAATTTCAGTTCTTATCTCCCTGCAATGGGCAGTCACTCAGTTCATAATCCATCCACCTGCAATGCCATGTCACAGCAAGACAACACATACAGGATCCCTATCACCAGATCATCCGAATCTTAGCACAATACCACCAGCTTCATTACTGCCAACCAACACTACCATCTGATCTCCTTGAACTGCACCTTCATCTATAACTGAACCAGCACAAGCTCAGCATCTGCAATACAAACTCTTCACCTGGAATGAACAGCAATATCAGAGTACTCTCAGTGCACTAATTCCACCTACTTGAACACCACAGTTTCCTCTTCCAAGTTCCAACCTTAGCAACATCGCTAGTTCTAACCAATCAGCTCAATACGCTGAAACCCAACTCAATTCTTTGCCTCTGAGATCAATTGCAACATCAACCCACATATCCCCTTCTCTTCGTCTCCAAGAACACCAACACAAAGCCATTTCTGATGCTCTTTGTTCTTCAAGTTACGAACCCAATTCTCTGAATTTTAATCTCTCAGCAGTAACAGCAGCAGCTCCTGCTTTCATTCCTACTTCTCGACAATGAATCAAACCACGAACAGCTACCATCTCTTCCTCTCAATCTCTGCTGCATCAAAACTGAGACCCAATTCATCTTCTCCACAGAACACCAACAAATTTAACTCAAAACCCACCGATTTCGAATTCATCCTCAACAAAACCCCAAATTTCAGTAACTCCATTGACTACAGCTTTATCTCAATTTCTTCCATCTGCTTTCTTGATTTCAGACAGAGGCACAAAAAGATATTGAGAAGATATTTTCTCAATTTTAGGTTTAGGTAATGATTAGAATTGCTATATGACACCCATCCTGGATATGGGATAACCATTTTATAAATGACTTGTCGGTTCTAGAAAATTGACGGCTTATTCTTCCACTCCTCCTGGTACAGCCTAGGATGCTCCAAGTATCTTTCGCATGTGAATTGACCACTTTGCCCCTTTACGCTCCAAATGACTGCTTTCTCCTTCTTTCGAGTTCCTCCGCTAACAGCAACCGTCCTTTATTTCTCATATTCACTTATACTCTTCAATGAGAATCATCACTAAAGTTGTCGTGCTTTTCAGATAGAAATTGCATCACTAAAGCCGACATACTTTTCAGACAGAGATGAAGAAATAAAAGTAAATATTGAGAAATAGTTCGCCTCCAACACCAGTTGCGCTTGGAATGAACTTTTTCCCTGTTTCTTCTTATTTTGCTCCAAATGACTCCAAAGTTCCTAACAAACTCAATTTCACACATAAGATACATAATTTACATGAAAGCTCGCAAAGAAAGCATAAATACTAGATATAAAATTAGGTGTTTATCACACCTATCAAATTCCCCCACACTTAGACTTTGCTAGTCCTCGAGCAATTCAAACAAAACAATTCCAGAAAAAATACATACAACTCCGTCTCGTCGAGGCTACGGTCACTTTAAGCATAAATAACAAGCCTTTGAACCCCTAGGTGTCCCTAGTGGACGAGTTTTAGTCTCGTGAAGGTTTACAAGAGGTCTTCCTACAAAACCTATATTTCCAACTCCGTCTATTTGTGACAAATCAATGAACGAACCCAAAATGACTACAGGAGGAGGTACCTTGCAAATTCAGTTCATATATTAGTAAATAAAGCTTTAATTAGATAGTCGAACAAGCCACAATACTCGGAAACTAACTAACCACAATCACAATGAAAAGATTAAGAAGATGAATATAGATCTAGATATTGGCGAATGTTCACAAGTGATCGATGTTTCCCATATCTGTGTGAAGGTCACCGCCAAGATGAACCTATGCAACCTATTGGATTGAGCTACTGGTCAATTCTAGAGTTAACACACTGGCATATACAAGGGAACCAGTGGTCAACAAACTTATTTCTACATCAACTCACTGGCATATACAAGGGAACCAGGAGTGACTTTATTCAACACAATGATCATTTTTTATTTTTTTGAGACAACATGATTAGATCTTTTGGATCAAAGCGCATGCTTCTTGTCAGCAAGTACGTGATAGTTTCCTTGGATCCTGCATTCCACGCTTGTTTAGGCGACGGAGACAGGGACTACGTTTCACACATACTGTTATTCCCAAGTGTCATTTTATTCCGTTTGGTCTAATTGGTCGGTCTCTTTTTTTTTTTTAGCAACTCAATCACTCTAATCATCCTGGCAGTAATAACAACTCGATTTTTAGTGACCCACCAAACCACTTAGAGAACAATAGATAAATATGGAAAATACAAAAAATAGAATGTGATATGGTGATATTCCGAGATATGGTAACAACTATCATGGTATTTATGATTTCTGAGCTATGTTCGTCCCTTTTAGTTAATCGGTTCCTCAACTCCTGCAATCAAAATGGTTTCATCCACTAATGGTGTCATCCTAAAGGCACAAGTTTCTAGATTTCGGAGTTCAAAAAGCACAATTTTTTTTTTCGGAGTTTCTGATTTTATTTTTTTTGGGCATAAAACTACTAAACGCATAAAACAAACTATACAAACATATAAATGCTCCCCCACACTTAAACTTTACATTGTCCTCAATGTAAAATTGAATCGTCCAAAGAAAGTTCAAGGTGGGAAATTCCGCAATAGATATGCAAAAACAAAGAAAATAAAGATAAAAGCAAATGCTTAAAAATAAAAAGATAAAGGTAAAGATACAAAACCGGTGGGCTGCCTCCCACTAAGCGCTTGGTTTAAAGTCGTCAGCCCGACTATCTCCTTGCTTTCTATGACTCCTCTAGAGGGAGGGCATCCACAAAATTCTCTCCTTCCACCACTTCGGAAGTGAAATTCTCGTAATATGGTTTCAACCGGTGACCATTAACTTTAAGTTCCTTGCCTGTAGCTATGCTACGAATTTCTACTGCACCATGAGAAAACACATTAGTAACAATGAAAGGTCCGATCCATCGTGACCTTAATTTACCCGGAAATAAATGCAAGCGAGTATTAAACAAAAACACTTTTGCCCAACACAAAATTGTTTTCTAGAAATCATAGTATCATGAAAGGCCTTCGTTTTCTCCTTATAAATGCGAGAGCTTTCAAATGCATCATTGCGAAGCTCCTCTAGCTCTTGGAGTTGTAACTTCCTTTGATTTCCATCCCCATACATCTCCATATTGCATTGCTTTATCGCCCAAAACGCCTTATGTTCAATCTCCACGGGTAAGTGACAAGGTTTACCATACACAAGCCTAAAAGGAGACATCCCAATAGGTGTCTTGTATGCGGTTCTATACGCCCACAAAGCATCATTAAGTCGCAAGCTCCAATCTTTCCTTGTTGGATTCACCGTCTTTTCAAGAATGGATTTCAACTCTCGGTTAGACACCTAGGCTTGTCCATTTGTTTGAGGATGATAAGGTGTTGCAACCTTATGTGACACATTGTACTTCTTCAACAAGCTTTGCAAAGTCCTGTTGTTGAAGTGAGAACCCCCATCGCTAATTATGGCTTTTGGAATTCCAAACCTTGCAAAAATGTTAGCTTGCACAAAATCTGAAACAACCTTGGAATCATTAGTAGTGGTGGCCTTAGCTTCCACCCATTTAGAGACATAATCAACAGCAAGTAAAATGTAATAATTCCCATGCGAGTTGACAAAAGGACCCATAAAATCAATACCCCATACATCAAAAACTTCAATAAATTGAATAAAGGTTTGTGGCATTTGATTTCGGGCACCTAGATTACCTGTTCTTTGGCACCTATCACAAGTTGTGCAAAATATATGTGCATCCTTAAACAAGGTTGGCCAATAGAAACCACTTTCAAGTACCTTGTACGCGGTTCTTTTACTTCCAAAATGTCCTCCGCAAGCATAGGAGTGACAAAATGACAAGATAGAATTAAACTCGGATTCGGGAACGCACCTTCTCATTACTTGGTCGCTGCCATGTTTCCATAAGTATGGATCATCCCATATGTATTGGTTTCCTAACCTCTTTAGTTTGTCCCTCTCAGCACGAGACAAGTTCTTTGGGATTTGTTTAGTTACCAAGTAATTCACAATGTCAGCATACCATGGTTCTCCAACGGCAATTGAGAATAGTTGCTCATCCGGGAAACTTTCATGTAATGGGATAGCTTCCTTGTCCACAGCAAGACGGCTCAAGTGATCCGCAACGGTGTTCTCAATTCCTTTCTTATCTTTGATTTCAATATCAAACTCTTGCAAGAGTAAAATCCAGCGTATACGCCTTGGTTTCGCTTCTTTCTTCATTAGCAAGTACCTAAGAGCTGCATGATCAGAATAAACAACAACTTTTGTACCAATTAAATAAGAGAGAAATTTCTCCAATGCAAATACAATAGCTAAAAACTCTTTTTCAGTGGTTGTGTAGTTTTGTTGGGCCTCATTTAACGTTCTAGAAGCATAATAAATGGCATGAGGTATCTTCCCCACACGCTTCCCAAGTACCGCACCAACCGCGTAGTCACTAGCATCACACATTAACTCAAAAGGCTTGCTCCAATCCGGTGGTTTAATGATAGGGGCTGAAATCAAAAGTTCTTTCAAACGATTGAATGCCGCCATACACTTCTCAACAAAGTTAAAAACCACATCTTTTTGCAATAAGTTGCAAAGTGGTGATGCTATCTTGGAAAAATCCTTGATAAATCTACGATAGAAACCTGCATGACCAAGAAAAGAACGTATCTCCCTCACCGTAGTGGGAGGGGTTAGAGCACGAATAAGGTCTATCTTAGATTTATCAACTTCCAAACCCTTAGAAGATATAATATGGCCTAAAACTATGCCATGAGTTACCATAAAATGGCACTTCTCCCAATTTAGCACAAGGTTTGTTTCAACACAGCGTTCAAGGATTAAAGATAAGTTGTTCAAGAAAAGGTCAAATGAATCACCAAAGACACTAAAGTCATCCATAAACACTTCAATGATGTTTTCAACATATTCGGAAAATATACTTACCATACACCTTTGAAAGGTAGATGGAGCATTGCATAAGCCAAAAGGCATCCTTCTATATGCAAAATTACCGAAAGGACAAGTGAAAGTAGTTTTATCTTGGTCCTCCGGTGCTATCACAATCTTATTGTAACCTGAATAGCCATCAAGGAAACAATAATAAGCATGTCCAGCTAAACGTTCAAGCATTTGATCAATAAAAGGTAAGGGAAAATGATCCTTCCTAGTAGTAGCATTCAACTTTCTATAATCAATACAAACCCTCCAACCGGTTTGCACACGAGTTGGGACAAGTTCGTTCTCATCATTCTCTACCACCGTTACCCATGATTTATTTAGTAAAACTTGTACCGGGCTCACCCACTTGCTATCGGATATGGGGTAGATAACACCCACTTCCAAAAGCTTGAGTATCTCCTTTTTCACAACTTCCATCATAGGAGGGTTCAAACGACGTTGCGCTTCCCTTTTAGGCTTTGCATCGTCCTCCAAACGAATCTTATGCATACAAATGGCAGGGCTTATACCCTTGATATCAGCGATTGTCCATCCTATGGCCGTCTTGTGCTTCCTTAACACCCTTAGAAGTTTTTGCTCCTGTAATTCACTAAGCTCGTTAGAAACAATCACAGGTAACTCTTCATTGTTACCCAAGTACAAGTACTTTAAGTGACTTGGAAAAGGTTTCAATTCCAACTTTGGAGATTTAACAATAGAAGGTAAAAGCTTTTCATCATTGCATGGTAAAGAAATAAAAGAGACATTATGAGTTTCCGGACATCCTTGTAGTGAGTTGAGATCACCAAGGGATTCCTTAACTTCATTACCACACTCTACTCCATCATCCATGGATGTAGTTAAAACAGTTTCCAAAGCATCATCACCATTTAATTCAAACACTTTTTGCGCCAATGCATCCATAACATCAACGGAGAAACAAGAGTGGACATCACTAGGATATCTCATCGTTTCGAAAATGTTGAAACGTATTATTTCTCCGTCAAACTCCATAGTCAACGTTCCCTTATCCACATCAATAATGGTTTTAGCCGTTTTCATGAAAGGACGCCCAAGTAGCAATGGAAGAGACGAGTCCGGTGCACCTTCATCCATCTCTAACACACAAAAGTCAGCAGGGAATACAAGTTGATTAACCTGCACAAGAACATCCTCAACAATACCCATTGGGTAAACATTAGAGCGATCGGCTAATTGCAACACAATTTCAGCCTTTTTCAAAGGACCTAGATTAAGTGAATTATACATAGATGCAGGCATAACATTAAAGGATGCACCTAAGTCTAACATTTCTTTGTCAAAATTTGTGTTACCAATTGTGACGGGAATGTCAAAGCTACCAGGATCCTTGCATTTCAGTGGGAGTTTGTGTTGTAAGATTGCCGAAGCATTCTCCCCCACACTTAGCACTTCATTTCCTTTAAGCCTTTGCTTGTTGGTACACAAGTCCTTCAACACTTTCGCATACTTGGGAACTTGCTTGATAGCATCAATGAGTGGTATATTCACATGAATCTTTTTAAGAATGTCTAAAATCTCCTTTTCTAGTTCCGCCTTCTTAGAACTTGCAAATCTGCGAGGAAAAGGTATAGGAGGAACATAAGTAGGAATAGGAGTTTTAGAGTTAGGAATAGGTACCTCGGGTGTTTGGGGAATTTCATCCCTCTTTTCCTCCGAAACCGGCTCCATTGGAGCTTCTTCCTCACCCAAATCAGCAACTTTGGGTTGCTCAAGTTGTGTACCACTTCTCAACGTAATAGCATTAACACCCTCCTTTGGGTTGATAGGTTGAGAAGGGAGTCTCCCACTATTTTGAGCTTTCAACTTGTTGATATCAATTTCCATAGAGCCCACTTGAGTCTGCAAATCCTTAATCGCACTCTTGGTTTCTTGTTGGCTCTCTTTGAACATGGTAGAAATACCTTGCATCATTGTTTGTAACTTTGCATCGATATCGAAACCTTGGTTTTGAACCGATTGTTGTGGTTGCTGAAATTGTTGCTGTTGAGGTTGGAATTGTTGTTGATGTTGCTGGAATTGTTGATGTTGCGGTTGAAATTGTTGTTGTTCCGGTTGGAATCCACTTGGACGGTTGAAAGAAGGTTGTTGAGCCGCTCCTTGCTTGTTGGCATAGCTGAAATTTGGATGATCTCTCCATCCCGGATTGTAGGTGTTGGAATAGGGATCATACCTTCTTGGTTGGTTTGGAAAAACCGCATTAGCTTGCTCCAACTCTTCACCATATGAAGGTAATATAACCGCAGCCATCTTTTGCATCATGTGCTCCATATTGTCCATCCTTTGATCACGGTGTGATGATGATGAATCACTAACTTCATGCACTTGCCTCACCATTGGTTCACCTCTTGTGTAGAATTGTTGTGAGTTTGTAGCCATGCTTTCAATCAAATCGGTAGCTTGGGCCACCGTCTTGTTCACTAGTGCACCACCACCCGCAGCGTCAAGAAGATATCTATCACTTGATTGGAGACCTTCGTAGAAGTACTAGATTATCATAGCATCGCTGAATTGATGGTGAGGACAGCTTGCCACCAATCTCTTGTATCGCTCCCAACATTCATACAAAGACTCTCCCGCATGTTGCTTTATTCCGCAAATCTCTTTGCGAATTTGAGTGGCCTTCGACGCAGGAAAATACCTCTCTAGAAAGATTTTCTTCAATCCGTTCCATGTAGTGACACTTCCGGCCGGCAAACAATACAACCAATCCTTAGCGCTATCCACCATAGAAAATGGAAACACTTTCATCATTGCACCATCGGCATCGGTCTCCGCTGGAAGCATAGCCTTGACAATGGTATAGAACTCCATAAGATGCTTATTTGGATCTTCATTCGCCATACCATGAAACTTTGGAAACTCTCTAAGCAACCCTGGCTTGATCTCGAATGTTGAGTTGGTTTGAATACACCATCGTTATGCATCAAGCCTATGAGACGCCAAATCCTTGAGTGTACGATTTGCATCTTCCATTGCTTCTTCTTCTTCAACTAGTGGTTCTTCTACAAATGGAACCTCTAGTTCTTCTTCTAGATGTAACTCTTCTTCCAGCTCTTGATGAAGAGCTTCATGTTCTACTTCCAAGACTTGTTCTTCCGTTGTGTCTTGACTTGGTTGGAGTATTGTGCCTCTTCGAGTAGCAATCCCGCACCTTGGATAGCTCCAATCCTTAGAAGGCAGGGATCAGTACCTGAAAAACAATTCTCGCAAACAAGTAAGAAACAAGACAAGAAACGGAAAGCAAATATGCAAGCAGAAAAATGATAAAAAGAAACTAAAACTTAATAACAATCCGTTTGCCTCCCCGGCAACGGCGCCAAAATTTGATGCGTTGTCGTATGCGTCAAATATAATTTCACTTTCTTACTTCACTAAAATAAATGTAGTATGCAATAAGAGAGAGTTCGTATCCACAGGGAGGTTTTTGTTGTTATGCAAATTTTCAGTTTCTTAGTAACCAAGGGGGGATGTTGTTTTATCTAAGCAAAAATAAATAAATTGAAAGCAATAAAGTATTAAAAATAATCAATAAGGAGAAGATATTGGTCACGGGATAGTTTCATTCACAAACTCGAATTATCAACAATGACTAGAATTGAAATTTTAATCTCTCATTTACTAAAATTCCTAGAATATCTCTTCGCAAGAGTATTCCGCTAATTCCCTGATTTCATCACAGCCACATTAAAAGATGCAAATGTGAATTCTTCCTAGAAAGCAACCTAAAGTGTAAAAGCACAATAGATTTAACTCCCTAAAAGCAATAAGTTTTCTGGAATAAGACTAATCAAGGCAATCAAAATGTGTAAAAGCACTAATTCAATTTAACCCAAGTTATGATTCATATGTGACTAGTAGGATATATCACTACAAGCACTACCCACATTTATGCTACTTAAAATCAGGGATGAACAACGTTTTCGTATTGAAAACCCTAATATAGCTCTAGATATGAAAGCAAATCGGATTGATTCCGGACTCAACCAAATAAACAATCAAATCATACAATACTATGAACCATGAATCATAAGCAATAAAGTATTGAGACAAAACTATATCATTGAATCAAATCTTATTTGTGAAATCCACTTATTATCCCATAACCAATATTAAGAATTTAGCTACTCATGGTTTTTAGATTCAACATAATTATTATCAAAAATAAATTGAAGAACATGAAAAATAAATAGAAGCAAACCCTAGTCGCTGCTCTCCTCCAAAAACCCAGTAGAAAAAATACGTCCTCCCTTCTCAAAAGAATAGAAACTCCTTTTTATAGCCTTCCCACTTTCCAAAATTAGGTCTTCAAAGCCCAAGGTCCAAAGATAAGATGTCCACCAAGCCCATGAATCAAGTGTGAGAAACCCATGTGAAAATATGTCCCAAAAATATGCTCGCCGGAAAACTGGTGCACGCCGGTCGGAAGTTGACCGGAATCCGGTGCCGGAAAGTCGCCGCCGGAAACGGTCAACATGTCTAGACGGTCAACCTCAGCGAGTCAACTCGGAATCAACTGACTTAGTTGACATGAGTTAGTCCAGGCCAAGCCATTTGCATTGGCTATAATTCTGTGATGCGCCAAAGACTCATATCCAACCATGATGGTCGGATATTCCCGAAAACCGCAGCTTCCCATGTCCTTCACCGGTGCACTTCGGTCATTGAACCATACCGAACTTCCACCTGCAATTCACTTTGCAATTGTCTCAAGCCTTCGCGCCAAACCATTTGAATATCTTCACTTCTACATCGCAGCACCAATTACGTAACCACCTCCACTTGCACTTCATCATTGCAGCATCTCATGTATCATTTCTTGCAATGCAATCCACCATAAAGTTCCTTGCTTCTCTTCAGTAGTCCACCTGCAATACCACCAGATTAATCTATTTGCTCCTAGCGGCTTCTTGCAATTCAAGCATTCCAAAGAACATCAATCCCGAAACCCTCTGCAGACTTTTGTGTATCTCGTACAAACACCACCAGTACCCAAATCTGACGCGAGCAAAGCACAAAAGCATCACCGCAATATTATCTCATTTTGAACCCTAGCTCACCTGCAATTTCAGCTAACCTCATAACCAATAGCACTAGCTATACCACCCAAATCCACCTGCACTTCCTCATCACCTGCAAGTCCACACAAACCATTTCACAACCTCATTCTCGCAATTTCTCACGGTCCATCCGAGCCTCCAACTACAATAGCAACACAAATGCAGATCCTGTGATGCAATACCAATTTGCTAACAGTTCCAATACCACCAAATCCATTCTTCATCCTTCATCACAAGAAGCTTCAAATTTCAATTGATGCTTATCTACTTGCACTGCCATCCATTGCTGCTCCAAACCACACCATTGCAGCTCCATTGTTCTCGCACCTTCATGGCACCGCCATCTACTTACTCCCGCTTCGCAATTGCATCAATTTCTCGAGCTTACTCCAATTTCAGTTCTTATCTCCCTGCAATGGGCAGTCACTCAGTTCATAATCCATCCACCTGCAATGCCATGTCACAGCAAGACAACACATACAGGATCCCTGTCACTAGATCATCCGAATCTTAGCACAATCCCACCAGCTTCATTACTTCCAACCAACACTACCATCTGATCTCCTTGAACTGCACCTTCATCTATAACTGAACCATCACAAGCTCAACATCTGCAATACGAACTCTTCACCTGGAATGAATAGCAATATCAGAGTACTCTCAGTGTACTAATTCCACCTACTTGAACACCACAGTTTCCTCTTCCAAGTTCCAACCTTAGCAACATCGCTAGTTCTAACCAATCAACTCAATACGCTGAAACCCAACTCAATTCTTTGCCTCTGAGATCAATTGGAACATCAACCCACATATCCCCTTCTCTTCATCTCCAAGAACACCAACACAAAGCCATTTCTGATGCTCTTTGTTCTTCAAGTTACGAACCCAATTCTCTGAATTTTAATCTCTCAGCAGTAACAGCAGTAGCTCCTGCTTTCATTCCTACTTCTCGACAATGAATCAAATCACGAACATCCACCATCTCTTTCTATCAATCTCTGTTGTATCAAAACTGAGACCCAATTCATCTTCTCCACAGAACACCAATAAATTTAACTCAAAACCCACCGATTTCGAATTCATCCTCAACAAAACCCCAAATTTCAGTAACTCCATTGACTACAGCTTTATCTCAATTTCTTCCATCTGCTTTCTTGATTTCAGACAGAGGCACAAAAAGATATTGAGAAGATATTTTCTCAATTTTAGGTTTAGGTAATGATTAGAATTGCTATATGACACCCATCCTGGATATGGGATAACCATTTTATAAATGAATTGGCGGTTCTAGAAAACTGACGGCTTATTCTTCCACTCCTCCTGGTACAGCATAGCATGCTCCAAGTATCTTTCGCATGTGAATTGACCACTTTGCCCCTTTACGCTCCAAATGACTGCTTTCTCCTTCTTTCGAGTTCCCCCGCTAACAACAACCGTCCCTTATTTCTCATATTCACTTATACTCTTCAATGAGAATCATCACTAAAGTTGTCGTGATTTTCAGACAAAAATTGCATCACTAAAGCCGACATACTTTTCAGACAGAGATGAAGAAATAAAAGTAAATATTGAGAAATAGTTCGCCTCCAACACCAGTTGCGCTTGGAATGAACTTTTTCCCTGTTTCTTCTTCTTTTGCTCCAAACGACTCCAAAGTACCTAACAAACTCAATTTCACACATAAGATACATAATTTACATGAAAAATCGCAAAGAAAGCATAAATACTAGATATAAAATTAGGTGTTTATCACACCTATCAGCACTCGAGACATCAATCATGTCACAAACTGGGGGATACATACTGGGGTATTGGTCTGGCGGTTTAAAACGTGCATCGTGCAACGCGCCATCACAAAGAATGTGTCAGGAAGACATGGACGGTTAGTGATGATAGGAGAAGTGGGCAAGATTGATCGTGTGACACTAACACACAATTCCACTACTCCGTCACTCCACTTTCTCCGCTTCCCATGAGAGATGTGAATAAGGCTCAAATGACTTGTATAAATAGGTTCTCCTCCTGTAGATGGTGGATTTTCGACGAAGGCTAAAATCGTAAACCCATAACTATATGTACTTATGATCCATCAATCAGATGCGAGTATCGAGACACGGGTCTCTCATCGAATCCTCTGACTGGGAATACTTTCTCTTAGAGTACATGCATATATGTGGTCTCTCGGCTAGACAATGGCATATCTGTATTGAGACACGGGTCTCTCATCGAATCCTCTGATTGAGAATACTTTCTCTCAGAGTACACGTAGATATGTGGTCTCACGGATAGACAACAACATATCTCATGAATACTGAACACTTCATTAATTATTTCTATATAGTATCACAAGATGGACGGCTCCTAGACAGCTTTCTCTGCTAGTATAGAGCGATAACGTCTTCAAGATACAAACAACGAGTTTACCCTGACTATATAAAGGATATGAAGCTCCAACAAGATCATATCAGAATAATTAATGCTCCTAGATAGCTTTCTCTACTAGTATAGATCCATAAGTTAATTATTCCCAAATTCTTGGATTCATCCACAGAATTTCCGAAAATATTCAAATATTTTCGCAGATATTTCATTACTGCTAACCATGGTTCTTCCCAACAGAAATCCATGGGTTAGTGATAAATATTCAACACACGAGCGTCTGAGCTACCTCTGAGTAAGCCACGATTTAAATGGTGAAAGTGTACTCAACGACGATGCACTAACAATCACCGCACGAACGAGTATTTCAAAATACGACGAGACGATGAACCTATGCAGAATAGGAAAGAAAATAATTAAAAATTAAAAATTGACCAAGGCGCTGGGAGCATTGGCCCACTGACGTGGTCAATCTTACGCCAGTTTCATTTTTTTTGTTATTTTCCTTGAGTTCATGAAAGTTCTTTCATTTTGAACAAGTATCCTTCGTTTTGAGGAAACTCCTCAGCTTCATGGTGTTTCTTTCACACCAAAGAAATAATATAAAATTAGGGAAGAATATTGTAGGGCGTGACCATTGACCAGTCGGCTATGCCTTGGTCCCAGACGGCCCCATACCTCATTATTTTATTATTATTTCACTAATTTCATGAAAACTCCTTAATCTCATGATATTTCCTTGGTCCCATGAAAAATAATATAAAATTAGGAAAACCCGTGTGCACGGGCCATAGCCGGTTGGTCAAACCCTAGATGGCTTCACACGTCCCTTTTTATTATTATTATTTTGTATGTTTCCTTCATCTCATGGAAACTCCTTGATTTGAAAATAAACTCTTTAATTTTAGCAAAATTCCTTGATTTTATCATATTTCCCTAAAATCATGAAAATATTATAAAATTTTGGAAAACCGTGAGGATTGGCTCCCTTGGCCATGGCCGGTCCCACATTTTATGATTTCTTCACTTTTTCATTATTTTCCTTCATCTCATGAAGTTTTGACGGTTTTATCAAAAAACCCTGGTTTCTTCATATTTTCTAAAATGATTGCTCAAACGCACATCTGAAAAATAGGGTTATTTGGTTTTTGGTACTCACTTTTTGACCTAAACCTGGGTTTGGTCTAACATTTGTCCAGGCTTTGCGTTTGGTCTAAAGACCAACGTTGACCCGCGTTGACTCGGTTATATCTAACATTTGACTTAATTAATTTGTTTATGGCCCCTTAAATTATTAGTATTCACAACCAGGGGTCCCAAAACTTTTTTTCAGCCCCGGGTCTTATCTTTTTCTTCCTTCTTCGTCTTATTCTGCTCCTCCTTTTCTTTTTCCTGCTACGTAGATGAAACACATCAAACCTTAACAGATTAAACAAATGAGATGAAAGTGGAGTTAATTTGAGCAAATCAACTAGAGAAGCTTCGTAGAAAAAGGTGGAGTTATTCTCTGTAAATTGTAACGGAGACGTTGCTGCTGCGAATCATGAAAAAATTAGAAAAATGGTAAGTTAAAATAAGATTTTCAATTGATTGATGTTTAGATATGAAATTGATGTGAAATTGATCAATTTTGAGATGGGTTTGTTTCTTAATTTAAGTATGGATGGTTATACAAGATTTAATTTTATATTCTTAAGCAAATCTTTCAGAAATTAGGGTTCATACTATTTCAGACAAGCTAGGTATAAATTCATCAGACAACATTCAACTCATGCTGATTGAGAGAGTAACTCAGAGATCTGATGCCATGAAGGAGAAGATGGAAGAGGTTAATAGGATGAGGCTAGAATGATTCAAGAAGTTTTTTTTTTTTGGCTCGGTTGAACGATTCAGGAAGTTTGGTTACGGTTCAACTCGAGAAATCAGTGGATGGATTTGCAATTTTCCGAGAAGAGTGTGATTACCGAATCTGGTGCTGCTACTGCATTTGAGATGGAATAAAGGGGATTTGATGTTGCAGAAAGAATGGGTTTCTCTACGAATTCAAATTGGAGCTTGTGACGATCATTGAAGATTTTACAAAGATGGGTCAGTTCTGGTTCGACGTTATATGAGAAGATTCGAGAGATTAATGTAGGTTTTGGAGAATAATTGAGCTCGGGAGAAGCAGGTTTATGTGATTCAACTTTTGGGTTTTCCGTGAGAGTCTCTAAGAAGGATTAAGAGAAGAAATTCATTGGGAATTAATGTTTAGATACGAAATTGTTGTTAAACCGAAGATGGGTTTTTGTTGGATTGATTAATTTTTTTATTGGTGATGTTCTTGAGTTGCAGGGAAGAATTGCTAATACTGTGAATTGATATGGTTTGCTGGTCAGCCTTGGGTTCTTGTGGTTGTGTTCAAGAGAAAATAAGACATTAAATTGAAGATGAGATGGACATGGAATTATTGGTTTGAGATGTATACAGTTCTGGGTATATTACCATTGAGAAGTCAGGGAAAGAAAGAGCTTGATATGTGATTGAGAATGTATTTTGAGTTTTTTTTTTTAATGCTTTGGACAGTGGGTTTGTCTCTAATTTGAAACTGCGTGGATTGAAGAGTGATTTTTTAATATTCGGTTGATCTATTTAAAGGTCGTTGATCTGTTAATGATCACATGAACTTCATCATGATGTTAATAGTCGTTTGATCCGTTATAGTTGAAGAGTGATTTGGGGGGTGGTATAGGAAAATAAATAATAATTCGAGGGGCCATAGAAAACTAATTAAGCCAAACGTTAGACACATCACCATATAACCGAGTCAACGCGGGTCAACGTTGGTATTTAGACCAAACGCAAAGCCCGGACAAATGTTAGACCAAACCCAGGTTTAGGTCAAAAAGTGAGTACCAAATAACCCCTGAAAATATCAAAATTCTCAGAACTGAGATACGAGCACTTTGGGGACATGAGCATGTTAGCTTGATCGACCAAGGTTGTCTCTTTGGATCTCAATGAGTCGGTCTTACATATGTTCACAATTTGACCTAATTTGCGCAATTGCACGTATTAGGTCCAAAACTCTTCCAAACGACGTGGAACTTCATGAAACGATCAACACTTGATCCCGTGACCACCCAGGGACGGTTTTATGAACCTTTGGTCGGTCCTCCACTTTTTCATGATTAATTAGGTCTTATCACCTAATACTGAACCCAGCAGTAATTCGAATAAATGATTAAACCAGCATTTAATCATTCTTTCATCAACAAGTCACCAACTCTTCAAGAAGTATTGGTGTTTGATCACGTGAGCATATGGGTGTTACATGATTGACTCACGGTCTCATGAAACCAATCCTTCCTTCGTTCCATGGTTCAATTCCTAACAAACCATGAAGTGCTCATCAATTGATCAAATTAGGGTTTCTGAGTCCAAGGATCATAATTCCAGATTCAAACACTAATAAATTTATGACGATCTCATGATCAATACTCTTATTAATTATACTCGGTTCAACTACCAGTATTTTAATTAATATTTTATTTTGGTCACGCTGCCAATAATTCATTAAATGAGCAACACTTGCTCAAAACAGAGAATATTGGTTCAACTATCGATATTCAGCAAATCATCGAATGAGAAATACTTGCTCACCTCAACTATCAACGTGAGGATCATGCCCACGTTCAATTCATGAGTTTCAGAACATTTTTACAAAATCATGTTCAACTCAGTAATTACATGGAATCATCGTCCCATGATATCAAGAAGTCAGCAACTGACTAAACTAACCACGAGACGTCAATCATGTCACTTGGGGGGATATCAATTAGGGTTTTGGTCTGGCGGTCTATGGTTCGTGTGTTAAAACACACGATGGAATATTAGCAAGTCGTGCAATCAGTTGAAGGAGTTAACAAAGTAGTGGATGGAAAATCAATCAAGTCTCTGCACGATGAGCAACTGGTTTTAAACACGATTTCCGCTTCCCCACTCTTTGATTCCATAAACGGTCACACTTCATGGGATCATGGTGTCTACAATTCCAGTAATATAAATAAGTCTCTGAATAATTATTGAAATAACAAGAATAACAACGTCAACAATGACGAGAATCTCACGTCTCATTGACATCACGGGATCATCAACTCATCAATTCAGCAATTTCAATCATTCAGAACTTATCTTATTCAGAATTCACAACACACCTACAATCTTGGATTACCATTGATTCCACACATTTCTCAGCTTCTCTCCTATATATCAACCCATCCTCTCTTGTGACCGAATTTACTCTGGAATGGCCATTGTCTTGGTTTAGGCCGGAGTACTACAGATTGATCTCTCGAATTCAAAGCACTCCCTTCTTGCAGTGCATCTGTGTGAGGTTGAACATTTCGCTCGGTTCAGGGAGTCTCCTCAATCCCTTAAAAACCAGAAAATCGTTTTGCCCCCTCTACACCTCCCTATTTCAGAAGAGAACAACACAGAAACCAAGTGTTAATACGAAGCGTATTCAAACACCCAGAGCATGCTTGCGTTAATCATAAGCCTGTTCACCTTTCTGTTACAAGTCATAAACAAGCATACACCTTCACAATATCAACACCTTCTCTGCTTCCCTCCCTAAGATTAACCCCATCTCATTCACTTTATGACCGAAACAAGTCTGGAACGGCCATTTCTTGGTTTAGGCCAGAATTGTATAGATTGATCTCTCAAATCAAAAGCACTCCCGTGCAGTGCATTTTTTTAAGGTTTAAACTCATTTCTCATCCATACACCCCAAAATTACCAAAACCGGCAGAGGTAGTTTTCACCCATAAACAATAGGGATCCATTTTCTAGACTTAGATTTACCAGAAACATTCTTATAAGTTCAGGGAATGCTCTCATTAGAAACACAAGAATTTATGCCAGAATGTACTTGAGCCCTGTGATGATTTCTAGAATAAAGATCATTTTTATAAGGTTTCTAATTTTCTGTGGGCATGTGATTCACTGCAGTAGTCGACTGACTATATGTTCCATTGACAATGAAGAGAAGAAAATTATGAAGTTTAGAAATTTGTTTCCTTCTGGCAAAGCAATGGATAGCATAGTGATTCCTTTTCCCACAAAAGGTACAGGTTCATGGAGGAGAAGCAATAACTGGTACCTATTTTAACTTCATAGCCATCTGAGAGATTGCAAGTTATGTAAACCTTTATTGACACAACCTTCTACTGGAGGATACTTCTTCATGTGATGTAATTCATGAGAATTAGTTTGTACATAAGAATTTCTCCTTAATTCAGAGTTTTCCTTTTCCAAGGATTTGCATTGTTTATGGTCTAGAGTAAGAGATGCACTTAGTTTCTCTTTTTCAACACGAATTCTAAGATATGATGAATGAGTCTCAATCAAACATTTTTCTGTAATTGAGTCATCCTTAACAATACTCTCAAGAGCACTAATCTTTTCACGTTGTAGAGTAATCTCTTGGAGAAGTTTAATATTCTTAGATAAGGACTCAATGATGTTATAGAGTTCACATTCTCGATCAAGAGACTTTTCAAATTCATAAATAAGCTGATCATGATCCTGAAAATCAATAATCTCAGCGGAAATTTTTAGAAATTGTGGTGAGCTCATTTTCAGCTTTTTCCAGAGTGTTACATGCCTCATGAGAGGAGGAAGAGATGTTAACATCTGATTTAACAATCTTTCTACCTCGGGATTCGTAAGAATCAATTAAGGAGTAATCAAATAAAAATCTGCGAGTCTTTATCAAATACAAGGAAATAGCTTGGATGGTACCAAAGACCAATATCCAAGTGTCAATCAGTATTTTGTTAACAAGGAAATCGTAAATGCAGAAAAACCCCGGGACCTAGTCCAGATTAAACATACACTGTATTAAGCCGCTACAGACACTGGCCTACTTCAAACTAACTTCGGTCTGGACTGTAGTTGAACCCCAATCAA
The DNA here is from genome assembly GCA_023529315.1 of Papaver bracteatum. NCBI lineage: Eukaryota > Viridiplantae > Streptophyta > Magnoliopsida > Ranunculales > Papaveraceae > Papaver > Papaver bracteatum. The sequence goes on along the minus strand of JAJJWX010003467.1, from coordinate 474,754 downwards.
TCTTATACTGATCCAAGGTACAGTTATGCTCTTACATCTCTGATCCCAGCAGGATACTACGTACTTTATTCCCTTAGCTGATCTCACCCATAACTAAGAGTTTCTACAACCCAAAGTCGAAGAATTTAATAAACAAATCTGTATCACATAGAAAAGTCTTTGGTAATAGATAAATCCATCTCCCACGAATATACCTACGTGTTTTTGTTCTGTCTTTTGATAAATCAAGGTTTACAGGAACTAATTGATAAACCAGACTTATATTCGCAAAGAACAACTCAGTATTATCAATCACCTCACAATAATCTTAATCGACGTATCAAAAAAATATATTGTGGAATCACAAACGATGCGACGAAGATGTTTGTGACTACTTTTATATCTTGCCTATCGGAGATAGAAATCTCAAGCCAATTATTACAATTGTACTCGTATGATAGAAACATCAAGATCAGATCACAGAACTACAAGAAAAGTAGTATCGGTCTAGCTTCACAATCCAAATGAAGTTTTTAAGTCGTTAACCTGGTTTAGAAGAAAAAACCAAAGGTTAAAGGAGAATCGACTCTAGCTTAGTACAACTAGTATCACACAAAATGTGTGGGGATTAGGTTTCCCAGTTGCTAGATTTCTCCTTTATATAGTCTTTTAAATCAGGGTTTGCAATCAATGTTAGCTTGGTAACAAAGCATTCAATATTCACCGTTAGATGAAAACCTGATTAGATTCAAGCTAATATTTATCAACCGTTAGATCGAAAACATAGCTTGTTATACGTACATGAAATGCACGTTTTTAGGTTTGTGTAACCGTACCCAAACTTGTACATTAGTTGGTGCAACAATAGTTAACCAAATGGTTAGTTATATGATAACTTTCATATCAACCATATTCTTCTTCACCCTAACTAGTTCAAATAACTCAAATGAACTAGTTAGAGAGTTGTTCAATTGCAAGGAAATACCATGTACTACACAAGACACAATTGAAGCAAAAATGATTTGATTCACTCGAATCGGTTCATGAACTATATAGCCACGGTTTACAATTGCATTCCTTAGTTTATAAAGATAAGTTCACAAACATCGTTTTTAGACATAACCTACTCAAGTTCGCGGATGGAGTTCACAAACTCCATCAAAAATTCTCAGGTCGAGAACTTCCGCCAGTTCGCTGACTTAGCTCATGCACTTCTTCGGTTCTCTTGATCAACAAAGTTCGCAAACTTTGGTTCAAGGAATAAGAACTTATACATATATGTGTTTCCACAACAATTCTTATATCCTCCAATGGTTATATAGTCTAAACTCTCATTTCAATCATTGAAACATTCTCAGAGGACGTTAAATAGTTGTTATTCACAAACCATTTTTCGTCAGAGCAATTTTCAAAGTGATTGAAATTTAACATGACTTTCGTCACTAGGTAAAGATGAACTTGGCTAAAGCGAAAGCTTTACATAGATAGGCGAGGTAAACTCAGCTCGAAATACCAAATGTGTATAATCTAAGTCTATATATCAAAACAACTTTTGTCTCAAGATAGGAGATAAATATACTTTTGAGTGATAGATAAGTTCAAATATCCACATACCTTTTCGTCGATGAAGATCCACCAGTTCCTTGAGTAGTCCTTCGTCCTGTATGATGATTTACAGGGAGTTCTTGAGCTCAACTACACTTTCTATACTTAGTCTGAGACCTTAGCTATCGTATACTAGAAATCAAAACTTATAGTTTTGATCACTAACATTGACAAACATGCTTGAGATAGCAACGCATGAGAGTTCGATCGAGAAATACTCTAACAACTTCATCAACAAAGAGGTATATGGAGACTTGAACTTATCTATCACTCAAAAGTCTATCTATTTTATGTCCTATTTTGAGACAAAAGTCGTATTGCTATATAGACTTCAATTATACACATTTTTCATTTCGAGTCATTTCTCAAAATATGTGTTGGTAAGCTTTTGCTTTGGCCAATATTATCTTTACTCATGACGAAAGTCATGTTGATTGTTTTAATAACTTGAAAAATCGCTTTGATGAAAATAGTTTGTGAATAACGACTATTTTAACATCCTCTAAGAAAGTTTCAATGATTGAAATGAGAGTTTGGAACATGTAACCATCTTTGGATATAAACATAATATGTTCTCACATTTTTGTAAAAGTCCAAAACTAGGAACCGAAAGTATGCATACCCGTACGTGTACTGGCGGTTGTTGGAAATCCGGGTAAGTATTATACCCGTTCGCATACTGGCGGAAAGTTCAGGTCCGTGAATTTCTGTTGGAGTTTGAACATGAAAAACAAACTAAAACCGGTTACTTAAGTATGCGTACCCTTTTGCATACTTAAGTAGGTTCTCTAAAATTGGTTTGTTCATGAACTAAAACATTTATATAATAAGGAATGCAATCTTTGCAAACTATGGCTATAATGTTTATGAATTGATTCGAGTGAATCAAAATCAATTTTGCTTCGATTGTGTTTTATATGATTCTATAAGATCTAAGAAATTGAACAACTCTCTAACTAGTTCATTTTAGTCATTTGAACTAGTTATGGTAAAGATGAATAAGGTTGATATGAAAGTGCTCATATGTATAACCATTGGTTAACTATTGTTGAACCGACTAGGTGTACACATTTAGCTATGGTTACCCAAACCTAAATGAAGGTGCATTTCATTTGTGTATAATAAGCTAAGTTCGATCTAACGGTTGAAATATATTAGCTTGAATCTAATCAGGTTTTAATCTTACGATGAATATTGAATGCTTTTACCAAGGTAACTTAGATTGCAAACCCTAATTTGAAGACTTTATAAAGGAGAACTCTAGCAACTCAGAAACCTAATCCCCACACCTCCTGTGTGATACTAGTTGTATAAGCTAGAGTCGATTCTCCTTTAACCTTATGTTTTTCATGAAACCCTGTAACTTAACGATTTAAAGACTTCATTGAGTTTGTGAAGCCAGACCCAACTATTTTCTCTGTAGTTGCGTGATCTGATCTTGTTGTTTCTATCGTGATTGAGTACAATCGTAATATTGACTTGAGATTTATATCTCTGATAGGCAATATAGAAAATTAGTCACAAACACCTTCGTCTCATCGTTTGTGATTCCACAATATCTTGTTTCGTTAATCGATTAAGATTATTGTGAGGTGATTGATAATTCTAGGATATTCTTCGGGAATATAAGTACGGGTTATCAATTGATTCATGTTCACCTTGATTTAGCAAAAGATGGAACAAAAACTTATAGGTATATCTATGGGAGAAAGATTTATCTATTCAATAGATTTTTCTGTGTGAGACAGATTTGTTTATCAAGTCTTCGACTTTGGGTCGTGACAACTCTTGGTTGTGGGTGAGATCAGCTAAGGAAATCAAGTGCGTAGTATCCTGCTGGGATCAGAGACATAAGGAACGCAACTATACCTTGAATCAGTGTGAGATTGATTAGGGTTCAACTACAGTCCAGACCGAAGTTAGCTTTGTAGTAGGCTAGTGTCTGTAGTGGCTTAATACAATGTGGTATTCAAATCTGGACTAGGTCCCGGGATTTTTCTGCATTTGCGGTTTCCTCGTTAACAAAACTTTTGGTGTTTGTGTTATTTATTTTTCACATTATATTTTTTTATATAATTGAAATATCACAGGTTGTGCGTTGAATCGATCAATTGGTAAATCCAACCTTTGGTTGTTGATTGAAATTGATTAATCATTGAACATTGGTATTTGGCATCTCGCCTGCTGCTTAGAAGTGTATTTGAACCATTGACACAAGGATTTTCAGTCCTACCGTTCAAGTTATTTCTCTTGTATTCAATCAGGCTCGCAAATTCCTATTTGTTTGATTGTGGATTGAATCGAGAAATTGAGATATAACTCTTTGATATACTTTTCTTAAGATTGAGTCTAACTGTCTAGTTGATTCTCTTGAAAGTATGTTGGAGTTAGTCCATACAGATTTCTAAGCGAAATATTGGGTGAGGTTGTTAGACCCCCGCTTTTTCAGTATTGATCATTTGATCACTTGAAAATTGCTTCGAAGCTAATAGTTTATGTGAGACAGCTATTGTCGTCTTCCAAGAATGTTTCAATGACTGAAATGGGAGTTTAGAACAAATATCCATGATTGGATATAGCATAGTATGCGTATTTATATGCTAATTGTTGCAAGATATTCCAAGTCCGGGAACCATAGTATGCATACCCGTATGCGTACTGATTGGTTTATGAAGTCCGACAACTCAGTATGCATACCAGTATGCGTACTAGCGTGAGTTTCAAGTTCCAGAATTTAACTGAGGTTGGATGGTATGCGTACCTCTTCGTATACTGGCGAACCCAGACTTGGTCCGTCCACTTAGGTATGCGTACCCATTGGCATACTTGAGAAGGTTAGGTTCTAAAATCGGTTTGTTCATGAACTAGTACATTTATATAAGAAGGAATGCAATCTTTTGCAAACCGTGGCTATAATGTTCATGAATTAATTCGAGTGAATCAAAATCGATTTTGCTTCAATTGTGTCTTGTGTACTTCTATGAGAATACAAACAATTGAACAACTCTAAAATTAGTTTCATTTGAGTCATTTGAACTAGTTATGGTTAAGATGAATAAGGTTGATATGAAAGTGTCCATATGGCTAACTTTGGTTAACTATTGTTGAGCCAACAAGGTGCACACATTTAGGTACGGTCACTCATATCTAAATGAAGTCACTTTTCACTTGTGTGTAACAAGATGAGTTCGATCTAACGGTTGAAATATACTAGCTTGAGTCTAACCAGGTTTTCATCTAACGGTGAATATTGAATGCTTTGTTACCAAGGTAACATTGATTGTAAACCCTGATTTGAAGACTATATAAAGGAGAACTCTAGCAACTGGGAAACCTAATCCCACACCTCCTGTGTGATAATAGTTGCGACTAGAGTCAATTATCCTTTAACCTTACGTTTTCTCCAAAATCCTATAGGTTAACGACTTCATTGGGATTGTGAAGCCAGACCCAACTATTTCTTTATTGTTGCGTGTTCTGATGTTGTTGTTTTCTATCGTGATTGAGTTCTATCTTCTCTTAGAATTGCTCGAGATTTATTCTTCGATAGGAAAGATAAAAATTAGTCACAAACATCTTCGTTTCATCTTTTGTGATTCCACAATATCTTATTTCGATACCATACGATTAAGATTATTGTGAGGTGATTGATATTACTAGGTTGTCATTCGGGAATTTAAGTCCGGTGTATCAAGTTGTTTCTCATAATAATCAGGCTCATGGATTCTATCTGTTTGATTTGATGATTATGTTGAGAAATAAAGATACAAATCTTGGATATATTTCCATTGATTTAGTCTGACTGTCTAGTTGATTCTCTTGGAATTATATTGGAGTTTGTCCATACAGATTGCTAAGCGAAATATTGGGTGTGGTTATTAGACCCTCGTTTTTTCAGACTGCATTTTGTTTTCTACATCTAAAAGATCCTCTATAGGGAATCTTAAAAAGGTTATCCACAACTTTTGCAAAGTCTCTGGCCAAATGGTTAACCTCAACAAGTCAAGTCTGCACTTCATCAAAAGATTAAGTGAAGAAATCAAAAAAGACATATGTGAAATGATGGGTATGAATATTATTCCTTTAGATGAGAAGTATTTGGGAATCAACCTCTTCATAGGCAAAGAAAATACTAAATGATTCAACAATATTCAAGAAAAGATGCGGAAAAGGCTTCAACAATGGCAAGATGGAATGGTAAATCAAACAAATAGAAGTACACAAATCCGATCAGTTACAAATTCCATGGCTCAGTTTCGGATGGGGTGCTTTATCCTTCCACAACAGACCATAAATTAGTTAAAAGCAACTCAGAGAAAGTACTGGTGGAACAAAAGTAATGGAAAAGGTTTTTAATTACTTCATATCCTGGGGTGCTGTTTCAATTACTAAAAGATAGGGAGGCTTAGGCTTTAAAAACTTAAGAATTTTCAATGAAGCAATCATCACAAAGCTGACATTTACTGGAAAAAGAAAAGAAATAGGCTCTTATTTTAGAAGCAAAATATTTCAAACAAGAAAATATTGCAAGATGACCTCTCTGATAAGGGCACTTCTATACAGAAAAGTATCTGCAAAGCCATTGAATGGGTAAGAAAAATTCATATATGGTTAATTAGAGATGGCAGGACAGTCTATGCTTTTAGAGACAATTGGATTCAAGGTTACACAACTCAACAAATTCAATAAAACTCTAGTGAGAATGAGGTTATTCCTTATTACATGAAGGTGGATGACTTCATTGTTATGCACACAAGAACCTGGAATATTGATCTTCTTCAAAATTACTTCACACAAGATCAAGTGGAAAAAATCTTAAACATAAAACCTTTCATTCAACATGAAGACAAAATTCAGTGGTCCCTCACAAACAATGGAATGTTCACTGTCAATTCTACTTATAAAGCCATTCTCCGCCAGTACAATCAAAGCCCAAACAACAAAGAAAAAGAAGCTAAATTATGGATAGGATTATGGCACCTCAAGATACCACATAAATTCCAGTTATTCCTATGGAAAGTTACTCGATACATCCTCCCTGTCAACCAAAGACTAACCAGACATGCCCAGATGCAAGAGAGTAACTGTAAGAGATGTCAAACAAAAACAGAAACTACCACTCACCTCCTAACCCATTGCAGCTATGCCAGGAGTGTCTGGAATGCCATATCACCAGACATTGCTCACGAAATAAAAAAAATATCCAGGATATTCAACAATGGATAAAGTCACGGGACAATACAGATTCAAGAATAAATTTTGGAAAACATGGCACTGTAAATCTCATTGTGATCACAATGTGGTTTATTTGGAAATCTAGGTGTGAGCTGGTTTTTGAAGACAAAAGATGCTCTATTAATAGCATGAAGAAAAGAATTCGATCTTTCTGTAATGTGAATAAAATTCAAACTAACAGATACTTGGATCAGCTGCAGGTGTTAGGTCCTAGTATTAACATAATTGAGAGTAGAAGAACAAACATAAACAATTAAAATCATCCTCACAAAGGAATATTGAAAATTAACATTGATGCTTCTATTTACCTGGTAATCATATTGCTGGAATTACACTAATTATTAGGGATTTTACAGGTCAACTGGTGGAAGCATGGACCTTGGTAGAAAGAGTCAGGGATGTAACATAGGATGAAGCAGTTGCAGCGCTTAAAGCTGTCCAATGGATTTCTCAATTGCAAATTCAGCATGTCATAGTTGATGGGGATACCAAGAAAGTAATGGATATCATCAATGGCCTGTACAACATATCTCCCTGGGAAGATGGTAATCTTATCAGAGAATGTCAGAATTTAGTGAATTGTTTAGGTAATGTTGTTGTGTGTTTTAGAAATAGGAGAAGTAATCAAATGGAAGATCTTCTTGCCAGGTATGCTAGGATTAACAATTGTAGTAGGAAATGGAATGTGAGTCTTCCAGAGTCTCTTAGTGCTAAACTAGAGGCTGAAAAACTATTATGCATCTCTTAATTTGCCGACATGCTTTTATCAATGAAATTTTGTGTGTGTGTGTGTTTTTTTTAAAAAAAAAAAACCCGTACTAACCGCTTCTTTTTTTAATACATCTGTAAATAGACTGAATATATACATATATTGTTTTTAAGGTATCATTTTCCTACCAACTTGGTCTTTTAAGCTTAGGGATAGTAAATAATTTGTTATTTGTAGGCCGAAGTTTATGTACATAACTCATATTTCTTAAACACGTATGCATTCCGTTCCAATCTATTTCCGAAACACGAATCATTGACCGAATTTTTAACTGAAGTTGACTTTCATAAATCCGAATAATATTTGTACGTATGCGGTTTTGTACCAACATGTTTGTTTTTTCCTCTATGTAGAGGCTAACCTCTACCAACCTCTATGTAGTGGTGGACCCCACTAATTTTGGTGTTTGTTTTTTCCACTACCTCTATATATATAGAGGCAAATCTCTATCTATGTAGAGGAAATGAAATAGCTATGTAGAGGAAATGAAATAGCACCAATCAGGTGCTATCTTCTACCCAAACCTCTATTAAATGGTAAAATGTCGACCTATCCTCAAACAAACTCAAAATTGACTACCTATGTCCTCCCAACTTGGTGGATGCATCACGTCGAGTAGCATGCAGAGCAAAAATTGATAGAGGCACGTATAAGATACACTGAACTAAAGACAATATCGTGCTTTAGGGCGTCTTTATTGGTGAAGTTGTTAAGATCAAAATTTACTCCTCTAAATAGAGATGATATAGCTTCATTAGCGAGTTGCCTCCCGAGAATCATACAACTATCGTTAGCATTCCTTCTTGTAGCATACAAGAGAACGCCCCTTATACTTAGAACTTGTCCATCACAAGCCAAAATATTTCGTGAAAACAACTCCATCATCAAGATACCAGGCATGAAATTACCTTGTTTCACACAAAAAACTCATAGAGAAAAATGGACGAAATAAAACTTGTTTTTCTCATTTTTCTCTCCTACTCTTTTTCCACCAAAAACGGAGGAGTTAATGTTAAGTTGTTTTTCTCAAAAAACATGAAAACCAAAAACATGAAGGAGTTTGTCAAACTCAAAATTGACCAGGAGACATAATTTTTATTTATTTTTTAGTTTCAGAAAGTTTGTCGGGTGAGTACGTAGATTATATTTTTTACACAATGACCCATTAGCTATAGAAATTTCAGTTTTACCACAAAACATTAAAACCGCTCAAGGCTTACTATTAGGGTTTTGTAGAGGAGGCGGACTTTTTTTGATTCAAACATGCAGAGTGTGAAATTGATGCAAACTCGGCGATCCTGATGGGATTGAAGAACATCACGCGGTCTCTTTTATTAAGATGTTTCCACCTACCTTGAGATTTGTAAATAATTGTCTTAATCAGACGGATTTCCAAATCCACTTGCGGGCGTAATTAGTTAGATGTTTCCAACCAATCTTATCAGATTTCCAAATCCACTTGCAGCGAGTTTTATAACATTATAAAGCCGAGGAGCTCCTGTTAAAAGAAAGTTTGGTGAGTAGAAGGGGAGCTTTCTTGGTAGATTTTACTATTAGGGTTTTGTAGGCGGACTTTTTGTTAAACATGCGATTCCTTCTTGAAGAGCAAGAGGAAGAAAAGGAAGGAATGGGACATATGTCACGATATGGGTATGTAATTGGTGTGGGGTTATTGTTGGGGTTAGTAACAACAATAAAGAAAATAAATTGAATAAGCACAAGTAATACTTAGCTTGATTTGCAGCAACTTGGTGGATGCATCACGTCGAGTAGCATGCGGAGCAAAAATTGATAAAGGCACGTATAAGATACTCTAAAGACAATATGTGCTCCTCTAAATAGAGAGATATAGCTTCATTGTTTCCCGACAACTATCGTTAATTCCTTCTTGTAATACTCATATTGTTTGTTTATTTTCTCTACCGCTCTCTAGTCTCTACTACTCAAAACTCCAAAGCATTATTTTTCTCTGTCTGGAAACAACAAGAAGAGTTTTTGGTTTTTCTCCAATCCTCTCTCCTTCTCCCGCCCCTACTCTTATCATGATCTCCCATTTTTGTTGCAGTTGTTGGAAAATGAATTTTAAAACCATATGATACTTTTTTAATCTTATTTATCGACTAATCAATGCCTCACCGACAGCTGCCCATCCTTTAACAACTTAAATCATTCATTTCATTCATTATCCTTCATTTTAAATTAAAAAGATAGGATCTTATTTTTAAAACTAACAACTCAACTAGCTTCATTTTCTTTGTTAGTCACCGACGGTTAGATAAGTGGAACTAGAATAAAATCAAACTAATGATTATTAATATTTGACTAATGCCGTGTTTAGTGGACAGAGGGTCTAACAAATTTAAAGTGAAAGCTAAAGGCTTTGGATGCAATGAAATGAGAATTAGTGTAATGATGAATTGGCTTAGCTTGACATGAAAAACCGTGTCCATTAGTGAGAATAAAACATGCGTGACAATAGATTCTTAACAATGTCACGAAGACCCAATTCAAAAAACTTCACATGCGAGATAGTCATGATTAATACTTCACATGCAAAACGGTCACCACAGAAAAGTGAATATTCTCTCGTGATAAGCATAAGACCGGATTAAAAAAATAATTCAATAAATATATAGGATCTAATGAACCCATACCCGCACCCGTTCCCGCTCCTGAGCCCGATCGGACGGCGTGCATCGATCTGCACCGGGCGTACGGGAAAAGGAATCTTGCCATAGTCTAGGTTTTCCCCACACACAAAAGTGTAGAGACCCAAAGGGGCATGCTCTATACGCCTAAAACTCTTAAAATTTTAGTCTATGTGGGACTATTGTTTTATCTATTCAAAAGAAAAAACAATTAGAGGCCGATAGGTATAGGGATCAAATCATGGTCCAAGTTATTCAAAATCCCGTTTTTTCTAACAGTTCTTATATGAGGTACTGGTTGGTGTATTGATATGGGATTTCATCGTGATGATGGAGGTTCATGTAGCAGGCCTTGGAGAATCTATTGAAAAATTAATCTCAGAAGCGTTGCAAATCGTAGATTCTGCGTTAGGTAATTTCTCTCAATTTCTTTCAACAAGTCTTAATTTGAAACTGTCATTTTACTATTATTTTTTTGTAATAGTTGATTTCAGGCACATCTTCAAAACCCATTTCAGGGGGTCCTATGCTGATAAAGAACAAGTCTCACCAGAAGGTTAGTGTGTATTTCTCTTATGTTGATGAATTTTTGTTTATTAAATTCAGAGTGTTTTAGTCCAATGCCATCTAAATGCTGTCTCACAGCCAAATTTGGAGGAAGAGAATAAATGATGGCCCTAAGTACCCAACATTGGAAAAGAGCTCCTACCTTGTCTACCTTGGCAAGCATCTTGGAGATAACCTACAAAGAGTGGAAGGATCTTGTGAAATTTTGGACAACTGAAGAGCATCAGGTAAATTCGTAACTCTGTCGTGTTCACCCACTGTAATTTCTTCAATATTCATGTCTTAAGTCATTCTGAATTTCATGTCTGATTTATTCTGACTTGTGTATTATTTAGGTACTTTCCGACCACAATATCAAGAATAATAGCGACCAAAAAATCAAAGCACACAATGGGCAGGAAAAGATTTTTTCGATGCAAATCTAAAATGGTACTACTTCACTTGTGTTGGTCTTTACAGTAACTTTTCATTCCTGCAACTTGAAAGCTACAACTTGAAAGCTATTTGAAGTTTAATATTTGTTCTTGGGTTGAACTCTTCATCATGGTTGAAAGATTTGTCATATTTGTCTGCATAAAACGTTATAAAACCTTGTCAACAATGGGAATACCATATGGCATATGCTAAGATATTTGATAGTGCTTCTTCTTCCAAATTTTGTAAGAGTATCTTTTATATGAACTTCTTTTATATAAATTTTTTGCTGTTGGTACCATTGATAATTTTTATAGGCTCAAAAGAATGGAGGGAACCCACCAACTGAAGGTATACACATTGAAACCCATGTAAATAAAGACAGTAGAAAAGTGTTTGACCCAATTTTAGAAGGCTATAAGTAGTAAGTATCTATTACGATGGTTTGAAAATATTAAAGTTTATGAACTCCTTACTCACAGAAGATCAGGTTGTCTAACCAAAAAATTTGTGATTAATGAAGGAACAAGCTGTGACGAGAATGGTAACCAACAACTTATTCGCGAGGAATTTATAAACGTCATAACTACAGGACGACAGAAACGTGCAAGGGCTGAAAGATACCATCTGACATGCTCCAGTTCTGAAGAGAAGTGAAGGTTTTGTGTGGCGAATGAAAGAACAAGAGGAAGATTCTGTGAGACGGATGATGGAACAAAATGGGGAATGGGAGAGACGAATGAAAGAACGAAATGAGAAGTCCAAGGTGCATGTGAACAAAATGATGGGGAATATGTACTGATTATTCCTTAGGCCAGAGCAACTTCTTGGATCTCCATGCAACTTTCATGACATTCAGATCACCTATCAGATCGGAGCAGCTTTATGTACCTGGGGAGCAGCTCTGCAGACTTGGTAAGCAGCTCTACACACCTCAAACTGATAGTAAACATTTATTCTTCCTTAATTTTTGTTCATGGAATTTGGACCCATTTCTTAATCAAACATGTGAGACAGATATAAGTGTTCATAATTGTCGGTTCCATAGTAAATCTCTATTCAACCCAGGAGTCAAGCTAGTTGCTTGTTTGAGTACTCACATTTTCTTTTTAGTTAATTGTGGTCAAAATGGCGAGGATTAGTAAATTTAAAGTTTAGTATTATGCGAGTTCACTAATCTTTGACAAAAAACTATTATTAAAGTTCACTAAACTTCCCTTCTTAGGTTGAATTGAAACCTAAAGAAACACGCGCTATGTCTTGGCAACACCGCGGAACCAAAAAAATTCCAAGGAGAGAACTCATCACCTAATAAGGCTGGGGTCCTGCGCAGTTAAAAAGCCAAATGAAGCTTTCGGCATCTGTTTTGTAGTTTTGGGGAGAGGTGAACCCACTGATCCGTTGGTGATGTTTGACTTGACCCATAATTGTCAGATCTTAGACAAATATTTTTTGAATTAGTTGCGAGTAACTTTTTATTGGTCTGATAAATGAAAATGGTCTAGTTCATGGAGCTTCTTCATACTAGAGTTTTGAACGAAATGGTCTAATTCGATTTATAGCTTGACTGTCGGTAGCATAATCTACAGTAGTTATAATTCCTGGGCCTTCTAACAATGGCTTAGATTGTTGTAAAGAGCTTCCTTTTAAACAAGTTTATGTTCGTGCCAAATTATTCATATTTTAGTGCCACCAGTGAGCTTTTTAGAAAAGTTCCAAGTTTAATACTGTCATCATTAGAAAGTTTGGACATCAGGATCCCGGATTAGTTTGTTGTCGTCTTCTTTTTCTTATCTGAAAATATGACCCAAGTATTGTTAAATCAGATAAGGGATTTTTTTGTTTGTTTGTGAAATGTTGGAAGGGAAAATATGCCATGAGATAAGCACCTGCATCATGCGTCAGTAGCTCTTGAGTTGAATACTTCGCCATGGTAGTTTCCTGATTATTATGTTTCACCACCAATCAATGTATGCAGCACCTAATGGACAGTACTACATTAATTATTTCCTCTAAAACCCAAAACCTCTCAAGCACCAACCCTTGTATATTTATTACAAAAGATATTTGTTTTTGGAAAATTGTGGCCCTAGGAGAAAAATGCAAGTTATACCTTCAGCTAACAGTAACAATGATGATGAATGCTTGAGTGATAAGAATAATATTAATTGCTGATTGATACGTTAACTTTGTTATGAATTCCATGTGCTTTCTTTCTATATTTGAGTAGCGATGATGATATGACTCAGATAGAAGAAATTAAGGGATTCCACCAGTTTGGTACAGCATAGCATCAATTTCATAAGCATCCCCATCCTCCATTTCAAGTTCATCAGGAGTCTGCGAGACGACGCCTATCAAAGAGAAAGGTAACAGTATACATTCACAAACTTTCTCAACTGTGTGCTTCTCTTGATCCTGAAAAACACTTCATTTCCATCCTGCTGAACCTTAAGTACCTTAACATTGATGCAGCAAAAAAATGACAGACAGCATTGGCGTTCCCTTATTAGAAGAATTATCACATAATGAACTACGAGATTTACCGAGTAGAGTTTGGACTGAATCAAAGAAGTTATGGCATATTGTTGGTCCAGCTATCTTCAGCCGTATAGCTTCTTATGCTATGTTTGTTATCACCCAGTCTGTTGCTGGTCATCTGGGTAACCTTGAGCTTGCTGCAATTGCCCTCTCCATTAATGTTGTTGTTGGTTTTAGCTTTGGCTTTCTGGTATATGACATTCTTTATCTCTTTCACTTACTTTTTCAATACTCTAGCTCCCCATATCTGGTTTACCATTTTTCTCATTTTATGTTGTAATTCAGTTAGGAATGGCGAGTGCCTTAGAGACATTATGCGGTCAAGCTTATGGAGCTAAACAGTACCATATGTTAGGCATTTACTTGCAGCGGTCATGCGTTGTTTTAATTAGCTGTGCGATTTTACTTCTACCGCTTTACCTGTTCACAACGCCAATTCTTAAACTCTTGGGACAACCAGATGATCTAGCTGAGCTATCAGGGATACTGGCAATTTGGTTGATCCCACTTCATTTTGCCTTGGCATTGCAATTCCCTTTACAAAGATTTCTTCAGTCTCAACTTAAGACACAGATGATTGCTTGGCTATGCTTGGTTGTCCTAGTGTTTCATCTTTTCCTTAGCTGGTTAGTCGTTGACAAACTTGGTTTTGGTATTATTGGAGCTGCTGCTACCTCGAATGTCTCATGGTGGATTATAGATTTGGTATTGTTTTCTTATACTGTTGGTGGCGGTTTTTCTATGGAAGCCTTTTCTGGCATTTGGGAATTTTTCAAACTCTCTGTGGCTTCTGGAGTCATGTTATGGTATACTGTCTCTTTTTCTCTGACTCTTTTTTCGGACACGGAAGATTTTTCTTGTTGAATTTCTTTGTGGCTAAATTCGATGGTCCGTGGATAATTTGCAGTTTGGAGAATTGGTACTACAGAATACTGGTTCTAATGACCGGGAACTTGAACAACGCAACAATTGCGGTCTCAGCTCTTACAGTCTGGTGTCTATTCTATCTCTGTATGCTTCATTCTGATTAGGACCTGGACTATGATAGTAGTGCCACTTTGAATATGGTATTTGATGGTTCACAGTATGAGCATAAATGGATGGGAGATGATGATTCCTCTTTCTTTCTTCGCTGCAACTGGGTAATTGATCATTTTGAATCTAATGAATTAGCTACACGCTAGTAAATAAATAAATAGATACAAGTTATAGTACTGTCCCAGATGCTTCTAAATTCGTGTCCTATGTTACTTATACATCAGAGTAAGGGTCGCAAACGAGCTTGGAGCAGGGAATGGAAAAGCTGCCAAATTTGCTTCCAAAGTTTCACCAATAACATCTTTGCTAATAGGGATATGTTTTTGTACCCTGATAATGATCTTTCATGAGAGGCTAGCAATCGTTTTCACCTCGAATCACGTCGTCCTCCAAGCAGTTGACAACCTTGCGTTCCTCTTGGCTTTCACCATACTCCTCAACAGCATTCAACCTGTTCTCTCAGGTAACGAGTTATCTATTCTATATATCCCATCTTGCATATCCCCTCTTAGAATGATTGAAGTATGCAGTTGTTGTGAGGTTGCTTTACCAGGGGTAGCCGTTGGCTTAGGATGGCAAGCATCTGTAGCATACATCAACCTCGGCTGCTACTATATTGTCGGACTCCCACTCGGGGCTGCTCTTGGATGGGTATTCCATCTGGGTGTTGGAGTATGTATTCCAAATTATAGCTTGCTTTCCTTATTACGTACAAACATTGAAGTGATCAAACTAAATGTGAAAACATACAGGGTATATGGAGTGGGATGATAGGTGGTACCGCTATTCAAACCTTGATATTGATAATTATCACCATTAGATGTGATTGGGATATGCAGGTAAATCCTCAATTTGACTCCATACTTCCCCTTCAGGATCTTCCACGATGGATCCGTATTGGTGTCCAAACTGACAAGAACAGTATGTAATTCATTTCGTTAATCTAATCCTTCGTATAAATACTTCAATTTCTGAAAGAACTTGTCAGGCCTAGAGCCAGGTCTAGAGCACCCATGGTTCCGCCACTTCCAGCAGGAATTCATGGACGTGGGCATTGTTGACTGAAGTAGTTTGAAAGAACCCTCGAGTTCAGAAGCTCCAATGCAGGACCAGATTTCAAGCTTCGAGGTGTCTTGTATTGACCAAATGAAGAACCATGGTTTCTTGCATAATCCATCAGAGCTTGGAATGATCCTGTCTCGACTATCTTTATCTCCAGAGGTCCTATTATATTATTATTAGCACGTAACTGGCGGTATTCCGCACCAAGTGATTCTTCCATTATGAGACAGCATTGCTCCATCACTGGCAGAATAGCCGAGGCATTGCTATCGCTGCGCTGAAGTTCCCAGTACACTACATAGTGGCCTGGACTAGTCGATGTGTCAGCATAACTAGTGTATTCAACGAGAGATATATTTAACTCATTGGCGAGATGTTCAGCTGCATTTGTCACTGCATTTTGGAGCTCGACTTCGTTTGTCTTATCAAGATCAATGCTCAGAACTTCGTTATTTCTGCGGATGAACCTGAATTGAGGAGCATTGTTCTTGAACCCGTCCACCCGTAGTACATCTCCAACTCTATACCGGTAAAGTCCTGCACATGTTACATATGCATGTAGAGATTAATCAGTTAATGAAATGAAATAGTAGAATCTCAGCTTATGTAGAAATTACCTGCATAATTGGTGATGACAAGCTCATATTCGTGACCAAGCTTAACATCGACGAGATTAACTAATTCCTGACAATGTTGTTCCTCCTCCTGGTTTCGGTGTTCCTCCTCCTCCTCGAACATTGGCAGAAACTCGAAATACGCCATTGTAGGGATGAGGGTGTAGCAAACTTCACCGGGTCTACTCAGAGGGTTAAGGTTTATGCCTAAGAAACACTCTGAACACGCGTACAAAGTACTAACAATTGGCAGTCCATTCGTATAAAAATCGATAGGGCGAATATGATGCGACATGGTTCCAGAAACGACAGTATCCACACACTTCGCATTAGGCCATAACCTCGACACAATCCCTTTCCACGATTCATCTCTCCTGCACTCATTCTCGATGAAATCGGCGAGTTCAGGGTTCGGTTTTACTAGTACTCTCGTGACCGCATTTCTCACCGACGGGTCTGTGATTTTGGTGTGGTCTGCTTCTATAGTTCCATTCCGGATGTCGTCACAAAAATGTCGCCAGTGTTCCTGTAAAAACTTAATGGCTTGAATGAAACCGGTACCAAAAGAGCATCCTAGTCGGAAAGCTTGATTGTTCTGAGACAGCCCACAGAGTAACTGAGAATACATACTCTGATGAGAATCCTCGCAGAGTACCGCCTCGATTGGGCTGGTGTAGTTTCGGTATGGATCGATATTGCTGAACAGGTTTTTGAATTTGGAGCTTTTGTTGAAGCTGGTAGATACAGGGCTGGCCAGTATTCCACCCGGCGTAGTAATATGCGGAACCACAAAAAATAGCTGCATTGCTTTCCCTTTGTTTAAACCGGGAATATACTGATTCACGACCGGCATAATTAGGCTCCATAAGTGCCATGATCTTTCAGCTTGCTCTGCTGTTGATGGTATTAGTTTGCTCGCTCCGGACGAAGTTCCTGAGCTAAGCATGAACTGTGAAATGCGCTGTGTGCAGAGAACGGATGAGTTTCCATTAGCAACGAGACGATCGATGTCAGGTTTAAGATTTTCGTAAGTAGTAACTGGCACAACTTTCTTGAATGTGTCAGGATCAGTACATCCATTTAATCCGTGTCGTTGTAAGTACTCGACTTGTGAATTGCAGGATAAGATTTCTGCGAGGACTTGATTCTGGATTTCACCGGCGTTTGTTGTCACTTGTTCTATGAATTCAAGTACTTCTTTGGTCTTCTCATCGGTGTAATGTATGCTAGTGGAATCATCTGTTGCTGCAAATGGTTTCATTTCCTTTGTTTCTGGTGATGACAACACTAGAGATTAGATGAAATTTGGGAAGGTGACCAAAGAATTGAAGCTAGTTGTATGCTGTGATCAGATCTGAGAGATGTAATAGTCAGTCAAACTCAAGTAGACGCCGTTAATTTCCTGGCACCGACAAAATACAATTGTTAAATAGAATTTTGGCTTTCACATGTGTTGTTGCATTTCCTAGAATTTGCTTTGAAAAAGGTCAAAAGTTTTAATCCGCGAAATCTTTTCTGTCCTACAAAATCTTGTCGACAAAATACTAGGATTTTTCCGAGTATCTTTTATCCCAACAATAGATACAAAAAAGAAAAAAAAAAAAAAAAATTGAATTTCATGTCGATGAGATTCTTCTATTCTGCTCTGTCCAAATAGCCCATAAGACACCCCCTGGTACCAAATCCCATCTCTCTTTCGCTGACCCTGCAATGCCTCTAGCTGACCATGTTTGAGCCAAACATAAGACTGATTGCGGTGGAGTCCATGAACTGAGATTTGGCAGAATTAGGTACCAAACCTTACGAGTGAAATGACAGTGTAAGAGCAAGTGCTCAGTGGATTCACACTCAGATTTGCAATAGAAATTTCTATGTTGCAGAGAGTCTTGAGTGGAGATCTTACTGGAGTCCAATAGAATAAGCAAACTTTTGGTGGGACATGTGGGTTCCAGATGGCTTCGTAAGGGAAAGAAAGAGCTGCAGTTTTTTGGGCAGTTTCCACGAGATAATTGTATGTAGATTTGATGGAGAAAATGCCAGATGGTGATAGTATCCATTACCAGAAATCAGGTTGGTTTGAGAGAGCAGGTGGGGAGCGGCCAATGAGTACAAGCATGTCAGCTAGCTGATTAACTTCAATTTCTTGGAGTGTTCTCTTGAAATTGGAAAAGCCAACAGCTACCATCAAGGGAAGTATGGTCTCGGATGACGCAAAATCTATTTATGTAAAAGCTGTTGTTACAGGAAACCCAATTGAGCAGTTGCTTGCTCTCAAGGAAGCTCCACAAGTACAACTGCATTTAAAACAAGTGGTCGTTAAAAGCATTGAACACCATCAATTATGTGATCATCAGCTTATATTTGTTTTGTTCTTCCTAAGTTGACCTCATTCCGGAACTAGTCTATACATATGTACAAGCTATTCAGTGACTAGGTACTTACACCTCTACAAACGGTACTCATATACCAATGCCACGTTATCTATTATATACTAGCAGCCAGGGTCATATAATCCTGTATATTTCATGAATTAAAATAAACACGCAAATAAAACCAAATAACAAGATTTTACCCTTGAGATAAATGAATAACCGCAATCTCACCCCTTCTCATGAGTCATAAGCCTGGCACAATACGAAGAAATTACATCAGCTAGAAGAAAAAAACACCCTAAAAAGGCGCCAGTTATTTGGAAACAACAAAATATGTGTAGAAACAGAGATATCGAATGAGGAACGTTTGAACTTACCATGGCTCCAACCTTGAACTGCATCAAACATATTCCTTAAACCGGATTTAGTACCCAGAAAGCAAATTCGAACATAGATCACAAGATTCTTTCAACTCTGGCATGTCTTACATTCAAAAACAAAAAATATATGGAGGACTAGAGTAAGGTGAACTGCCAAACGTCACTAACAATACAAATATCATTATCCGGAAGACTCAAGTAAGTTTATTTGCTGGTTTCTTACTATGTTTGGATATGCAGTGGTGGTGGGTAACAATTACAAAATGCAGCAAAAACAATGCTAGGTTCTGTAGAAGAGCAAATGCATTTAAGAAATGAACAAAAAATCTAGCAAGTCCTGACCCTAACTAAAAAGGTGAAATCCAATCAAAAAGGAAAGGAATACTACCTCCGCTATACTTACGTACTAGTCAAAATAAGCATTTTGCAACACACACAACCTGTTATTGCCCAATGAATACACTACCCTTTTCCAGATTGCAGGGTTGCCTTGCAACATGTAAAACCTGACACGAAACACTACCCTTAAATTGTATAAATTTCCAGTCGTAGCAGGGCAGTAGTGATATCCTTCCGGTGAAGCACATAAAAACTTCGGGAAAGAGGGGGAATGCACGGAAATCCCAAAAAAAAAGGGGGGGAACAGATAACATAACAATTGTTCACCTCTTTCAAACATTGAGGAGTAAGAGACACCAGAAAGATGTTCCACAGCTCTCCAGCAGCCAATATTAACAATTAAACATAAGGAAGAACAATGGATAGAAAGAAAGAAAGATATTTTCTTTGATGTGTACAGAAAAATACTGCAATAGACAAATTCCATAAAGCAAACCAATCAATTACATTGCACATTGGTGTATATAGGCATCTGTTGATTTCAGGATGCAAGTGCGAATTTGGTTTTGGAGTATGATTAAATTAAAGGGAGCAATGATTCAATAAACACGTATAGTTAAAAAAACATCATATCTTAATTTCATTAAATAAACATGTAGATCATACATTCGAACTTCTATTACCAAAACCCTAACTAATACTACTAACCCTCAATTTGCATTCGTCCAGCAACATGGAGACCAATGATAGTAGCCAAAGTAACGGATCCAGCACCAGCAGTAAATAACATAAAATTATCAAGATATGTGAGTGTTTTGAGTTCAAATTTCTTGTATTCAATGAGTTCATCCAGTACAGAGCAAACATCTTTCTTTTTCCTAACCCTTCTCACCACCACATTCTTGTCACCACCCATTTCATACACCAGTGATTCGAGAGACACCCTAGAATCTTAGATTTGATACCGAAAAAAAAAAAACGACAAGAAAGAACCCCCAAATAATCCAAATTGATTCACTGAGACGAACGATGAAAAAGAAGAAAGAGGGGCAACTCCTTGAGTCCTCCTTTCCTTGTTTGAACTCTTCTTCTGTTAAGGGCAACTCCCATGAGCAAAATTTCATCCACAAGTGCAAAAGTGCTATTATGGCAAGAAAACACAGCTTAAGTGGCCCCGAAAAGACAATTAGGGGGCTCACGGAATTTATACCCACACCTGAAAACACGGGGGCTTCTAAATGGTGGTGAAGTTACCATAACTAATTTAAAAATCCTATTAACTCGTAACCCTAAGTCCCCAATTTCATTTCATCTCTAAACCTCAAAAATTAGTCTCTTCTTCTGCTCCACCCTCTCTCTCTCTCCTGACTCCATTAACATGACACGTACTGAGCAGACTGCTAGAAAATAAATTCAAATCCCCAATCTCATGGAAACAGAAAAAGCTAGGGTTTATTCAAGAATCAAGGAGAAATCAAATCAGGCGGAATCGGAGCAAGGTATGGCTCCAATCAGAAGGTATGTGAACTAAAACTCCCTAATCTAACTTTGGTTGCATTTGATTTGATTTGGTGATTGAAAAATTAGGTTTTTAATTGCAAAATTGCAATTACAGTTGTAGGGTCGTCAAGGTCGAGTAGTTATTCCCTAACGATTTTTCATTTACATGTTGATATAATGAAAAATCGTTAACCTTTAGGCTGAGGGAGATAACGACCCTAGAACTAGGTTTGCCATTTTTTTTGCCCTAAATTAGAGTCGTCAATTAGTAAGTACCCGTTGACAATTCTTGTTGACAACACATTTCTATAAAGTAACGACTCTATATTATACAAAATTACCTTTCTATCCCAAATAATGAAAGGGACGTCAATTATAAACTCTAAAATATTAACGATTCTTTTGTGACGACACTTTTCAAAACAATAACAACTCTTTATGATAAATAACTAACTCTCTATCCAAAAAATTGGAAGGGTCGCCATGTAATATCTGTAGAATCGACATTGCCTCTTTGAGGATCGTCATGTGCTAATTTGGAGTCGTCATTTGTATTGAAAGGTCGTTTATGTTTCACATTTTCTTATTGACAATCCTTGAACTGATACGGTAAAAATGATGTCTTATTGGTTGGTTCCTTTTTGTTTTTTGACTATTGTAGCAAGACGAAAGATAAGAATCCCATGGTAAATCCTCCTTCCAGACCCCACTGTCATGAAAAATACTTAAATGCCGGTCCATTGCGTAGAAAACAGCCGAGTGAGGTAGCCTTTTCTATCTGTGAATCCAGAGATAAAGGTAATGAGTCGTCGGATTCGTCGACTTCATCCTCTCCTGTTGTATCTGCTTCTGGAAGCGATGAAGAAGAAGTTGCAGAACAAGAAGAAATTCCTGTAGGAGTTGAATATGTTGTTGATGATGATGATGATGGTAATGGTGGTTCTGGTCGAGGTGATGATGGTGGTGATGGTAATGAGGATGATATTGAGGAGGAGGAGGATGAAGGTAATGATGGTAATGATAGTAGTGGTGGTGGTGGTGACGATGATGATGGAAATGGTGGTGGTGGTAGTGATGAGGAGGATGATGGTAATGGTGATGGTGACGGTGGTGGTGGTGGTGAGGATGAGGAGAATCAGCAGGCGGAACCAGATGTACATGCGGTGGGAAAGCCAGAGGAGAACCTAAAGATGGTTGTAAAGTTCTATTTGGATATAAACGAATAACAATGACGACTCAAAGTATATAACAGAGTCGTTATTTATATACTATATACACTAATGACTCCGAAACCATTTATTATAGAATTTGACCTCAACCAATGTGGTTGAGTCGCGCAACGGTTAAAAAAAATCAAAAACATGACTATTGGGTCGTTAATTTCTATAAATAGAGACCCATATCTCACCTCTTCTTCACCCAAACCATAATTCTCAACCTTTACATTCATTCTCATTTATTTATCATCCAAGAGGAAACAACATGACTACTCCCTACACTTCCGACGAGAATTGCGCCATTGTGAGAGCTTAGTTGACACTCAAAGACCACTTTTAAGATCTAGGAAAATACATAGATCAAAAATATGATGCTTGGTGGAACCGTGTATTCATCGCTTTTGTGGTGTTAGACGGAAATTGTAACTCAAGGTCTTTGAAACTCGTCAAGGAACGGTTCGAGGAGATATTCGTAGAATGTGAAGCTTTCAAAAATGAATTGAAAGTCGTAAAGGAAGCCTTACCTAATATGTTAGGGTGATATAAGAGTAAGTATTTAAATAAGAGGTAAAACTGATCCCATGTTTTGAATGATACAATATGAGTATATTATTTTTGTTTTGCGTTTTCAGTTGAGGAAGGCGTATGCCCGATATGAGACTCTTCGTGGGAAAAAGTTTGAGTTTGACGAATGCTACCATATCTTAGAAGGAACTACCTATAATTGAAACATTTATGGTTAAGTGTATTTCATTTCCTTCCATGTAGCTCTATAAAATATGTATGCCTTTTACGATTCAATGAAATGAAAAATTATAAAAAACAGTGATAGAGTCGTTAATATTTATAGATGTCTAGAATGACAACTCTCGGGTATCTATGAAATGGTTGGTTAGGGTCGTAATTGTACATGAATACTAAAATGACGACCCTGAGAGTTACATTTACAAAGAGTTTTTGGTTTTAGAGTCGTCAGGGTTTATCACACCTCCCTGAAGATTTTTCATATGCTGGAAAAGTTCCAGGTTTGTGTCGCCATTCGTGGTTTTAATAAAATGACGATTTTGTACAGTTGTTGGTGTTTAAACCCCTCGATAATAACGAACCTTACACTGAGTTGTTTCATAGTATGGATGATTAGACCACTTGGAGAAACAAATAGATAAATCGAAGAGTACAAGATGTTTACCTGATTGTTTTGAGCTTCGGGTTCTTCATTTTGAGCGTTGGTTCCTTCATTTGAGCAAATAGATCTTCATTAGCACCCTCATTTTGAGCTTCCTCTATCAACATCTCCTCATCACATATCCAATCTAGGAGAATGTAAGATAATCTTACCATCAACACAATCACGTTTGTTATTTGAACCTTCACCAATATCATTTCCTCCACTTGAATCACTCATTTCTAAAAACCCTAAGTTTTTCTCTAAAAACTCCTCTTCTTCTACTCAATAAAAAACACAATTATTTTTTCTTCCAAATTTTACTTCTAAAATCTGATTTTAACCTAACCACACTAATTAACTTAACTTAACTAATAACTAGATGACCGCTACCACGGTGGGGAGGGCCGACCGAAGAAAAAAGGAAACACTGCTACAATTGGACTGTAAAAGTAAATTTGTGCCTAAAGTGAAAGTATCACTTTTCTTGAAACGGAGAGAGTACATCGTTTTATTAGTTGCAAAGGAAAATTAGTTGATGAATAAACCAAAAAAATGGCTATATAAAGTATTATGTATCCTTTGTGCATAATAGATATACATTTATTTTCAAAATTGTGCCTAAAATGATAAATACCTCCGAATTTTTCGTAAAAACTATAAATTTGATATTGTTGTTTGTGCTCGTTGGATAGGTTTTTTTATTAGCTTTCCAACGAGATAAAATTTGTAAAATTCAAAGGCACAGATTTTTAAATATGTTATTTTAAAGTTTGGTTGTCAATTATACCCCTAAAGAAATATGATATATAAGGAATTTTAATAAAATTAGGTTTTTATATCTAGTTGCCCTCCTTCTTTGATTTATTTACGAAAATATCTAATACCTTACTGCCCTTCCTCTTTGATTTATTTACAAAAATATATAATACCTTACTGCCCTTCCTCTTGGGTTTATTTACGAAAATATCTAAAGGAAAAAAAGAAATTTTTTATTTAGAGGGGCAGTGGTGTCTTTTCATCTTTGAACCAAATCCAATCTTTTTTGTGAAATTGGAAAGAAAATTCATGTCCCATGTGACACAAAGTCACCATATATAAGGTCCTCCCTCGCTTCGCTCCGTCGGCCCAATTAACACTAATCATTAATTAGGGTTGTTTAGCCTTTTTTTTTATAAGGGGTAACTAAATTTAGGTTTTAATGACCTTTTTTTTTTCATGTAGTGTGAGACCCCTAATTGTTTTTTGGTTCCTCCAATTAAGCTTTACAAGAAAAGTATTCCAAAAATCAATAAGGCCTAATAGGTTTAAGACTAGTGTTAATTATTCCAAACTGTTTTTTGGGGCCCTCAATTAAGGTTTACATGCAACTATACAGAAATGAGCATATTTAATATTCAAGTAAAGCAACAAGACAAAGAGTAAAATTTTCACAAGCTGAAGACTTATGTACTAGAGCAAAGATTATCAAGATGAGAGTTCTAGAAGTTATGATATCGAGACATACACGTTGTGAAGAATCAAGCGGTAAAGTACTTACACTATGGCCTTTGTCCTTTCATTTTTATTTTATCTTATTTGTTAATTTGTATTTTATTTTCTCTTGTTAAAAAAAAAAGGGACAGAGACATCACTATGTTAGGTCCCTTGCTTAAAAAAAAAATGAAAAAAAAAAAAGACAAGAGAAATTTTTGTTAGGTTCATTACTAGTTTTATTATTTTGTTTTGTTTTCATTTTGTAGTTGTTTTATTTTTCTTGTCTCAATTAAAAAAAATGAAGATTAAAAAAAAAACAAGAAAAATTCATTGTATCATATTTTGGTTTGTTTCAGTTCGTTTTTAGTTTTATATTCTTTCAATAAAGCCAATTGAAGAAGAAATATTCATAATGAAGTTTCAAGCAACAAGGATTTGAAGCAAAATAGTTACATTGTCAAGATTCTACAAAGTTCAAGATTTCATAGGCTTCATTCTAAAGTTGAATATTGGGTGTAGTAAGTTCAACTAAGCTACTAATCATATTATGTACTTCTTGCAGAAGATAAAACTGAAACTAAGACTGGAATTTGGAAAATATACATTCCTTGAATCTCTACTAAATTATTGCAGAAAAGAAACATACACAACCAAACATAAGAGCTCTGGTAACATACGAGCCCAATACAAACCAAAGATTTGTATTGTAAATTATGAATCACCAACAACACAACTGATCTAAAGCCTACACAGCTAATTATACATGTTATATGTGAGTTAGATCTGTTTATTGGTATACATCAGAAGCACAAACCAGAGTAAAAATCCATTCAAGTTTCAAATCTACAAACCTTCCATGTTAGTTCAACAATTTATTTTTCAAACGTTAGCATATATTTAACCCATTTTTTTTCTTACAGATCAATAGGTAGCCAGATTCACATTCAAACTTCTTTTTTCTCTACTGTGAGAGATCATAAAATACTTCAAAACAACTATCCATAATCATATATCTTAACTAGCACATATTTATAGAGGTATACTCAATAAATACTTTTATAGATTTGTAAAGATTTAAAAAGAATCATGAAAATTAATAACTTTCTGAGAGTTTTGCAGAATTTGTCAAAACCTCGCGGAGTTATGCAGAGTTATCCAAGGTCTTACAGAGACTTGTAGATTCCTAAAGAGTTGTACAAACAAATATTATATAGAAGGCTACATGAGATATACAGATACGTAATTTATCATAGCTTATTTATTATACTAACTTCAACTAATTAAAAAATTAAATAAATAATTATTGTATATACAACATCCTTCTTTAGTTTTACAAAATACAATACAAATATTTATTTATTATTTACACATTAACACATAATAATTAAAATAAAAAAGATTTTTAATAAAAATAAATATTATTACAAATCATATCATGGAGTAAGTTATACGGATTTATCATATAGGTTTTATAGATTGTATATTTATGAAAAATAAAAGAGAATAAAAAATATTTTAAATCTTTTGGAAGTCTTCCGAAATCTTACATATTTTGCAAGACTTTAATCAAGAAAAATAAATACAAAAAGTTATTCAAAGTCTTGAAAATAGATAAGTATACAAAGTCTTTGAATTTTCAAGTTTTTAACGAGTAATACAAACTTTAGTAGATATTTTTACAATCTACAACCGGTAACACAAACTTTGAAAGAAAATTTAAAAGTATACAACCAATAAAACAACACCCTGTGAACCTTGTATTTATGATCAAGAAAACATACCTGATTTAAAGTGTTTTGTAATCTCTCCTCTTCAGTTAATATTCAAACCCACGCTCTCTTTACTTTAGTTCACTGATGACTAATAAACAAAACAAAGAAATGCATTCCAAAAATGGTATGTTTTTACCTTTTTTTTTACTAAATCATTGTACGTTCAATTTCTATTTTTTTGCATGTAATTCAAACTACAAGGGCCTATTTGGAACAAGAATTAAGTTTAGTTATTAGACTCGTACGGCTACTGAAGAAACTTGAATATCGATTCGACTCTTATGACTGTGAATCGAATCTTACTTTACACGGTCTGTGATTTTTGAAAAGAAATTAGAATATTCGATTCAGATGTTTCCCCTCATTTTTGTTTTAAAATGCTTTGAAGTGTTTTAACTTAAAAAAAAAAACTATAAAACTTTAAGTTTAAGTGCACTAAATTAAACCCTCAACCACTTTGCTAGTCACGTTTTTTGGAACATATTTTACATGACATCAATAATATGGAAATATACCACTCAAGCTAATTATTTGGAGTCCAAGTTTGTGCACACTTCATTAACGAGTGTGCAGGTAACAAAACAACCTTATTAGTTGTCTTATAACAAATGTTTAAATATATTAAAATCTTTTTTCTATTTTTTTTTAAATATAAGAAATTAGAAAGGAGAATAAATAATATCTATTTGTTACTTAAAATATCTCTATTATCTTTTTCTTTCCTTTTTTCTCGTAATTATGTTTTTTTTTTTTTAAGCATATCTATGCTTTTGTTGATCATTTTCCTAGATTCAATCATACATTTTTATAGTCATCAAGAATTAACCGGTGAATGTGTAAATTGGTTTTTCGCCTACTCTAAGAAACTATCAATACAAAAAACCTAATTTTCTTTGATCCTTAGTTTGTAATCATTCCCTAAATCGTAAACCATAATAAAAAACCCAAACATCTTTTATTTGATCTTAAAGTGAATCGTTCTTCCATTTAGCCAGCTTGTTTTCGATTATTGTCCATTCTTAATCACTCTTCACACATCTCATATTTTGGATAATGAAGTTAATCATTAATATTCTCTAAGTAAAAACTTAATCATTAATTTTCTTTAAGTAAAACTTTTAAATATTTTTAGTTTTGATATATATACTATTTATTTTTAGGCTGAACTACGAATTTTTGTAATCTAGCACGATGATCAACCATCAAGTTTTTTTCCTAAACAAAGTATAAACGATAATTACGGTATATTTTAGGTAATGTGTAAATATTATTTACCCGACTTATCTTTTTAGAATTAAAGTCAAATGAAAACATTAATTTATTAAATAGATAACCATTACTTTAAGGCATCCAGTAACATTGCTTTGTTACGTGCACACTCTTCAAAGGAGCGTGCACAAAATTGCACTCAATTATTTTAGGTATATAAATTTCTACTCTACATATAAAAATCAACCATGAATCAGTGCTTGACGATTCAAATACTATTCGATTCTTAAAACTGAAAAACGAATCACTTTACGAAGATGCTTATAAACTAATTTTAAAAATGTGTTTGGCATTGCTACAACTTTCATAAACCCTTATAAGGAAACTTTGATCAGTAAATTAATTTGTGCTTGTTAATTATCGTTTAAGTCTTTATACTTTAAGACTGCTTTCTTATCATTATGCTTTGTGATAAATTAATCATGTATGTCCAATAAATAGGCTTTTCACTTGGTTGGTTAGCACTACCACACCAAATACCTGTATATTTATCAAAGAACCAAGTTCTACCTGGATTGTATAGGACAAATATGCTCTTCGTTGACATTAAGCAATAAGGAGCTTGGTTCGATCTCATCTTACTTTATTTCCTTAAGCAAGTGCATATGAAATTAATCATCAATATGCTCGCATGATATTTCCATTGACTCGTGAATATTCTCATAATCCACTTGGGATGTCATTGTTATCTGGAATCATTAAACTTCAAAGCGTCCTCCAATTTGATTCATGGACATATTTAGAGACAATCTTATGAGATGATTTTTGATGATATAAATAAGTTTTTCCTTACTCAAGTACTTCCTTTTTAGGTGAGGATTGAGCGAACCAAGTGGTCTCTCCAACTTCCTTTATGGATCCACGGCCTCAACCACACTTCCACTAAGTGTAGTTACAACACCTTAGTCTATGGTGTATATCCCTTATTGAGGATTTGTAACCTTGCACGTAGGTTTGCAGCTGGTATTTGTGATATCATCACTTTAGCGACATCAATGTACATTCTGAAAATCGATTATTCTTTGTCACTTCACATTTACATTTTTGGAGTACAAGAATCAATATGATACATAGTGGGAACACACCACGATAATTCATGTTGTTCCCTTAAAAAAATACTTTTTTTTATCTCCTTCTAACGACGGGAAGACTGTCTCATTAGAATCGTAATCCGCGGATCTAGCGGTAAGAGATCTCTTTCCAAAAGTTTTAAAATGTGGATAATCGTTGGGAACTCATTTCGAACATAACTAATTAACAGTTTTGAAGACCCATCATAGTACGATGTGGAGTCGTAGGCGCATATATAGTGCAACCAAAAATGCGTTAGAACACGAATGTCAGGCTTAAATTCAGTTACAAACTGGTACGCATAAAAGGTTGACTAATATTGGTTTTTAAAACGATTTAAGTAAAGGTGCTTGTAATATTGCATATCCCCAAAGCAATAAAAGGTAGGTTGGTACGCATAACCTATTCCTTAGACACCATCTGTAACCTTTGATTGTAGTCTCTGTGAGACCATTGGGTATGAGATGCTCTATATTGATCCTATTAAATATTCAATATTCATCAAGTCCTTTTGATATAAATTTCTCTAGCATTAACAATAGTGGTGAGCCTTTGCACTTTGCATTGTATAATAAACATATCGTTATTTGTAAGCAATTACTGATTCAACGCGTCGAATCATCCACCAGCGCCATAAATCACTTGAATGGTCTGCATTATGCATGGATATATGTTCACTAATAACTATTTATATTTCTTTGAATAATGAGTTATTTACCATTTGCATATAAGTAAAACAGGATGGTCTCAATGATGTTTTACTAAAGAAAGACTTTGTAAGATGAGTGACGTGCTTTCTTACTCTAAAGCATAATGGGGAGAGGCACTGAAAATCTAGTAACTTTAGAAATCACTGATTGTGATAGATGCCGTAACTTTGCACTATATTAGTTCATTGTCTTGTACACTCAAATGAAGTAATGCCCGTGTTCGTACTTTCAAAACAGAACATCGTGTCATAAACAATGTGCCTTATGGTAATGTCAAAGACTTTATGAATCAATCCCAATCAGTTCATTTTCGAGGTTAATATGGATTCAGTAATTCAAGTTCCAGTGATTTTCACTTCACTATATTGACACATTAAATTTCTAAGAATATTCTTCTTTCCACATTCATTAGAAATAATTTATATATACATCAACTCCATTTGAATTTAAGTTTCCAAAAATGTATGTAATAGTTCACGCATGAACATCCTTTGAACTTAACAATGTGTGATTAGCCTTAGTACATACAGAGGTTATGCGACTTTTAGTCTTTGTTCCATCTTGGCAACAAGTTTTTGAGAAGTGCTTCGCTCGATGATCCAATCATCGTAGTCACATTATAAGGAATTAGTTCAACAACTAGTATATATTCCTTAAATTAGTGGCAAAAAACTGCTATCAGTTAGACATTTGGGTCTTGAGAGTTTTAATAAGTGGTGTGGCCTTATTACTTAACAAAAATGGGATTCAACTCAAGTACTTTAGAGTGAATATATATTACGTTTCAGGGGAATGATATACGTTTCACATAATATATCTCGAGTGCTTTAGAGAATTTATGTCTCATGTTTTCATTCCATAAGTGCAGACATTGGATCTAGTTCAAATGAATAAGATAGTCAATTGGTCGGGAAAATTCTTGTTGCCATTAAAGTTGATATGAAAATTGGTTTCTACTATGATACCTGCATTACATTTCTTGTACCAACATCAATAACTAGGTGCAATATTCCAAATCTTTCACTTCCGATGGGAGCTAATCCTATGCTCAATTGATACTTGGTGTTATCACCATCAGAGATAAAAGTAAATCTTTATCTTATGATATTTATATCCTTTTCACATGCTTCAATATGTCAGTACGCCTAGCCCTCATTACTTCGGGGTTCTTTCTCTTTTTCATTTTTCTATAATTAGCTTAATTTGAGAAATTTCTTCATCTCAACGGTTCAAGAGAATCTCACTTTGCATGTCAACCACTTACTTTAGGTTGAATATCTTACTAAAGATAGTGATCTCTTGTTTTCATATCTTAACATATATTGGTTCGTTAGTATATGAATAAAGTAGAAAAATGGAAATTTTCTGACTCATATCACCTTTTGTGAGTTCTTCCACAAAAAATTGGAATACATGTGTTTTATTTGCAACGTATCTTTTAAAACCACTGACTCTTTAATAGTTGAGAAAGTGGATTACATTCCACAAAATATTCAAAATTGGGGAGAAAATATCAAGTATGCAATAATGCTGCTCAAGTACTTCTAAACCCCAAATGAATACATAGGAATCGAGTTGGTACAACCAATTGAACAAAAATACATCATTCAATTATATCCAATATCATATTCAAGAGAACAAAATAATCACTAAAACCAAAACTCTTAATGATCAACAATCATAATTTAAGTTGATTGTTTATATGATATGGACTTATCTTAAGACAAAAAAAAACATACCTAAGCTAAAAAGGCGAGGGTACCCCAAATATACCTCAAGCTATTACTTTTCTTTCTTATAAGTCCTTTCCCCGAAAGTAATTGTCTATGGACTGAGTTGAGACAATACTACAAATCGGTTCACACTTTGTGTGATCGTCTATGGATACGAGATCGAGACAATACAACAACAAAGTATGTTTACTTGATACAAGGTTCGGACCTAACCAAACTCAATAGGATTCTCGTATCAAATAAATAGGAATTAATGTTTGTGCAATTTACTTTAATTATAATAAAACAATTATAATGCAGAAATATAAAGTAAATGACACAGCAAGATTTTGTTAACGAGGAAACCGAAAATGCAAAAAAAAACCCGGGACCTAGTCCAGAATTTAATACTTTCAGGATTAAGCTGCTATACAAAATAAACCAACTTCGTATAGTTGAGACCAAGCAACTAAACCTATAGTTCACCTAGTTCTGTATGTATTCCCATGCCTCCAACCTGTAAACAAGTCACGTACTTGGACCAATTCCTTTGGTTCATATTCCAAACAGTAAAGGAACAACAAATATGTTTGGTATCAACTCTCTTCAACCAAGTGATATGAGTTGCGCAAAGGTTCCCTTGTTTATCTTAACATAAACTCCTTTTCCAGGTTCCAACATCTATCTTATGTTCAATCACCTAAAGGCAATCGTTAAGATTAAGCCAATCAATACCTTTTATCATAAGGAAACGTATTGATGCCGATCTTCCTCAATTAATCAATCTAATTTACCACAAGGATAAACCGATTATTAATTGGATCCTCTTTTACCAAAAAAAGTATTGTGCACGCCAAAGATTATAAAATCAAGTCTGAAATCTTCTATCTCTTGTTTTTCTTCAAATCTTCTTAGATCTTCAATAAACACCTGCACACAACTACTTGAATCTCTTGTGATCAATCACACACAAAACGGAGTCTGTTAACAATGGATTATCACAAGATCGTCTTTAGATCTAACAACAGTCTAAAGATCCCTGTTGAAACCTTGAACTAGTTTGAGTGAATCTTATATCAGAAGAGAAGATTCTCAAGCATAAAAAAACTAGGTGCAATCAAAGTTGAACCACCGTTAGTCAATCATATCAATACAAAAACTAAAGATAAACCGCAATATCTAGTTTCCCACCAACGGGTCGCGCTAGATCTTCTTAATCCCAAATAATATTTTAAATTGAGCGGTCGTAGGAGATTTCACCTAATTAGATTACTCTCCTCTCCGATAGGCGGATTCACCAGTAACAAAGACAAAAGTGTAAGTCTATGTTACGCAGGATTAGTTTGCTAGAAATGCAAAGTCAAAGTATTTATAGACAAGGAAGTTTGGACAGCAAGGAATTTCTAAAACCGAAAATATTCTCAAGATATTTTCCATTACTCCACCAAATTCGGTTTTCATAATTCCTGTGAATGTACTGTCCAAAAATACATGATCAAAATCTCCTTGGAAAATCTTTAATTAGAAAATGCACATTACTAATTCTTATTTTCCATATATAATTAAAAACCCTTAATTAAAAAGATTCTTAACTTATTTAAATTCGATCTTGGGATTTACTTCCTTCTTCGCCGTTAAGGAATATCTTTGAACAATATAGAATAAGCATTCATGCACCATGTTCAAAGTGTATCGACATCTTACTCTTGCAAGTCCTTTTTCATACTTGCTCACTTGAAACCGATTTACCACGCTTCCAAACAAGTTTAGAATTGGTTCATCTGACTTTCAAGAACTATGTGATTGATTAAATAACACTCAATCACAACTCATGGGTTTACGGTTCTACCAAAACAAGTTTTGGTTCTACCTCCATGTGAGTATTGTGCATAGTTACACTAGCTTACCAAAAATACGACTGACTAGGTACTAGGATTGGTTCCCCATATATATTTGGTATCTAACTTGTATGCACTGCACATGTCCATAGGATCGGTTCTCCCTTACCAAAAACGTGTTGCACATGTTCATAGGATCGCCTTTCTTCCACAAACATTGATGCACCTCATATAAAGATCGGTTCCCCTTGTGATGCACTGCACCTCTTACTAGGATCGGTTCCCCTTCTCCCAGTAATAAGTTCAGACACTCACAACCCGATCATACCCAGGTGATTACTTAAGATCGGTTTCACTAATAAAAGTCATACCCATACATAAGTCAGGCCTCATGTGAATAGTTTTACCAAGAACACAAACAAGTCATGAGCGGTTATACTAATCACACATATTGGTCGTTCATAAGATATGCAATGAAGAACAACCCCAATAACGTCTGGCGATTTCCTTTTCGGTTCACAACACATATCATGAACTTACTTCCTTAGAACACATGTAAACATTGTTCCCTAGGATGAAATCATCACCTCATACCCATACATAATCACAATAGCATTCATACGATTATGTCGATGTCTTATATACAAAGTTTAATGGTTAAGCAAGAAACTTCATATTTTATTCCTTAATACTATGTCTATCTAGAGTGTTCATGCTTCACAGTTTTATATTTTCAATATGCACAACTTGAAAGATACGTTAGGGAATGAAACAGTTCAAGTCAAATATCACTAACCTCAAGTGGAAGGATGATGTTGTGGTTGTATCTCCGCACTTCTTCACTTCTTAAAGTCTTCGCAATACTTGTAATGTCTCACCCTAATAATTTCAAGCTAACCTATACGAAGTTGACTCTAGTACATTTAAATCAAGCGACTCTTAAATGAGTTTTAGTTCACTAAAATATGACAACCAAACTTGACATACCAACGCTTGGTGGGTTCAACCGAGCAATGCTCTAACATAAGCATGTTCTAAAAACAAATAAATAAGCCCACTAAGTATTCAATTTTACATACCTCAAGTTTTGGTTCCCACTATACATAGACAGAATAGGAACGGACTTGGTCGTGCATGTCCTAAAACCATTGGAACGGATGCATGGAATGGATGTCGACGGTTATAGTTGCATCGGGTTGGACCGGGCTAGGTTGGACCGGGCCCTTCCATAGATTTGCTTTTTCCTAGGAACAGAAAAATGCTTTCTCACAGATTTCCCACCGGCGTAACATGCCCAAATCCCTAATTGTGTATGACCTAAACTTCCATTTGCAAGCTCCTCATGATTAATCAAAATATCTCCTTCTTAACGTATAATTACAAACGAAAAATAAGAGTACCAAAATCATGCTACAATGAAGCTTCTCATGATGTATTCAGTGATTCATTGGGAACCCCAAAACAAAAACAAAAAAAAACTTTCTTTAGCGGCGATATTAAGCAAGAAGGGATATTAGGAAGGAGAAGAATAATATTATTAGGATATTAGAGTATAAGCATTACATGGTTTCCTTTATATACAACCCTAGGAATCTAGTTGGATCGCACATCCATGAGCCGTGGGACCTGTAACACATTTCTCATTCCAAAACCCATTTTTCTTAAAATTGTATTTTGTTATGATATTTTTTTCATTTAATGGCCAACCTACCATCTACTTCATCTTCACTAGGCAGAGGGTGACAAAATCAATGAGAGAGAGGAAGTTACTTTTACATAAACAAGGAAACCTAAGATGATGATGACAATAACGTTAACCTCATTCTTATATTCTTTCTCTCTATTTTCATCCATATCTTAGAATCATAATATCATAACCTAGAAACATCAACCAAGTAACAATTTGATATCTATTTTTTTTTTTTTTTTGTGATTTTGAGTTATAACTTCGAAATTTGATAGATTATGGTTTAATTTGAGGATTTTTTTTTAATTTATTTGATTAATTAATTTATTTTGATTTTGTTGTTGGATTAGTTTCTTTAACTGCGGAGGATATTGGAATACCTACGGATTATAGCTGTTCATCAAGAAAAGTGATCGCCATTATTGCCGAAGTAGCTCATACTCTCGCTCTTACAGGTAATTGAGATTTCTTTTTTCTTTTTTTTGTTGGTTTTGTACTAAGAATTGAAAGCGAAACATGGGTTTTTGGAATGGCATAAGAGGGTTAAGTATTATCAAGGGGGTGGGGTGGGGTGGGGGTAGGGGGAGGGGGGGAGAACATTTGGTTGATTAGGTACACGAAAAGAACAAGATGAAGTAATTCTGGTGCGAGTGGAATTTGATTATTCAAGAAAAGAATGGGATTTCTGAAGGGAATTTTCAAGGAAAGAATAACAAAAAAAAATGTACGAATTGCAGATGGGGCTTATCATAGTCTGGCATTAGAAGGTCAGAACTTCTTAGCTTCATTTTTTTTCTTCCATTTATTCTTGTTTTCCTATCATTTTTATTGATGCACTAAACGTTAGTACTAGGTTGTTATCATGCAACTCATTGTACTAATAATTAATGGATAAATAAAGGGCTAAACTCACAAAAATCCTTATGTTTCTTCTACTTTGCTTAGCTGACAGACGAGTTTTGGATATTGCTAAGTAGACGGATAAATAGGGTTAACCGTTTGTATTTCATAAGTTTCATAGTTTTGTTCCATGTTTACCCCTTTGCGATAGTTATTAACCCGACCCTAGTTAGTCCAAAAATTCGGGTTTGAAAAATGGGTTGCTTCTAAATACCGAACGGAAAATGGATAGTATATACCAAATTTTGGTTTCTTTATTAACTTAGACCTGTTTACGTCATCTAACAAGAACAATCAGATCTAATGGATCTCTTTTGGTAGTACTATCAAGTCGATCATAGGACTGTCATGTTCACATGAGATGCAGATATATCGTGATAGGAATGAAGCGATCCCCCTTTCTGTTATTAATCCATTTTGTAGGAAATTGTCATTTAGCTCTGTGTATGGAGCACATGAAGACAAGTTGTTCCGTGGATTGAGTGTGATAATAGATATGGAAAAAAGGTGGAATGAAGCCACACCGGAGCAAAGGCAAGCTATTCAATTTGACATGAATGTAATTGCTCACCCTAGTTTAACTCCTTCATTGGAGCCTAATTATAACAAGGGTAAGACTAAGCAAAACGACACTAGAAGACTCCCATCCCGACATTAAAATGTGGATAAACAGTATGAGGAAGAAAATAAACAAAGCAATATTGCTAGTAAAGTTTCCTCTAGAGTTGTACGAAGTCATCCAACAACATCAACAATTTTTTTATCGAATCCAATATTGTTACCCACGAGTGCAACACAAATTTGTGCCGGAGTTGAACAGAGTCAGCCAACAACAACAACGGTAAATGTATTGTCATATTATCATCAGTTTTAGATAAGAAATACTTTAAATATTTGCCGACTCATATAATTCCTTTTGTTTATTTTACCGAAGAAGTTGGCAGACTGGGAAATTGTGGATTTGAGTTCGTAGAGAAATACTTTAAATACTTGATGATATATGCATCAGTTGGACTTATTTAGTATTGTTGATACCTGAATCAGTCCGACTAGATTATTCTTACATACTTATGCAGGGCGAACTAAAATAGACTCATTGATATCTGCATTTGGACCAAAATAAATATTTGTGTTTTGGACTAAAACCACGAGAAGAACAACCTGTTGTACAAGATATGCAGAAGAGTTGAAAGGGCCAAAACTTTTTAAAGAAATAATTTGTATTTGATTTCCTTACAGCCAATAACATGAATACTTAAACATCAGTTGAAACTAAAATCCTCGATGTAAAAATAAATATCGAGTCAATCATATGAAAGGGATCTCACATTATTTACCCATATCTCAAATAAAATCCTTAATTAGGGTTTATTTAACAAATACTTTGAACTAAAAACAATAGAGCAATCACAATTCATACCAGCATACTAAGAACAACAATTACATTCAAGTCACCTGAATTCGATTTCTTTCACGTCGAAGAAGATTTAACCCAGAGAAGAAGAAGCAGAAGAAGAAAAATGAGGAGAACGATGAAGAAGAAAGGTATGATGAAATGGAGGCAGGGAGTTGGGCACGGTTCAGTTTACGGTATGACTTATTAACTTTGACCCACGGTTGGTTTGGTTAGGTTAGCAACTTGAATAAATATAACGTCATTTCATCGCGATTTTGTTCCAACCAGCTCCATCGATTTAACTCGGTCCTTCTACTTAGCAAAACTGAAACCATGTCCATCTATAAGTCAAAGTGATAACCTTCGGATTTCTATGACGATAGCCCATAAATAAAACGTTATTATTTCTGATCATTTTTATTGACGTACTAAACTTTAGTACTAGGTTGTTATCATGCAACTCCTTGTACTATTATTTAATGGATAAATAAAATTTGCGAGATTCCGATCAATTGTATACAAGTATATTCGATTATATGTTATTTTTGTTTCATTTTGTCACTCATGATGGGAAGCATGAGCATTTGCAGTTAAAAAAAATGAGTGTATAATTTGTCATGTAACTTTAAAAGTGGCTGCATATTTCATTATGTGGTTATTTTTCTTTTGCTAACACTGAAGTCAACCTAAAAATTACTGCATAATTTTTTATGCAGCTGCGAAAGTGCTTGCATAACCTGTTATTCTATCAAAAAATGGTTAAATAATGTTATGCATTCATATTTTTTTTTAGCGCTGAAATAGGAAAACGGCTGCATAATCTGTTATGCAGCAATAATAATGGATGCATTACTTGTTATGCATCCGAGAAAATGAATGCATAAGCTATTATGCAACAGAAAAGATGATTGCATAATTCATTTATGCTAGTTAACACTTAAATCAACAAAAGAAAAATAGTTGCATAACCTATCATGCAGCTATAAAAATTACTGCATAACCTGTTATGCAATAAAAAAAAATAACTGAATAA
Source organism: Papaver bracteatum (assembly GCA_023529315.1). NCBI lineage: Eukaryota > Viridiplantae > Streptophyta > Magnoliopsida > Ranunculales > Papaveraceae > Papaver > Papaver bracteatum. The sequence goes on along the minus strand of JAJJWX010003467.1, from coordinate 436,445 downwards.
TTTGTTATTCATTTCTCTTTTTTTTTGTAGAAATGTTAATTTTTAGATTTATACATGTTTTTAGTAGTGCATAATCAAATTAGTGGATTCATGAATCAAAATATGGTTGCATAATGTGTGATGCGTATTTTGTTACCTGGCTTGATTGGGGTATACCTAATGAAACAAACCTGGGTCATTTAGAAGTAAAACAGGCCACCCCTTAACCATGTATTTTTTAAATGGCTAATATACCCTTGTTTAATTAACATTAAAATTATGATTAGCTTAACTAATTGAGTTTAGATTAAAATTTTGAAAATAAGAATTCAGTAAATTAAACCTTTTGTCTGTCTTATGAGTCCGATTTCGATCAAAAATTTTGGTTTTAAAAATGTGAAAAGTCGACAAGGTCAACGTTTGAATAAGGTGCCGACTAAATTTGGCCGGCAAGGTCGACATTTGAATAAGGTTCCGACTAAGTATAGCCGGCATGGTCTTCGGATGAAGAAAATGCCGACTATTTGTAGGCCGAAAGGGTCTTTAAATGAAGAATATGCCAACTATCTTGGGCCAGCTATCTAATGGTCGGCATGCAAATAATTTCTAACATTTTCGGATGACTTATAGTCGGCATGCGAATAATTTCAAATATTGCTGGATATTGAAAAGTCGACAATGTAACCTTGCCGACATGTAGTTATACCCAACAGAAAATAGAATATGGGAAGATATACTTCACTTTATTCATGCAATTTTGGTTACTACATTGATTAAAACATAAAATTTAAATCCTTGTCGACGGAATAACGAATGCACTTAGCATGTGAATCAAGCCTTTGAACCCCCAGACGACCCTAGTGGACGAGTTATAGTCTCGTGAGGGTTTACATAGATATCTACCCACAAAACCTACACTAAAACTTCTAAAGCCATCAATCTTCGCCCGAGGAATCCGACGACGATACACCCTCCATCATCTCCGGGGCATACTCCGGGATCTTGGATATCATGAATTGATAGCTTGCATCGAATGCGAATGCTTCCCCCTTTTCCTCCAAGTAGCGCGCGTTGACCACTTCATGCTACAAAAACACAAACTTACTTTGTTAATGCTGTTTAAGTTGGAAGATCAAACAACTTGGATTACGTAAAATAAATCACAAAAATACTTAAAAATTGTTCAATGGACAAGTTAAAGTGGGTAGCGTTCAAAATCGGTTTCTGGATAACTAAATAAGCAAGTATCACATTTTCGATGACTAGGTGCCTATCATGAATTTGTTGAACACTTCTTCCATTAGGATTCCCAAACTCTTGCCTATATTTGCTGTATACCCTAGCCCAAAAGGTTACGGCATCCACCCTTACGGAGGACTGCCTTCTAACTAGAGTTTCTGCGTACCAAGCTTTGGTGATTGCCAAATATTCATTTGAATCAATTGATGCCATTGTTGTTTTTAGAGATATTGGGAGAGTTAGATGGAGTATATGATGATATGAGCTTTGGAGAGTATATGCAAATAGGTTTGTGTTGTTGTTGTACATAGAACTAGTGTATTTATAGGATGGTGCCCAAATTTGGCCGTTATGGTAGTCAATCAATGCACTTGTACTTTCAAAAATTTGAATTTTGAAATCGCCGGCTAGGTTTTTGTTTCCCAAACATGCCGACTAAGTTTGGACAGCAGGGTCATAATTTTCTTACCTTGCCGACTTTATTATGATTTTAGGCATCAAGAGTTCTTTTTCTTCTGTGTAACAGTCGGGAAGGTATTTGGTCATTAGCGTGCAGGCTGTTATATAGTCGGTAATATCATGATTTATAACCGTGCCGACCTTGTTATGATTTTAGGCATCATGAGAAGGTATTTTCTGCAACACATAGTCGGCAGGGCCGATAATTTAATACTTTTCCGGCTGTACAATAGTCGGCTAGGTATTAATTTGCTTACCTTGCGGACCCTGGTAACTACACCATTGAAGTTGTCAGGGCCGGAAGTCTAGCAGTTCACAACCTTGTCGGCCTTGGTTTAGTCGGCAATGTAATTCAAAAAAAAGATGCCGGCGTAATTATTGAAACTTTACATAGCTAAACAAACCATCCATTCAACAACTAGAAATCCAACATTGTTTGTCCAAAATACGAAAACATGTCCCATAAACCTTCAAAAAAACATATGTCCAACAATTAACCTTAATATTTGTCTACCACAACATAAATAAATAAACTAGAAATGCATTCATTCACGACCACGACCCCGTTTAGCATTATCCCGACCACCACCACTACCATCACCACGGGAACGAGCCATCTTTTTGTCAGCATTCATCTTGGCTTGTGCTTCCCTCCTGACTTTTTATTTCCTCTTTGCTTCAGCATCAACTTGCTTGAAAAATTCATAGGCATCCTCATTGTCAACATTGCTAGCATAGTCAATGTGCTTGGTTTTCTCTTCAATCGACAAAGGCTCTTCTTTGTCTCTCGCGCAACACAACACCTTCACAAAGGTCTTAAAATGCTCCTTATATTTTTAATTAAAAAACAAACAATTAATAGAATGATTCGATAATGTAATCTTATAACAGTAAGAGCAACTCTAAAATACTCACAAAGAACTTAAGACTTGTTGCTAGGTCTTTTGCCTCCATCTTCCTCTTACGAGCCAATTGTTCAGTAGTTTGTTCCCTAATCATAGTAGGATGATCCCATCCCAAGTACCACATCATATATTTCTCATGAGCTTCATGACCTTCGGTCACCTCGTCCAAAAGACTCGTATCGACTTTACGGTCACGTCTTCCGTTCCAATGATCGTTAACTGGCGCTGGAGCGTAACGGACGTCAATACATTTTTGGGATGTATTGCACTCCTCCCTTACCACTTTAAAGAACGACTCAGTATCGAAATGGGTTTCTTCTTGGACGTAACCCAATTTTCGCATTACCCGATGTGGATCGTACATTGAAAATCCATGGGAGAACAACAAGGGACCGTAGTATAATGCAACATCATCTCTTCTTTGGATTAAACCTTTATTTCTAGCATCTAGATAAGGATCAAATATTACCTCATCCACAGTCAATTTTTCCAAGAAAATTTGCACGTTGGTAAGATGTTGCGGCATATCCTTATCTTGAGCAACCTTAAAACTGTATCTTTGTCATATCGTCTTATCAATCGCAACATTCTCATTCACTTTGACGTAGGAGTTGGCTTTCACTAAAGTAGGGAAGTGCTCATATATCCAAACCTATGAAAACACAAAGTTTAGTAAGAATCTTATATTACAAGCATTTTGCAAATATAAATGATTTACACAATAAAATTACCTGGAAGAGACATATATTTCTGTTAAATTGCGCAGTGAGTGAAGCCTTTGTCAACTCATTGTTCAAGAAGGCGACCACCGAAGTACCCCAAGAATACTCATGCATCTGATCTAAAGGATCCAATAGTTGCATATACCTGGCGTCGACTAAGCTTCCAGAACTGTCGGGGAAGATACATTTGCCCAGGACGTATAGAAAATAAGCTGACGCGGTAGCATTGATTCGCACCAAGTCCACCCTTCCTTCCTCATCATATATTTCCTTGGTCCCAGATAATGTATCCCTCAACTTCTTCAGATTAAACTTCTTCCTTAGATTACCATCCTTCGTCACATGCATAGACTCCGTCTGAATATGATCCCAACCGAACAAAGTTTTGGTCAATTTGAAGATATCCTCCCAAGACATGCTATTATCGAAGCCTTGACTGATTGATTTTCCCTCAACCTCAAGGCCTAGAATTTTATGAGCATCATCGAGAGTTATCGCCATCTCAACGAATGGGAATAACATTGTATCAGTATCTTTGTAGAACTTCTCACAGAATGCAGATACGGTAACTCTATCATACTCAATATTCAAACTCTCCACCGCAGGCCACATCCCGGAGTTCTTGACAATCGCTTGCACCTCGTCACATTCCCCGTCACTTAACATGAAGCTTGGCGCCTCAAGAGACGGATGGCATGCTTGTGATCCTAAATATCAAAAACACAAAATAAAAATAAATACAAACACTTGACGAAAATTTAAGATAGATACACTTAAATAAAAAACAAAGACGGATTGAGATTACTTACGATAATATTTTGGATTTCACATGCCCATAAGTCTTTGTATAAAAAAAAAAACATTTCCACCATCTTCTGGAATCCCCTTTAGAGGCTCACCTGGTTTCAGTTTAACCTTCAATTGAGGGGAGGCATGTGGGAATCAATTGGTTTAGTGATAACCCTCTTATTCTTTCCGGTTTCAGTTGAAGTTGAAGTTGAAGCTTGGGGTTATTGATCATTAGCTTGAGTTTGTTCTCCATATTCTTCTTATTCTTCTTCCTCTTTCTCTTCAACAATTTCATCTTAGATATCCTTATCTTTATCTCCATTACCATCATCATCATTAACCCCTCCAACAGGTGGCATGTCTTGATCACCATCATCATCATCATCGTTGTTACCTCCTCCAGCAGCCAGATTTCTTTCAACAACATCATCATTATCACCTCTTCTACCAGATAGAATTGATTGGTCTTCATATGGAGTTTTATCTAATTCATTTGGTTCAGGTGGTGGTTGAGAAACATTCTGTACACGGATCTTGAGCATTCCAGGCTCAATGAATTCCCCTCGATGTGTTGCAGTCAAGAGTTTGGCACCAACACGAGGAAGTCTTGAAAGAGGAGTAACAACTTTCTTCTTTTCCTTTTGCAACCTGAACAAGAACAATTAAGAAAAAAATGCATAAGTCGGCAGGGTTGACAGGTATAACCAATCCGGCGGAACAATGGTCGGAAGGGTCGACTATTACAATACATGCCGGCTAAACTATAGTCGGCAGGGCCTTATTCAAATAACTTGTCGGCTTATAACAAATATGAACATAATAGATACAAGGATTTTCCACATAATTAGTCGGAAAGGTCCATTACCCATACATTTCTGGATAAAAAACAACCGGCATGGTGGTATCCAAATACCATTCCGACTTTAGGCATCATGAACCACTTTTTTCAAAACAATCCACCGGCAGGGTTAAAAATTATAACACACCAACTAAAAAAAAACTAACGTCGGAAATGTCTTATGTTGAATAGCTTACCGACTCTGTAAAAAGTAGTTACAGGTATTCAACAGCTGTCAAGATCTTTAACCTAAGAGTTTGCTGACTAACCCTAACTATGAAAATTCGGCGGGGTCGAGGAACATACACCTTGCCGGCTAAATAACTACAAATTCAAACATTCGATTTTTCTAACGTAATTTGACATGCAAACATGAAATTGAAGTACTTGAGTGTGTTTAAGTAGGCCCTTACTTTCCTAATTGTGTCATCTTCGGTTTCAACGGCGTTGATCTCTTCTTCTTTGACAGTTTTTTTCATTACTTTCCTTTGAACTAAATTTTCAATTCCACGGTTATACTCATTGGGTTTTCGATTTACTCCTTTCATACGACTAGCCCTAGGCGGCGGCTCCATATTTGAAGATTAATCGAAATTTTCGAATCGACGATTACGACGAATTAATCGATGAGTTTTGATGGTGGTGTGATGGAGGGACGGTATGGTAGAGGTGGAGGATAAGATGAAATGAAAATGATGATATATATTTGGCCTCCCCTTAGTAAGGGCACTATGTCCATTTAAATCTGGGTATAACTAAGGGTGCACAAGAACCGAGCCGGACCGACGGACCGTCCCGGAACCGGTGGAACCGTACCTGTTTTTATACCGAACCAAGGAAGGGGGTACAAGTACCGGTCCAAAAAATAGGAACCGAGGATAAGCAGGTACAGGTACACGGTCCTGCCCTAGTCCCGTACCGTCCCGGACCGAATGTACCGATCACTGTAATTCATGTTATGAATTGGCCACTTCAAGGGAAACAATTTACGGGAGAAGCTGACTTGACCAGGTTTGTGACTGAGGTGAAGGACCATATATCCGAGGATCCTGATTTGGGTTATCCACGACAATTACAAACTCTTTTCGTAAACATTGATGGTGCACAACTACATTACCAGGCCATCTACTGAGGTCCAATTATTCTTTGATCTTTATAATCAGCTGGAGCAAGAAGAAAAATACGAAAAGGTTGAATTTGGAATAAATATACACCAAATTGTACAAGCAGATGCAGACGAAGCTGCTATTCAACCTCTTACTCCTCAAAATCAGGGGGATCGTCGAAACATGCAAGATGATGCATCACCTTAGGCGCGCGCCTTAGTTCATTCACAATTTTTACACGGGGATTCCTGAATTTAGTTGATTGTTGAATGTAATGGTGAAGAAAAAGAAGTAAACCTACGTCATGTTGATTGTTGTTTAGTTGAATATTCTTTGAATCCTTAGCTTTCAACTTTCATGACTTTGAGTTCCGGAACTTTAAAGGATTTTTTTGGTCTGGAACCGAGACTAATACCGGAACCGTACCTGGTACCGCACGTGTACCGAATAGTACCGGAACCGAGGTACAGGGTACAGGTACCGGTCCAAAATTTTGGAACCGAAGTTAGGGAGGTACAGGTACTAGGCCTCGGCAAGAACCTAGCCGAACCGTACTGTGTGCACCCTTAGGTATACCCCAATCAAGTCAGGTTTTGTTGTGACTGCATAATGCGTCATGCATCATTTTATTTGTTAGAATGTTATTTTTATTTTTGGCATATACACCGTTTTAGTGGTTGCATATATAACCTGTAGTTGCAGAATAACCTACAACTACACCCTCAATAGAATTAGTAAAAACTCAAGAAGTTCTTGATGGTGAATGATAACTTTCTTATTAATTCTCTTAGTTAATTACATAGAATTATCAAAATGGAACTATAATAGTTACAACTTTTTCTATTCCCTTTCCTAAGATAATTTCTTACACTCATTCAAAGAACCTCTCGAATTTTACATTTGAACTCCTATTTATAGTAAAACTTATACATCTGTATATGAATTGCGAAGTATCGCAATTCATTCTCGCAAAATTATTTCATCCTCGCAAAACTTCATATTTCTCCGCGCTACTTCTATCATCGTATCATTTTATAACTCTTTCCTCCTTTATTTATTACGATACTCGTGATCTATTATCTTGCGATATTCAGTACCTACATCTTGCCTCTTCTCATGTCAATTCTACGAAGAAGAAATGTCATGAGAATCCCTATTCTCGTAAATTTAGTGTAGTTATTACCACCCATCAAGTTCGCAACACGTCTTTTTATTTTTCCCTTATCTTTTTGACACGTTTCTTCGTAACCGTTCTTTTCAACCGTTCACGCGGTATTAATGAGTTTCTATCTTCATCAAACTCTCTCTATTTATAAATATTATCCTTTGTTTTTGCTTTTTATTCTCTTATCTTATTCATCTTCTTCACCACTTCTGCCTCTGCAATCTCTTTTATCTTTTTTCCTTTCTATTTTACCTCTTATATTCAATGGCACCAAAGAAGAAAACTATTGAACAGATTAATGCGGAACTTGCTGATAGGGACCTCATTCTCTCTGAGATTGAAGGTTATGATAATAAATCTTCTCTTTGTGTGAAGCTCTTTACCAACTATGTTTGGGATGATCAGAAAATTTTAATCTCACGAGGTCAAATCCTTGCAGGTCTTCCTCTTCCTCTTTATGATGTTAACTTTCCTCTATTCTATGAAATTATTTCCCACCTCAATTTTTCTTTTGCCATTTACCAATTGACTGGTGATTGTATTCGCCTCTTAGTTGAATTCGCAAATCGTGCCGCTTTTGGGAAATCTTTGTATTCAGTTGATCTTAGGAAACCTGGATTTGAAAATATGGAAATTGTTGCTGCTAATTATACAGTTGAGGGTTTCTTCAAAAATTACACACTAATTCCTGCGAGGAAAGAAGATAATCGTTGGGGTGTTCGTCTTCATTGTAAAGCTAATATCGCAGCAGATGATCTTCTCATACACGATATTGATTATGCTTCAGGAAATAATAAGACACCTCGTCGTTCTAATGATGAAGATTGGTATAAGTACCCTTTAATATTATCGGGTTCTTATATTTCTGGGATATTAGAACTTCCTGCGAACCTTCGTAACCGCCATTATCAACCTTGGGTTTTTAGAAATGTATGTACTTCCATCTCCTTATCTTTTTGTTACCCTTTAATTTCAAATGAGGTAAGAAACACTCTTGTATTTTTCTAAACAATATATTGTTGCCTCTGTTTCTTATCCTTATTTGAATTTGCAGGTTCCACTTCTTCCTGAGATTGCTGCGAGTGAAAATAAGAGTTCTACTTCTTCTAAAAGGTTTACTGCAAGACAACAAACTCTTCGTTCTGCGAAGGTTACCCAAGCTTCGGTAGTCAATATGATGCTCTTCGCAAAGGGAAAAGGAAACTTCAAGATGTTGTTTACGAGAGGAGGAAAAAGAAGAAACTCTCAACCAAGTCTCATTCCAATGTAATCTCTTCTAATAAGAATATTGAGGAAGATCTTGGTGATGAAGATGATAAATTTCCTGAGAATGACTTTAGTTCTAATTCCGATACCCTTTCTGACGAAGGAGATGATGATAATGATGTTGATGAAGGTGTAAATGAAGATTGCAGTATCCCATAAACTTTTGCCTCAGCAATGGTTAGCATCTCTGAGGCTTTCCTCCATTCTTCTCGTGGATTAGGAAATTCTCCTACATCGAATGCTCGCAAATTTATTGTGAAGGCTTGTAAAGTTCCTACTGTAATTGATAATAACTCCCTCAAAGGCATTTCAAGATTCGTCTCTCCTGCTTCATTATATGCTTTAGGTATCATGGTAAGTTTCTTCTCTATTCCTTGTTTATTTCCCTTATTTTGTTGATTTCTAACCCCTTTTTTCTTGTTTAGGTTGGAAGAGTTAGTTGTGCAGCTGCTTCTGATTGGGAAAGACGTCATTCTATTGCTAAGAAGAAAACTTTGAATCGTTGTAAGAAGTTAGAGGTTGAAAATTCAAATCTCCGTCAGAAAGTAGAGGATTTAAGTATTGATAACGCAGAATTAATATCCCGTCACGAAGATAATTCACAATCTGCGAGCATCGCAATTGATAATTCTTCTCTTCTTGAGGAGAATAATCAATTAAAGCTTGAAAATTCTTCTCTTCGTAATGATAAGAAGCAATTAGAAGGTAAATTCTTTGCGATGGTAATTATTTTGATTACTTTTCCTTCGTAATTTGCTAACCAATTCCTTAATTTCTCTCCTTGCTGCAGAAAATTATGCGAAGATGAATAACGATCTGGAAACTATCCTTGCTAATCGTAATAAGAACATTTCTGATTTGAGATCTCAAACTCTAATTTCCCAGATAACCATAGTTTATATGTCAAACGTTTTCGAGCTAAGATGACTCGCAAGATTTGCGAAGATAATGAAATTCCTCTCAAGAAGTACCATACGCTCCTTTCTGAAGAAATTCCTGAAGATACTCCATATCTGGAAATCTCGATAGTGAAGTTGAAGAAGAAGATCATTTTGATGGGAATAGATCGCCTGAAAAATAACTTCACTTTTTTTTATATATCCTTCTGTAACTTCACTCTTTTTTGTATGTCTGCTTCTGTTTCTTTTCAATACAACACTTTCTTCTTGATTGCACTTTTAATCAATCCAACAATTTTTTCAAAGCTTAATTTGAATTAATCTTTCTTTGATTGATTGTTTCCCTTATTCGCATAACTTGATCATGTGGAGAGAAATAATATATCTTAAAGACTTAGATTAGTATTCCCTTTCCCCTTATTATTGCTCTTCAAATGATCAACTATCGCTGGAAGTATTAGAATATCCTTCTCAATTTATCTTACGAAGTTTCTTCTTATTGTGATTATGAATAAAAAATCCTCCCTTCGAAGTATAAGAAATATAAGCCTTTTGCCTTTTGCGAAATGTTGCGAAGTAAATAATAAATCTCCCCTTGAAGTATAGGAAGTATGAAGTATACGAAATATGAAATACCCTTAAGAAGTATAAGAAGTATAAAATATCTTTGAAGAAGTATTAGCAGCATTCAATTCATGAAGAATTGCCCAATATATGAAGAAGTATAAGAATTATTACTCATTGTATGAAGAAGTATAATAAGTACTTAACCTTCGCAAAATTAAATATCCGTTGAAGAAGTATAATAAATATGATATATTCTTGAAAAAGTATAAATAGTATTGAATTTGTGGAGAAATATTCAATATATGGAGAAGTATAAGAAGTATTTAATTCTCGTAACATTTTACGAGTATGAACTTATCTGTATTTGATTGCTATCAAAATCGCATCTTTTGTTAAGTCTTCGTGAAAATTCTTCAATGATGTTATCTTCTTTGATAGGACTTCTTGTAAAAATTCTTCAATGGTATTGACGAAGCTGTCTTCTCTTCAAAACTTCATGATGTATATTCTTGTAAAACTTCTTCAATGATATCGACGAAGTTGTCTTCTTTTCAGATCTTCATAATGTATATTCTTGTATAATTTATTCAATGGTTTTTATGTAATGAATTTCATTAATTTCTGTGGTCTTATCATGCCTTCCTAAGTAAAGGTCTTATTTTGCCACCTCTTTTGTAGTAAATTTTTGTATTTGCGATAATATGACAAGTCTGAACATTCTTGCGAATATACAACCTCGTGACATTATCGTCTTGCGATGAAATCGCAGGACGTTTTTACACTTTCATGTAATAACCCATTGATCTCATCTTAACTTCTTTGTTTCATTCTGCGAGTTCTTTTTGTATGTTTTCCTTTTTTTTTTCCTTTTTTTTTTTAGAATGCTCGCAGAACTTCATTTGTTGCAAAAATATGACAAGCCTTTATGTTTTCGCAAACAAGAAGCCTCGTGACATTTGCGTCTTATAGCACGTATCATCTCCCTAATGGAGGGTGCTGCCCTTTATCTTCCCCCTGGTTGCCCCTTCAAGGAAGCGTTCATCGACCATACAAGGTTATCTCTTCCCATCCGGTTCTGCCAACAACCAGCTTTTGATCGCAACCTCTTATCCTTTTTGCCTATAGGGCTTATAGTTACGAGGTTGCACCCTATGGGGTATCTTTGGGCCAAGTGCATCATTTGCCAAGACTTGTCAAAAATGGCAGATGTGGTTCAACCTCACCCGGCACTCTTGACTCAACCGTGTACCTCGGTGCCTTGATCGTTTTCTGCACTTCTTAGGAAAGACAGTATTCCTTAGACGCCCAACATAAATCCTCTTACACCGCATTTTATATTGCGTAATGTCGCTAGATTAGGTGAGAATCCAAGGTGTCTAACCCGGATAGGTACCCCATTATTGGGTTGTACCCCTAAATTTTTACCATGTACTAAGGGCCCTTGGTGGTGTTCCGGTTACCCTTAGCCACGTTTATAGGTACCCCCTTAAATGACGTACTTTAGGACTTTTCCTCTTACGAAATATAGCTTCGCGAACTAGGGTGTACGCCATAAAGGTTTGCCTGTATAAAATTTTCTGCGGCTCTCTTTCTTTTTTGGAGGCTGATCACAGATTGCGGTCTTTTATTCGCAAATTAATGAAAGTTTAATCGCAATATAAATTTTGAAATTCGTAACTTTTCCCAATTTCCTGCGAGCAAACAATATTCGTAAAACTTATCACGAAATAAAAAATTTTGTTTTGCAACATACCTCATTTCCACGAGCAAACATACTGATTACCTTCTTGTTTTATTATTTTCCTTCTTCTTTCTTCGCAAATCACAACTCCTTATTATCATCGTAAATTTCTTGTATGATTATCATCGTAATTTTATTTTCTTTTGCCTTAATCCTCCGTTATTAAATTTTCACTTCTTTTCACAGCCTTTGCTCTTTTTCTCCAATTTTCCTTCTCAGTAGTTTTTCCTTCGCAAACTTCTACTTCTGTATCGTAACATTTCTTTCCCTCAGCCCAATCACCCTTGATAATTCCAATACCCTTCATATGAGGAAACTTTATGCACTGATGTAGAGTGGAAGCTACGCCTAGAATTCCATGAAGCCATGGTCTTCCTATCAAAGCATTATATGGTGATTCGACATCAACAACGCAGAACCGAATTTCAGTTCGCATTCCACTTAATGGAATTCGCATGCTCACTTCTCCTTTGGGCTTGTTAGCAGTTCCATTAAAACCATAAATTCTGTAAGTAGAAGGTATTAAATCTGCATCTTTTCCCCCCATAGTTTTGTAAGCAGAATAGAAGAGGATATTGACAGAACTTCCCGTATCAATCAAAATCCTATTAAGACCAATTGATTCTTCCTCCATATCATCTTCATTTTCTTCCATATTCATGTAGTTTGCTAATCTTACTACCAATGGATTATCATGTGCTTCACAACCTTCTGGAATTTCAATGGCTTCAAAAGAAATTTCACGTTTCTGCCAATCTTCAAGTCGTGAAATTTTTGCGATGTTCATTACTTCCTTTCCTTCACCATCCCTCGCATATACCCTACTTAACACATTATCATGAAAATCCTCTATGGTTTTATATGAATGAACAATGGAATTACAGAAAACATTCCTTGCTTTTGATCCCACTTCTATATGTAGGATTTCTTCTCCCTTTTCTTTTGTTGTGTTCTCCCTGCGAGTTATGGCTGGAGCCTGTGGTAATTTTTGCGACTGTGTCTGCTTAAGTAAAAATTGATTTAGTCCTACTTGATCAATCATTCGGAAGATTATCCTCTTGATATTATGGCAATTATTTGTAGAATGTCCATGAAAATGATGATATGAACAAAATTCATGACTTCTTGGACCCATTGGTGGTTCCTTTCCCATGTTCCATGGAGTTGGTATATGCTCTACCAGGATAATTGCTTGCCATATCTTTTCTACACTTGTATTCAAAGGTGGCAACTTTATCTCTTCCCTTACCATTCTTTGACCTCCTTGACCGTTGTTATAATTTTGTCTCTGGTTCCCTTGTCCAAAATAATTTTGCCTTTGTCCCCCATAATTTTCTTGTTGTTGATCTAATCTTGGAATTTGGTTATTTCCTATTCGATTATAGAAATTCCTCTCTCTATCATACTCTTCTTGATCTCTACTACCCATTGCTACCATTTTTGGCTGGCTATCATTGATTTTCTTCTCTTCTGAAATTTGCGAAGAAGTTTGTGAGGATGTTTGCGAAGTACCTGCTACTACATTTATTATTTTGGGAAGTAAATTTGCTCCTCCCTCTTGATTGCTAGTGTTTGCTACTGGATATGACTCCATACTATTTTTCTTTTCCTCTAGTGTAATGTATTCTTCTTGTAATTCTCGTAACTCTGTCATCATTATGGAATTCTTTCTTCTGAAGATTTGAACATATAATTGTTCAGTTGCGAACATCGCATTTATGAAGGACAGAATCAAGTATCTCTCATCCACGCGCCCTGCCATATCACTGCACATAGTCTTCCATCGTCTTACCAAATTCTTCAAACTTTCACCCACTCTTTGTTTTAAACCAAATACATCTTCAATACCAAGCCGTGAAGAGTGATTTGTGATATATGCTCCGAGGAAAGTTGCTTGCAAATGACTGAATGGCGTAATAGTATTCTTAGGGAGTCCTTCGAACCACTTTAAAGCTTCCCATGTTAAACTCGATGCGAAGTATTTGCATAACACATCATCATGATTCTCCCATTGTAACATGTATCTTATGTATGCTTTAATGTGCTGAATAGCACATGAAGTCCCATCAAAGATACTGGTAAGTGTGGGCAAATTGCATTTTGGTGGAATTCCTCCCAATTGTACTTCTCTAGCAAATGGAGTCCTCGCAGCTTCTTCTATTGCTTCATCTAATTGCCTTCTATCCCCTCCTCTTCTATTGTTTATCATCCCTCTCATTTCTGCTAATTCTCGAAAGATCCGTGCATTTGCCTCAGAATTCTCATACATTGGCCTTTTTAATGCAGCTTCTCTTCTTCTACGTTCTTGCGCTTCCTCCCTTGCGATCCTTCGCATTCTATCATATTATTCATTAATGTTTTCATTTGCATAATTTTGCAAACATCTTCTTTCTAAATTATCATAATTGTTCAGTCGCAGAGCATCTTGGAATTCTTGTTCTCCCCTTTCTATTCTTCTCATTTTTCTCATGCGAATATCAGGAATTTCTTCTTCTTCATTTCTCCTCCTTCTGTGATTTATTTCTTCTTGATTTTCTTGTACTCTGATTCGAGAGTTTGGTTCATTCCTCTCCACTTATGTTTGTTGATTTACAATTCTTCTCTTAATTCTTTCATACTCAACATTTTGTTTGTTACGAGCCTCTTCATATCTTCTTACTCCATTCTCGTGATTGTTTTGATGTACTGCTTGTTGTCTCTCAGTTTCTTCCATAAGTTGATGTTCTTCCTCTCGATTCTGATTGTTTTCTCTAGGATTTGGCCTTGTTCGTAAATTCTCCATGTTTTGTTCGTGGTTTGGTATTAAAATGAAACGATTCTCTTGATTTCTTTCACCTTGATTCTGCGCTTGTTCTTGCATATTATTTTCATTATTGATTATCGGTGAATTTTGTCCTTCTCTTTCTGTTCTAACATTTGATCTTGCAACACTTTGAGATTTCCTTCTTTGTAGCATCTCATTTTCCATCCTAAATTCTTGATTTTGTCTTGTTAAATTGGCACGTTCTTCAGCTTCGATCATTCGTTCTTCTTGGATTCCTTGTCTCAATGTTTCTAACATCTCCCTTTCTCTTTCAAGAATTGTTCCTCCCATCAACCTCCCATTTTCTCTGATTTGTGGTTCTCTATCTTCTTCTTCTGGTGTATCAGTTCTCCAAGTGTGTATACTCGCTCGATTATGATCTATTATTTGTTGAGCTTGATTTCTTCGATTACTCCTTCTCCTACTAGGTTCTCCTGTTATATTTGCTTCTCCTCCTGCGAGTCTTACACTTCTTCTTACTTCAGTTAATGGTTACGATGTGTTTCTTCTTCTTGTCATTTTTTCCTCGTACAGAATTCTTCAAATCCCTGTTTCTAGCGCCAATTATGTAGTTGCAGAATAACCTACAACTACACCCTCAATAGAATTAGTAAAAACTCAAGAAGTTCTTGATGGTGAATGATAACTTTCTTATTAATTCTCTTAGTTGATTACATAGAATTATCAAAATGGAACTAGAATAGTTACAACTTTTTCTATTCTCTTTCCTAAGATAATTTCTTACACTCATTCAAAGAACCTCTCGAATTTTACATTTGAACTCCTATTTATAGTAAAACTTATACAGTGTATATGAATTGCGAAGTATCGCAATTCATTCTCGCAAAATTATTTCATCCTCGCAAAACTTCATATTTCTCCGCTACTTCTATCATCGTATCATTTTATAACTCTTTCCTCCTTTATTTATTACGATACTCGTGAACTATTATCTTGCGATATTCAGTACCTACATAACCTAACTAATGGAAGCATAAGCCAAAATATGGTTTCATAATTTGTTATGCATCCTTTGTGGTGTCTGCATAATGTGTTATGCATCCTTTATGGTGGCTACATAATCATAATACATCCAGTTTTCAAAATTTCTCCCTAAAATGATAATCACCTCCGATTTTTTCGTAAAAAGAAAATCAAATTTTATATTGTTATTTGTACTCGTTTTGTAGATCTCTTTAAAAGCTTTCCAACAAGATAAAATTTGTAAAATTCCAAGGCCCGATTTTTAAATATGTTACATTCAAGTTGCATTGCCAATTATACTCCTGAAAAATCATGATACATAACTTGTTATGGAAACACTTTTATAAGAAGAGAGAAAATCCAAAAAAAAATTGTTATACAAGTAAATATTTAAGGGTAAATATGTCTTGTTGCTCTCTTTTTATAATTTTGAATAATTATGGGTGTCACGGTAGCTGAAATATATTTGGGCCTAACAGTAAGAAAAATATTATTTTTTTGGGCCTCAGAAAATATCGTTCAAGGTGGGCCCGCCCTTCATGAGAGTCCATTTAATGTGTGTTTAGTTTTTTCCATGAGCATTTTTGCAATAATTATTCCACTGACAAAACTGATCGTTCTTTTTGTGGTATCCACGTACTGCCACCACCACGAACTTTAGCTGAACCGGACAAAGGCTCCGTTACTCGACACCTGTTTCTTTTCTTGATCACTTTGTATGTTCCATTTTCTTGTATCTTTACACCAGCCAACTAGGAAGGCACATTCAGAACATATAAGTCTCATCTCAGCTTACTAAAGCTCCAGATAAATTTTAAGTAGTTGCAGAAGAGATGTCTGCGAACACGGATAGCATATTATTGCCATAGGAGTACTAACCAAGCAACACAATCATAATATCCAAGACAAGGGCGAGGATTCCTTAAACGTCCAGCCTCCAAAAGTAATGAAATTGGGATTACTCATACTGAGTTGTGCGTTCAGTTTTCTAGGAATTACAGGGGGACCTCTACTACTCAAACTCTACTTCGTCCATGGTGGTAGTCGAAAATGGCTGTCTAGTTGGTTACAGATGGCTGGTTTCCCTATAATAATCATACCGCTCACAGTCTTATATTTTCGACGCGATCGAAGTCTACCTAATAATGAGTTCTTTGCTTCTCGAAAGCTTTTGGTTTGCGCTGGTTTGATAGGCCTAGTTCAAGGAATAGACACTGTTATCTATTCTTATGGTTTGTCAATCCTTCCAGTATCGACTTCAGCTCTCGTTTTTACGACCCAACTGGTTTTCACATCCTTTGTTTCATTTGTTTGGGTTAAGCAGAAGTTTACTCCTTACTCGATTAACGCAATTGTAGTAATAATATTGGGTTGTATACTGCTTGGTATAAGAAGGTCCAGTGATCGGCTCCATGGAGTTACGAATTCTCAGTACTTGCTGGGTTTCTTTTTAAGTATAGCTGCTGCTGCAATCTTAGCGGTCATATTAGTGAGCACCCAAGTTGCTTATGCAAAGGCCAATCAAGCCATGACTTATCCTATTGCGCTGCAGTTTCAAGTTTGTATGAGCTTCTTTGCTACACTTTTTTGCACAATTGGAGGTCTCATAAACAAAGATTTCGTGGTGAGATGGCAGAAACATGTATATGTGCTTTTTTGCTAGCTTCAGCGCAGGATAAGTTTGCACAACTTGTTAAATACGGTGTAATTGTTTTCTAATCTGCAGGCACTGGAAAGAGAAGCAAGTGAATTTGACATGGGAACACAAGCGTACTACTTAGTGTTGGTTTCAAACATGGTTGTTTGGCAGCTAATGTTTATCGGAAGAGTGGGGATCATATTTTGTAGCTCTTCTCTCTTTGCTGGAGTCTTTGCGACCACTGTCCTTCCTTTTTCCCAAATTGCTGCAGTGATGGTGTTTCATGAGAATTTCACAGGCGAAAAAGGGATGGCCTTGGCTCTAACACTATGGGGCTTCACTTCTTACTTCTATGGTTCCTACACGAAGAAGGCCAAAGAAACAAAGTCACTGAACTCGTCCTCATAAAACACTTACTTCTCATCCACCTACAAACAAGACACTTTTTCTCATTATAGCTCTTATAAATTTGTTCCCGCGTTCGGCAGTTCTGAACATGGACATAATCGGTAGTAACAGACATGATGCAACAGAATACTTTGAACTTTATGCTGCATATGTTATCCACATATATCAGTACTTTCTCTTTTACATTCAGTGAGTGCCAAAATTCAAAAAATTCAATATCCTTGACCGTGCAATTTTTTTTACAAACGACAATGCTAATCCGTTAATCCTTCTGATTTTCACTTTCTAACAAGAATACAGGCATAACTATTTGTACAAAGAGCTGGCAACATTACCATTTATATTTAGGTGTGTCAAACTGTAACAGCATGTAACATTGCTATAATGGACATAATTATTCAAAATGTTAATACAAGCTTTTGTGTGTACTAACCCAATAGAGCTATGATCACCGATATATACCTTTTGCAATGAAATGTTCATTTCACCAACTGCCTCATTTTGATTTGGGCTTAGATAAATAGAGAAAGATGGGAATTTTCAACAACTTTATTTACCTCTATCATGTTGGTTATGATGATTCTTGAGGAGAGTTTACTTAGCAGATCCACTGTTATTTGTTGTCATAAATGATTCTCCACATCCGCATTGACCTTTGGAGTTTGGATTGATAAACACAAATTCAGACCTATTTAATAAGGACCACATGAAGAACAAAGTTCGTCAGCACTAAGCACTTGCATACATAAGTAACATAATCTCCATGTCAATCCTACATCCATGCAAATGACACTTAGGTCGGACAGTCATCGGCTAGAGTTTTACGTCACAGCCATAAAATCAGGACCGTACTACACCATAGGCATAAAATCAGACGGTCCTACACCAATGCCATAAAATTAGACAGTCAAATGTGTTCAATATTGTAGACTTATGAATAACCTTAGCTTGACAAACTGGAAACAATAATGAAAATGAAAAATAAAAATGAGAATGGAAGGCTTTGATTAGGCAGGAAACAGGTGATGATCAGATAGTTCGGACCAACCAAATGACAAATTCAATTAGCATGCGACCTAACGTGGGCATATCATTTGACTATACAAGTCAACATTCATTTGGTAGGGTAAATTGGATGAACATCAACGACCAAAAGCCTACTAAGTGTCTAAACTAAGTAAGAAATAACTCTCGTCGCTGCTTTTTTTTATTCTAATCATTCAGGTGCAAGCAGATAGCAAGTGGAAATAACATGAAGAACAGGATCACTACAAATGTGTACTTATCGTAGGTAGACATGCATCATACGTAGAACTTGTGGAATAAGATGCAACAACATGACTAGATATCTTACCTGAGAGTGTCATCTACAAAATCCATTTTGGTTCCTATAACGTGCATTAGTGCCTTTGGATCAATCAAGATCTTTACACCCTTCTCCTCCACCACTTCATCAAACTTAGCTTTCTCATCTGTAACGATTGAACATGTCATAACGTTAGGAGCCATATCTCAATTTTCTGAACCATGATAGTTCATTAAACAGAATACAGATTCTCAGACAATGGCAATTGAGGGAATACAAACAAAGTTTCAACAATCATTCTAGCCTTATTCCTTCTAGTAGCAAAGACAATTTCTAATCATGCATAAGATACGAATAACATCAAATTACATATTGCTCACAACCTAGAAATAACTTATACTGAAAATACTCTAGGATCCAGAGTAGAACATCCCTTGAGAATCATGTCACTCATAACTAGGTTACACTTAGAAACCAAACAAATTGATAGGCGGGATCTGACTGCATGACACTGAAAAGGCCGTCAAATGAACAGATATGCAAGTGCATCATAGTACAATCCTCCCCCAATCAAACCTTTTCACCTTCTGATCAGCCCCACAAAACTAACTATAAAGTCCTTCTAGCCCAGTTGTTCCTTAGATTACATTAACATCTCTCCTCAACTCTTGCATAACCACACCTAATACGTATGTGCATCCATGTAAGTTCCTGATGTTTGGTACACTTCAGATTGTAAATAGGCACTTTCTTAGACATTTTGGCACATCTTCATTTTGCAAGCTATCCATAAAAGGGAGATTCTTATAAGGTCACCATTCAAACCTAGATAACAACAGACTCCCTAAATTCATAAAATTCGAACTCGTAACCCTGATCCTTGCAAAATTTGTGATTTCGAAACCCTAATAAATTCTAATTTGAATAGTCTATTTCAACAACAACAAAACAAAAAAAAAAAATTGTCCACGGCGAGAGAGAGATTGATACCAGCGTAATTGAGGGTATAACTTAATCCATTACACCCACGGGCTTTAACGCCAAGCTTAAGAAATTGGCGTTGTCTTTGTTGCAGAAGATGACGTATCCTATCAGCTGCAGCATCTGTTAATGTCAATGCTTGTTTTCTTGCTGCTGTACTCACATTCTTTGCCGCTGCTGCTATCATCGACGATGCCATCTCTCTCCAAAAACCAGACCCTCTCCTAATACTCTAACCGACCTCCGTAGATTCACAGGAAGAAGAAGATTAAAGAAAGTTTTTTAATTTAGCACGAACAGGATACTTCTTCTGAAAAATGAAAACAAAGTAAAACCCATCACGACACTACGACAGGGGCATTGGCGTAAATGTTTCACTATAGCAAGGGTATTTGTGTAAATTCAACTTCTAAGTGAAGTTCTACTTTTAGGACAACTTAGGCAAAGCCTAAGGACTGAGATTGATAGTATTGCTAGTAGAGTCGTGGTTTAGACAAACCTCAGACCCACTGCTTAAGTTCTTACAAAAAGATTTTGAGTTCTTTCAATAATCTTGAGACCTATTAAAACAAACGTTACAGGCCTAATGTGTGTGACATTGTCTTCATTCAAAAGTTGTTTCTCCCTGTGGTGAGTCCTGCTGAATCTCCCTTTGATTGCTTGTAAATAGAGTGTGTTGAAATGTTCCAGAATGTCAGAAGTTTCTGTGACGACCCTCGAGCTCGTCAACGCTATTCACAGGAAGAAGAAGATTAAAGAAAGTTCTTTAATTTGGCACGAAAAGGATATTTCTTCTGAAAAATGAAAGCAAAGTAAAACCCATCAAGACAGGGGCATTGACATAAATGTTTCACTATAGCAAGGGTATTTGTGTAAATTCAACTTCTAAGTGACGTTCTACAAAGACCAAGCCATTGGTTTATTCACAGACTGTATGTATCAATGCTTTCTTAGAGCAAGGGCTATGGAGTGAGTGTTTTTAACACTCACCAAAACCAGTGAGAGTCTAGCTGAAGGAGTGATTTTCTGACTATGGGCAAATAGATTTATAGACTAGGAGGCTGAAGTTCAGCCGTTTGGAGTGAATTTTTCTTCCCAAGCGGCTCAACATGTGCCTCCTATGTATTTTTTTTTATAAAACTCCAATGGGCCCCGTAGAAAAGAGTTTAAAAAAAATAAAAAACTAGAAAATCTCTTCAAACGGCAAAACTTCAGCCGTTTTTGGTATGTTTTTAATGAGCGGCACATCTTTAGCCTCCTAATGAGGACTTTTGGACACTCATTCATCTGAATGAGTATGTGAATGATTTTGGGTGTATGGGTGAGAGCTCTCATCCCACAGTAGCATCAAATTTGATATATTTTGATCAAACTCTTTCAAATCCAATGAGGGCTCTCACTCCATAGCCCTTGCTCTTAGCCTTGCAGTTTTAGGGGCGACCCAAACAGAATTAGGGGAGATTTTTTTATTCCCAACCCATACACAACATTAAGGGATGTCCAAAAATGCGGAGATTACGTTAATGCCCTTATATATTCAGAAGAAATTTTGTGCCCGATTGTGAAAACATAATCGGAAACTTAGTAACACCTTTGGCCTACTGATTAATATAGATTTTGTGCCAAACGGGTATCTTGGTCCTATAACAATCGGTAGGAACAAAAACCTCACTAGACTACCGATTATGGAAAAGTTCAAAAATTTGGGTTTTTTTTTTTTATAGAAAAAACTCATTTTGGGACAACCTACAATCAGAAGGAAATGTAACCAGTTAAACTTCCGATTATTGCTGTGTAGAAAACACGAACCAAATGGTCAGGGTTTTCTCTGCACCCTAAAGAAATTTGGCAAAGTTCGATGTGGGGCTACTTATAATCGGTAACCAAATATCCTACCGATTGTGGAAAAGTTCAAAATTTGGAAAGAATTTTTTTTAGAAAAAACTCATTTTGGGGCAACCTATAATCGGAAATAAATGCAACCAGTTAAACTTCTGATTATTTAGTTTGACAGATAAAACCGATGCCAACCTAAATTTATTTCATTTCGTTTCTTTTCAACTTCAACTCTCTTTTCTTCTCTTCTCTTTCCCTCTGAATGCAGAGAGGAAAACAGTCCCCTCGTTAACTCCGCTTCAATACATCATTATCGTTAATCGTCGAATCGAATAATCGTTGAATATTCTCTAAGAAGATGAAAGATAAGGAACGTCAAAAAACTCGAACCAAAAATGTTGTTCGTGGTGTCGATCCAAAAATTGGAGTGTATGCTCGTAATAAAGAGGTTCTTACCGAAGAACACGAAGAACGTGAAGAAGAAGAAGTCCCTGATGTAGATGATCTGATTGCCAAACTCTCAAGCAACTTCAAATGGCCCCAATTAGGTAAGATTCTACCATTTTTTGGGTTTCTATTGCTTTAATTCGACGAAACCACGAATTTTTTTTTAGGGTTTTCGGTAACTACCCAGGTTCGGTAGTTTAGTTTTTCTTTTAAACTTCCAATTATGGTCGAATTCTTCACTGCACAAGACCATTGGTCATATTCGGGTGCTAAAAAGTTAGGTTTCCTACCGATTGACTTCGTTTTTCATTACTGAACCCTAAATCGACCATAATCGGAAGTTAAACGTGTTTTTGCCTTTCGAATGTACTAGGCTTTTGTATCTCCTAGACACAAACTGATGCATATTCGGTAAGTATTATTTTTTAATGGCTACTGATTGTTAATCCTAAATCGACCATAATCTGATGTTATATTTTGTAAATTTCTTCCGATTGTTTAGGCCCAACCACTTTAGTGAATTCAGGGCACAAAGTGAAGCATATTCGTTAGGAAGTAGTTTTGTAGGGCTTCTGATTTTTATGTATTCGGTAGGATACACGTTATTATGCATTACGATTATGTATATTCGTAAGATCATGTTGAAATATGTCTTCCGGTTAATCATATTCGGCCGCTTACATTGAACTCAAACTTCCGATTATGAACTTATTGTACCTTGTTTTGCTATTTAGGGATAGGCGAGGTAAAAAAAACTCGAAGATGCAATTGTATCGGATAGTGCAAGGATGGAAAGGCGTAAGAACTTGAAAGCTAGTGCAATGAGAGCCATGGCTACTAAATCCACTTCAAGTGCTCAAGATGGAACTCAACAAGCCAGTCAAGAAGGTGTTCAACCAACTTCCCCACAATCAGAGCCAGTCCAAGAAGGTGTAGAACCAAGTGGTCCACAATCACAAGCTGAAATTCAACCAGCTGTTCAACCAGAAGAATAAAGTTATGGAAGGAGGACAACCCAGTGTTGCACAAGAAGAAGGAGAAGCCGAAAAGAAAAATCCTCCTCGAAAGAAAGCGAAACACCTTGTCCCAAAAGAACTAAAGGTGAAGGATATTCCGGAAGGTGTAATCTTGGGGATGCCCGAGGATGGAGAAGAATTGTTATTTGGATACAAAGACTCCTGGGATAGAGAAATATATGAAACCGAGGTATTAATCGTATCCATTTTATTTACGTATTTTCTTTTGGTTCGTAATAATTTTAAGGGTTATAGGTTTAGGTAATTCTAAAAAAAAATTAACTTGTCATGTGTATAATAGTATCATTCTGATGCGGATCGTTTACTCAAACCCACCGTCGCACCACCTAAAATGATGTAATAGCCTTTATCCGGTGAATGTGAAAGGTTCAAGACAATTATTGCAAATTCTGGGTTGGTTGATGCTACTGAGAACTCTATGTTGAAACATGACCGGGTGTCTGTATCGGCGTTTGTGGAGAGACTTTATCCTGAGACCGACACTTTCCATATGCCGTTTGGGGAGATGACGATTACCCCAGATGATGTTGTGAATATTCTTAGACTCCCTGGCCATGGAAAAGGTGTCAGGGATGCAAAGCAGTTGGAAGGGGACAAACTTTATGATCTAACTAACAAGTGTTTGGGTTGGGATGCAGAAACATCAACAACTGAGTTCAATAGATGCATGAGGTATATAACCAAACAGTTCAACATGAGTACTCTGATGGATATGTTCAGGGGCAATAAGGAAAAAGAAGAGAAATGAACTTTAACTTCTAGATCCTCTCAATAAAGTGCATGAGTACTCTTGGGGCACGTCATGCCATGCGTGGTTGATGGAAGAGTTGAGAAAGGCGTCGAGGCTTGGAATTAGCCAAGTGGCCGGGAACGTGAGTCTACTACAGGTATTTTTATTAATTCTACATACTTGGTTGTTTTTTTAGTTTTCTACCATTGAAGAATCAATTTCCTAATACTTGTAAAAATGACAATATAGACATGGATCTATGACCACTTCCCTATCTTGGGATTGGCCATTGAAAACCCGGCGTGGGCGCCAGGTCACCCTAGAGGAAAAAAGTATGTCTTCGATGACAACCATTCCAGGACAAAGGAGCATCAGCTGATTTGTTTGAGGGAGGTTTTGGACTCACTCAAATCCCAAGAGGTATGCTTTGATCCATACAAGGAAGACAGAGCTAATGGACATATCGCAGGTCGGACCGATTTGGCCCTTTATTTTGTACCATTGTGGCACCCAACAGGATAGTGATGTACAATGCCTCAAGGGTGATGCAAAAACACGGTTATGTACAAGGTATACAAAAGGAGAAAATCCATGGAAATTTCATTTTGGATCTGGAAGAATGCAAGTCTGATAAAGATTCTATCACGGTGTTTTACAAGGATAAACCATCATGTAAACACCATTGGGATAGAAGGATGCATTACTTGATCAATGGTGGAAGGCAAGCCAACCAAGGTTTTGAACATACTCCCAACTATATGGATTGGTACCGGAATCACTCACATATTCGTGTAATCCGTGATCTTAAAGCAAAGCCCGCACGGTATAAGAGTATCCTCAAAGAGAAACCTCTGGGATAGATTGGTACGTATTGGTTTCTTAATTTAGTTTAATTTTATGGGTCAAAATCAGACTAGTAACCGTTTGATGGTATGCTATGTTTTAAAACAGATGAGCAGGTTAAGAGGTTTGTCCAAATGGTGCATTAATTGCATAAATTCCGGAGAGTCGGTGCTAATTCAGAAGATAAAAGAGCACCAAGAGTTGATTGATAATGTTGACAATGAAGAGTATGCATCTCAGTTCGGGGAAAATTGAATAAGAAACCTACAACGAAGGTGAACAAAAGAACTTGGGCGTCATCGAGCACTCAAGTTGAAGTCTCAAATGATGAAACCAATGATGGTTCGGTCCCAAGTCGTGGAGGTCGTAAAGGTCGCAAAGTCAAGGCAAAGAGGACCAACTAAACTCTTGATGTTTTGTAAACTTTATGGACAACTTTGTTTATGTCGGATTATGTCGTTTTCAAAGTTTGTGTCAGATTATAAGTTTGGTACGTTATGTTTATGGTTTGTGAATTGTTCGTTTTATGAATTATGAATGGTTTTATTGCTATCTTTATGCATTTAACGATGACTCGCAAGCGAATCACATGCACATATATAAACTGTTGAATTTTATACATACAATCGGAAGGTTAGTTTATATACTTAGCTTCTGATTCTGGGAAATTTGAAACTTTTTGGTCAGAATCGGAAGGTTTTTATATTATGTATCTACCGATTATGGTCTGTGAAGAAAACTTTGTTTCCTGGATCCAAACAACACCATATTCGGTAACCAAGTTATCTTCTTAAACTTCCGATTATTATCATCGGTAGAGTTAGTTTAAATTGTCCCTCCGATTATTCTCTGTGAAGAAAACTTTGTTTCCTGGATCCAAACAACACCATATTCGGTAACCATATTAACTTATTAAACTTCCGATTGTTATCATCGGTAGAGTTAGTTTATATTGTTCTTCCGATTATTCTTTGTGCAGAAAACTTTGTTTCCTGTATCCAAACAACACTATAATCGGGAACTATGATTATTCCTAGGCTTCCGATTATAACACTAGAAAATCACTTGTGTTCTGTAACCTATAATCGTAAGTTTGGGTAAAATACTATTCCTCCGATTATGAGTGCATCCATTACACAAACCAAGTGGTTTTGGTTGGCTCTGCACCCTGAGCCAAGTGGTCATGCTTGGGTCTGCACCCTCATAAACTATGGTTTGATACGTATAATCGGTAGGTATTGAAGTTGGGTTATCTACCGATTAAAGCATATTCCAAAATTCAGCATATGAAGGATTTATGAAAAATCTGTTTTTGGGGCAACCTATAATTGTAAGGTTTTTGACTGTAATTTTATTCCGATTATTGCTGCATCCAAAACACATACCAAGTGGTTATTGTTCGGTGGAATTTGGTCAAGGTTGAATCTGGGGCCACGTGCAATCGGTAGTTTTACAAGTCCAATTAACTACCGATTATAAAAGGAAACATTAGCCGAAATATCCATACATTAATCGGTAGATAATTATTAATTTTAAACTCCCGATTGTTGGTTTGGCTACTGTTTATGTAAGGGCATAGTTGCCATTTCGAAAAATCGCGGAAGGGGTAGCTTAGTTTTACATTTGGGTGACCTTTTTTATCTTTTTGTGTCGCCCCTAATTCTGTTGGGGTCGCCCATAAAAATGCTAGGTTTCTTAGTGGGTGTCAAAATTTAATAAGTTTCTTGTATGTTTGAATTATTTCTTGTATTTGTTCATCCATGTGCTTTGGTGATGGCATCTGTGTTGGTAACAGCTTCTGTGGAATGAGATTGTCTATTTCTTCTCGAGCAATAAACTAGTAGAATGCCGGCGTCCTGTAGTACAGTGGTAAAATCGCTGGGTGATTATACCAACGAGTCAGTGACATGAATTCGAAACTCGGCAGCCTCAAATTCTTTACCGATAAAAAATAAACTAGTGGAACTCTGTTTCGGAGTTTGGATGTTCGAGAGGGATACATTTCTCATGTTTCTCCCTATCTTAGGCAACATTGTTGCATCTGTAGCTGTTCCTAACCAAATAAAAATAGCAAAGTTGTGCACGTTTGGCATAGAATTTTGGCATTAGACAAAAAAAACCTTGCATTTGTACCCTCCAATGCTAAGCATTCCAGTGCGTGAATGGTCTGGGTGCACACTACGAAGTACAGTCGTGCATAGATAGGGCCAAATTAGACATGCTGCCCTGAAAAGAAAATTTTGAGTTATATCGTGCTTTTATTTTGTTACACCACTTCTCCTTACACCCTATTGATACATATCTCCATTTGCTATGGAGATTAAAGATACAATCTATTTGTATAAATCTTCCGACCCGTGAATATAAATTCATCGACCCCGTGGAGGAACCTAATGTTTGAATGGGTGCTTCTTACAGGAAAAAAAATGGGGAAAAATAAAATTTTACAAGAAAAGAAGTGATTAGTACAAGTAGATGCAACTCTTACGCAGAGTTCAGCGTAGTGGACACCACCAGGTTCATCTTACCCTGCAGACACTTTCTTCCAACCTACAGTACTGTGGTTTCACTTGTACGTGATTAGGTCCTTCTTGTCCCTCATGGTCTCCTCTCATTCTTACAGGTCGGGGTTCGTCTAGTAGGATATGAACAACCAGGAATTGCATAATGAGGTGGATAACTAGGATCTGAGACCATTCTTCTTTGTTGCAGAACTTCTGCTGCTGCAGTACCACAGTTGTTGTATCGCAGTACTGAGCCGACAACTTTTCCTGGCTTTGCAGCACCACCTACAACATATAAGTCGAAAATCAATAAAAGGAACTGCTGACGGCGGGAGCCTAGAGTTAAGAAGGAAGGGATAACTTCATTTACCTTGGACTCTTTGCGGAACTTGGAGAGGACCCCCCGTCATAGAGATCCCATAACTTCGGCTGTCAAGTTGAGGTTTCTCTACTTCTTTTATGCAACACTTGGAGAAATCTTTGGTGACCTCGGGTGGATGCTGTATTGTATTTTCTGAGTATATAACACTTGCTCTGTATGCACAAAATTTCCATATAAAACCCAAATTAGTAATCAACTAGAGGGAAACGAAAAGAAGAAGGAACAGCAAGTTAATTTAAAAAACTTGGGTACCTAGGCAAAGATGTGTGTTGCCTCTCAGGAGGAGGACCTTTTGAACCGTTACCGTAATGCTCTTCCATATAAGCAAACTGCTTCTTAAATTGGTCAACGGCACTGCAAAAAGATTATTAACAGTTTAGATAATAAAGACCTTTCTGCGAACACACTCTTAGGCGTTAAATTTGGCCAAAGGGTGAGGAAGACATTAAACTAAAGTTTAGAACTTTCTCAGAATGAATGAATGTATCGGTTATATGGTTCAGATTTCAATCTCTTATCTTTCTGTTTCTCAACTTTTGAGAACACGAAGATGAATCGATATTGGTGGTCAAGCTTAGGATGTACAATATGAAAAACAAGGACATAATACACACCATATATACGTTTTAGACAGCTGAATGGTGGTTTAATCGCCCTCCATTTCTCGATCAAAAAAGATGCTTGGAATGTCATGCACAAAGTATCTGATTCTTTTCAAAATTGGTGGTAAATGAAGGTTTTGATTGCCTCTACGTTTTTTATGCTTCCAGCTAACTAGGAAATATTAATGATTGTCACTTTACATGTATAGGACTGCCATTGCCTTGGCTTGCGCTACAGGAATGTACTATTGTGGCTGAAACATTTTCTAGCATGTAATGACTTTATACAGAACCAATAAAGTCCACATCTCAGGATGCAGAGCGTAGAAAAATATTTGGAAAACCTATAATCTGGTATTTGGTGTGAAATGTGAATACCTTGGATACAAGAAGCCCATGCCTTCTGTTCCCTCCAAAAACTCTTTCAACATGTTCGGATGGTACTCGAGAATTTCTCGATAAATAAGCTCTCTCACATCTTCTTTTGTTATCCTCCTCCTCTCAAATTCAAACTCCATTTTTGTAACTGGCTGAGCGGAAGGCTCTCTTTCAACTTTAGCCAAGCCTCTAAAATAGGGATCTGCCAAAGCCTGACACCTTGTGGCACAAATTCGTCTGTTAGTAAGCTCGCACATCACAATAATTAAAACAAAAAGAAAAGCACTGCCACCATACCTCCTCAGCATTAGGTCGATCCTTTGGTTCAAATGCTAGCATCTTTTCTAACAAACGAAGTGCTAAGGGATCTGCATTAGGGAATTTATGAGAAAAAGGTATTGCTTTTTTCCTCCGCATACCGCTTAGGTACCGACGGGCTTTTTCATTACGAACCTGTAACACAGATCGATTCGCTCAAACAACAGGGATATAGCAATTAACTGATCCACCAAAACGGACAACTACATGATATTGAAACAACGTATTTAAGGTAAGAGCGTACCCTTGCAATGGCATCACCAGAAGGTGTCCCCAGGAGATCAGTCATCAGATCCAGTTGGTGGACCACATTCTTTCCAGGAAAGAGAGGTTTGCCAGTTAGGATCTCCGCAAAGATGCAGCCTATGCTCCATATATCTATTGCTGGTGTGTACTGCGATAATAAATACACAAGAGAATTAAAGACCTTGTATGACCGGAAAGCTGTTATCAAGATAAGAATCGGCAAACTTCATTCTTCAAACCAATGGAGGTAAATGACATGCAACAAATGCCATCTATACTAGTTTCCCTATCTTAAGAATACCATGAGAAAGCATCATATTAAATTATAGTAAGGGAATAATGATGTAATAACGTAGAGTAAATCTCTCCTATATGACTAGGTAATAATATGCAAACATTTCCAAATATAGCAAAATGGAGCGTTCTCACACCTTAGAGAAAAAGGATCCACATAACTCAGGAGCCCTGTACCATCTAGTCGCAACATAATCCTGCAAGGAATAATTAACATTACACATAGAAAGGAACCATGAAATTCAGCAAGAAGCAAAATTTGAGGTCAAAGATGCCAAAGTGGTCACTGCACCGAGTGGCAGGATAACTTACTGTCCAAAATATGGCGGTGGGGGCATCATTGAAGGCTACCCTAGCGAGCCCGAAGTCACATATCTTTAGTTTGCAATCAGCATTAGCTAAAATATTTTTGGGTTTCAAGTCTCGGTGAAAAACATTCGCTGCAATGAACATAGATCCAAGAACATATCAGTCAGAGATCGAATAACTCAAATCTACTGGCCTACCCTTACAAAATGGCACACATCCAATAACTAATTTTTTTACCTGTATGTATGTACTTCATGCCACGAAGAAGTTGATACAAAAAGAACTGATAATGCTCCGGTGTCAAATCATCATTTGCTTTAATAACTTGATGCAAATCAGATTCCATAAGTTCAAAAACAACATAAATGTCCTTAAACTCCCTTCGCGAAGGTGGCAACAAGATGTGCTTGATTTCCACAATGTCAGGATGCCGAAGAATTCTAAGAAGTTTAATCTCACGAAGAATACGCGTCGCATCTGATACATGCTCAAAGATATCATTAATCTTCTTAATTGCAACTTTCTCTCCAGTGTGTGTATCATATGCAGAGGCAACAACACCATAACTTCCTTTACCAATTACTTCCTCTACTTTATATCTGTTCCCTTCACCATATTCAGTGAAGAAATCTACATCTCCTGGTGCCTACAGCATCAAATTGTATGGTGTGAATCATGACAACACATTGAACAGTTTCAAACATGTACAATAACATAAGAATCAAATTGAAACATTACTCAAAATATAAGGAATTTTACCTTCTTGCGTTGATCAGCCATTCTTCCTACCAGTACAGAAATCAAAGCTCACACATTTGAAAGAATCAATGGAGAAAAAACAGCCCTAGAATTGAACCTAGATTTACTGAAATTTGAAGGATCTTTGAACTGAAATCACTGAAATTGAGATCTAAAGACTAATACTTCAAGATCAAGTAAAACTAATTAAAACCCACGATTTAAAGCAAGAATCATCAACTTGGGGATCGAATTAAAAGAAAACCCAGACTGGAAAAGATGAAGATTTCGATGAATCTAGGACGGGAAAACCTAAATCTTTGTGTAGGACTAATGTAGCTGGAGAACAATAAAAGTTGGATCAAAATAAGGAAAAACCCAGATTTATTTTTAGATAATTATAGTAGAAAAGAACAAAAAACTGTAGAAGATTTAAACAATAAAAAAGGCGATAATCTCCGGAAATAAGTGGGAAGCCAAAGCTGGATGGAAGTGGAATACCTAAAACAAAAAAGAAAAGGGGGAAGATAAAAAATTTAGTTTACTAAATTAGATGAAGAAAATGATGCTTGCTTTTAAAGATAAGATCAAAGTAATTATAGAAAATTGTATTTCAAGTGAGAGAACGAGTGAAGTGAGTGAGATGGATAGAGATATTCCAAGTACTTTCGTTCGCTTAGATTTCAGTGAAAGTAAAAAAAAATTAATGAAGCAGAAAAGTACACGGAGACGAAGATGAAGAAAGAATTGGAGTACTACGGAATACGGATAGAGCAAGTGAGAGACTGTGAGCTTGGAATACGTAATTTATTGGATATGATTTCTTTTGCGAATCAACCAACTAGGAGTAGCCTAGTGTGACTAATCAGATCAGATGTTAATTAATGCTTGTAATTAAGTCCGATAAGATAGAATGCACATGCATGGACTCTCTAATTCTTTAAATTGGAAAATTTGTTTTTGTTAGGATGAATGCGGATCACTACAAAAATAAAAGAACAGAAACATAAACATGTCGACACTAGCACGCAAATGACGTGTTTAAAAAGAAGAAAGTACGAAAAAAATCAAATCAATCTTAAGAGAAAACTAAGAAAAAAGAACAGAAATGACGGATATGCATCGTCAAATGGTTACATGCAACAGTTAATTTTAAGACTGTTTAAACTTGTCCTTGTTGCAGCCGATTCAGTTAGGAACGGTAGGAATTAGTTGTCATATTGGGTCATCGGACGATGGTTTTTAAGTTGTTTCGATGTCGTTGTAAAATGTTTGAACTTATTGTAATTGTTGGATACTTTTGTGACAGTCTTGTAAATGCTCCTCGTCTTGAATCAGAATTTTATGATGAATACAACTAGGATTTTCCTCCTTTTCAAAAAAAAATTAAAATAAACAAAAGGCTCTGGGCCAATTATCAATTACATACTGAAAAATTAACTCTTTTAAACTCCTTTGAAAACTAAACACCATGTAAATAAAATTTAGCTTTGGCAATAGCTACAACCACATTATTCATTTTACCATAAAATACTTTGTTTTTTCTCTCTCTTTTTTTTTCCTTGATAAACAAGGAACCTTTTCATTAATGGGAATTCGAGGTCACAGTGAGTTTAAGATCGAAAATAAGAGATTACGAAGTAACACATATGCTGCAAAAGTACAATACCGAGAAATCAAACAAGCACAAATAAGGATTACAGGAGTAAAACAAATAAAAGTATGAATAAGATCCGATTAAATCGGAGGAATAATGGTTTTTCTCGGAACAAAACTCCAACCATTTAGTTTCTTTTTCTTTTTTAGAAAGATTTGCTCCCAAAATATGAGTGATTTGTTCAAATCTCCTGTAACTAGTAATGAGGCCTTCGTCGTCAAAAATATCACCGATGAAGATTCCTTCGCCTGATAAGTTGATCATGAAGATTTCATCGTCAAAAACAACAAAGATAAAGAATTCGTCGTTGGAGAGCATTACTATTGATCTTAAAATCCAACTCAATAACCAAGAACTGCCACTAAAACTAAGATAAACTTCTAAAGAGAAGATAAAACCACCATATTGGTATAGATAAGTAAAAATCAAAATCACAACTAAGCAAAAACTACTAACTAACCTATAAAGTAAGAAAGAATGGACCGGATCTGAGCAGAAAAAAGTTGTTGGTGATGGTTTTGTTGAAGAAGAACGAGTGAGCGAGAGGAGGTTTTTCCTTTAATTATTATTGATAATCTTTGTTATAGTAGAACTTCGATAAATTAATCTGCGATAAATTAATAACTTCGCTAAAATAATATTTTTTGTCAGTCCCAATTTGGGTCAGTGTATTAAATTAATAACCTCACTAAATTTATAAGATAATAAATTTTTTGATTTTCCAATAGGCCCAACTGAAATACTAATCATTATAATAGCACTACATTAAGGTTCCTTGCTAAAATAAAATTCCAAAATTGTTTATTTCTTGTTCACATTTATGTAACATTGGACTTTATCTATGATATTTTATAGTCTCTTGAGGAGTTTAGGAATGCCTTTTTCAAATTGTAAGAGGAAATCATTTAGCTTTTCTATTGATAATATTTCTTTTTGAGCGGTGCTCTCCCGCGCCGTTTTGCGGGAGAGCTAAATGAGCAAGCACGTTGGTAATCGTTGGATCAACCCAGCAGCCGTTGGATTGATTTTGCCTCTACTTTTTAGTTGTATACTGTTGTAGAAACTTAGGAGATTAGAGTCGAGTCCTTTTAATTTTTTCTAAAATAAAAAACCCCCTCTACATATTATATTATCTTAGTAAGACCATTAAATTATTAAGAATAGGGACTGTTTCTAAAGAAGAAGAAAAAAACTGGCGTCATGATGGGCGACACCAAAAGAATTAGGGGCGACACAAAATGACAAAATAGGTTGAAGATACTTATATGTCCCTTCATAATCGGTAGTTTAGAAGAAAAAAATTATCTACCAATTGTGACTATGTTCTTCTCTTCCTAGCTTTGTTTTGAAATAATTAAATTTGGGGCTACTACCATAATCGGGAGGCAATAAACATCATGAAACTACCGATTGTGAAAACAAAGAAATCCAAAATTCCATTGGTTTTTGAAAATTTCGAATTTGGGGCTACTACCATAATCGGGAGGCAATAAACATCATGAAACTACCGATTTTACAATCGGTAGGCAATAAACATCATGAAACTACCGATTGTACAATCGGTAGGAAATAAACATCATGAAACTACCGATTGTGAAAACAAATAAATCTAAAATTCCTATTGGGTTTTGAAAGTTACTACCATAATCGGGAGGCAATAAACATCATGAAACTACCGATTATACAATCGGTAGCAATAAACATCATGAAACTACCGATTGTACAATCGGTAGGCAATAAACTTCATGAAACTACCGATTCTGGTTGTTCTCAATCAAGTGAAAATGGAATCTCCTCTATATAACAAATTTCTCCCGATTTTAGACTTAACTACCTATTTTGGAGGGCATATTTTCCATTTCGAAAAATTTGAATAAGGGGAGGCTTTGTTTTAGGTTTGGGTGACCTTTTTGTCTTTTTGTGTCTCCCCTAATTCTTTTGGGGTCGCCCCTAAAAATGCCAGGGAAAAAAACCCACCTTTTTTTTTTGCTCGGTAAACCCACCTTCTTCATCTATGATGTTTATAATTTTGTGGAGATGAGTCCTAGAAGAAATTTGATAAATGATTTTGATCCTAGTTTACAAGATGATTATGATTTTAGTGTATGGAATGACCGTAATAATTTGGAAGAATCATTATCATGTGCAGAAAAAGGTATTGTTCAAAGAAATTTTACATCTTGTGATTTTTCTTTCATTTTTTTTTTTTTTTGGAAAATCATTTCCTTTGTTGAAAAATTAAAGAGATTAATAACAGATTCATGAGTTATTACATAGAAGGCAAGCGAGCAACAAGCTGCGCCGCAAGCCATTTTTGAATGGCAAACCCTATCCTCTTAAACACAAACTCTCTAGAATCGGGAGTCATGACATTACTGTGCATGACTCTTTGAACTCTCGCTAGGATTCCAACCGCCTCCGGAGCTAAATACCCAAAAGTGTCAAAGGCAAAGGGAATAAAAGCATGTCCATTATCAATACAAGCCTTTTCATGCTTCGTTATCTTACCCAAGGCAGCTTTCAAAGCTGCTTGTCCAACTGTGAAAGAGCCTTGCCCGATGCCTACTAATGGAGAAACCCCAGTAAGATCAACACACGTATGTTTTCCGTTGGCCCACCCAAAAATAAGAACATCTGCTGGCTCGAGTGTTGATCTGCCTTCAAGAGGATCCGTCAAAAGTTGACCGACGCCTCTTTCTTTGCCGAAATACCAGCCCTCCATAATACATCATATAAGATATCTCTCACATGATCATGTCTATATTTGAAACCGGGATCCACCTTACGGTGAACAGATGTTCCCCATATGCGTCTAGGAAGCCCGTAATACAAGCGAGGCAACGAGAATCAGAAGGGTATAGGGGGATCATTAACCTGTATTTAAGGATGCACCGATACTCCAAGGGGGACATCTTCTGTCCAAGGCCGTCAATCGGGATAGCGAGAAGAAAATCCTGCGCATGCGCTGCTTGTAGACACTCAAAAACGCTTTATCTATCCGAAAACCCATAAACCCTACCCATATCTTTAACAACTTTACCAAAAAGAGCACTCGCCAGGTTGCTTTGTGCTTTAAGTGGGGCGGTGTCTTTATTGGTAAAACTACTAAAGTCTTGGTCGGGCAGATTTTCTTGTAAGGTTTTCAATGCCATATAAAAATTATCGTCCATACCTTCTACTCCACTATCCCTGAGTATGTGATCTTGCAATCCCCAAGATTGCACACGTGATGCAAGAAAGGCGTATTGTGATGCTTCCTTAGCCGTGTATAACCCAAGGCCTCCATATCTGATAGGAAGTGTAACTAGTCTCCATTGAATCTCCCTAAAAACGGGCCTCCACACACAACGATTCCCTCTATCGCCTCCCTTAAGCCTCTATCAAAGATATCTACTTGCCTCCGTAGTGTATCCCGGAAACAAATTCGAAGGCCAAATAACAACTTAGAGATGCCCATACATGCACGCAGAAGTAATAACTCGCTCACGAGGATCACGTAGTTTAGACAAAATCTGCATTAACTCCACTGCCTTCTCTCTCTCTCTCCGATAGCAAGCCTTTTCACAAACTCATCATTAAGGCCGATGCACCCCCTAAAAGTTTGACCCCATTGTCTGGCCTTGAGATTTCAGCAGCGAAAACATCCCATCCCTTACCTTTCTTCCATCACAAGAGGGCCAAAAGATTTCGGTTTTTTTAATATTCAATATAAGTCCCAACCGAGGCCCCTCTGTTTGAACGACAATAAGTGCTCGCGCTACTTCGACAGTGTCACCAATAATAGTACCATCATCAAGATACCAAGCCTGTAAGGATAGTGTGCACTTTCATTTATCTTCGTTATAAGGCGATGAAGCACCAAAGCAAACAACAACGGACCCAACGGGTCACCTTGTTGCACCCCCGTTGAGGAATAGATATGATAATCTCCCACATATAATCTTGCCGGTTGACCATATAAATAATCCACCCATGGGGATATAGATGGACAAAGTCTACGAACCGCAAGAAGCATGGATGTGCGGTCAACTAGGTTGAAAGCATTGGTGAAGTCTACAGTTAGCATAGTAAGACTAGGGTCTAAATGGTGCACAGTTTCATATTATTTCGAAAACTCTACACTTGGGACAACTGTTATTGTCCAGATATGGGACGATAAATCTGGACCTTTAATCATTCCCCTCTTCACCCCTCTTCAATATCTTATCATTTTAATTTATACATTTATATTTCAGCGTCGAACATGGATGGTTTCACTGAAATAAGCAGTCATCAGCATGAAACTTTAAGGTTTGTGTTTTTCGTTTTATAATGGTCTCGGGGGTTCTCCTCTTTATGCTAGATAGCAATATTTGCATAGTGATTATGCTAATTCCATTATCCATCTTTTATAAGTAAAAGTGCAGACATGCCACACCAATCAAGTCAAATGAGTGAAATCGACCTTAATGTTGATCTTACTGGTCGTAGTCGGGTAATACTACGTTCACATATTTCATCTAATGATTGCATATTTATATTACTTCCTATAGTCAATAATTAATATAGTTTAATGGGATACATGATTCGCATATTTGAATGCTTTCTGCTGGTATCATCAAGAAGAGGAACAAAATGGTGGTGCGGGAATTTTCTTAAGATTTTGTATCCATAAAAGTTATGCAGTTCATATATTTTGCATGGTTTTGTACTACAGATGTGTATATCATATTTGGTTTTGAGAACTTCATCGGAAACTCTCTTCGTGATAATCCAAGTCTACTTTTAGTTATTGTTTTTATTGGTGTTGTGCCTAAAAATGTTTGTGTTCCTAACGTACCAGTACCTATACCTATAACGATTCAAAAGTTCCTACTAATTTGAACATCCATTTTCACAAGAGTATTCTATAATCAACAGGTTCTCTTCATTGGCAACCACAGTTTCAGACGTTGGTTTTACTTTGTTTTTCCTAGGCTTCTCATGAGTTCAGCTATTGGAACAAACAGGTCCTCACTCTAACCAAAATGAAAAAACTTAAAAGGACCTAATTCTAATTTCCTAAGTTCTATAACTGTATACAATTAAAAATGTAGAGGAAAAATCAATCCAACGGGTGCTGGATTGATCTAACGACTAACAATGTGCTTGCTCATTTAGCTCTCCCGCAAAACGGTGCGGGAGAGCACTGCTCTTTCTTTTTTACGAGAAACTGGCTCCAAACGTAATTATCATTCTTTAGCTCATCTTCTTGGGGATTTGATATAACACTCCCAATAATTTCTTCGTCTGTCCAAATTTCCGTAATGTTATCATTTTCACATCGATAGTCTAGCAAAATGTCGAAATTTATTTGATTACGGTAATTCAACTCCTTGATGATTATAAATCTAAGTTCATTAATACCTTCATCTTTAACGACTGGTACATCTTCATTTTCTTGTGACCGAAGTTTACAATGTTGGAAACAATTTGTAATAGACTTTTGTTGAATATCTGTTGTCCATGACGAAACTGCAATTTTAATTGCCTTGCAAGGACATTGATTTTTTTTTTTTGGATTTTTTCTGGACTTAATTTACCCGTTTCATAACCTTCAATATATTTGTTATTTTGGGAATCTTTAAGTTTAACTTAAATATTTTGTTTTCTTTTATTTTTGAAACTTAAACTTAGAATGTTTCGATAAATTAATACTTCGCTAAATTGATAGAATTTGGTAGTCCCAACATTATTAATTTATTGAAGTTTTACTGTATTTCTCTCCAACCATATACTCCAGACAATTACCATAACTGTGACGTTCCAACCCTTCTGAATCACCATAATAAGAGAAGAAAAATTACCATTAGAGACGGTTACTCATTTATCGATGAAGAAATACTCTGTAGAATCAATTTAGATTCTGTGTTAACTCACATGCTAGTCTAATTCGTAATAGGTTTTCAAAAATTAATCATGTTTAGATTTTAAGTTAAATTTTTTATTTTAGGCGAAAAAAGGTTAAATTCATCTATTTATTTATTTGAAAATAAAGAAATATATTACTGCCAATAGCAACCATTAATCATCAGATTCAATCTCATTTGGAACTAACTC
Organism: Papaver bracteatum; assembly: GCA_023529315.1. Lineage (NCBI taxonomy): Eukaryota > Viridiplantae > Streptophyta > Magnoliopsida > Ranunculales > Papaveraceae > Papaver > Papaver bracteatum. Next base: position 398,250 of record JAJJWX010003467.1, on the reverse strand, counting down.
AGTTTGAGTTGCCTTCTGATAGATGAATCTATAGGATTAACGTCTACTAAAACCGATACAAAGTATTGATTACTCTTGTTCTCTGATAGTTTCTGTCACTATTTAGGTGACGGTAACTCTTTTTTATAAAATTTGCCCTTTTGCGTCAAAAAAAAAAAACCGATACAAAGTCGTTATTTCATAAAAGTGCAATTTACCATCACCTGGCTTGCTCAAGTTACAATGGATTTGGTAAATTGCTTGTCCGCTTAGTGGAATTAGTGTGCTACTTATATTGTGATCTTTGTTTCTTGGAAAACATCGTGTATGAAACTGTGAACACCGTACGGGGGGGACATACTTGTGTTATGAAAATAGTCTAACTCGTGTCAAAGACGACCAACATTTATAAATACTTCCAAGTTTATTGAATTTCTTATTTGCATCAGCTAAGTTAACCCCCAAACAGAGAAGAAATTTGCATCAACTTTTTTTTTTTTTTTTGATGTCTAACTCTAGTTGCTTGTTTTTATTTGTTTGCAAGTTCACTGAGTTTTTACAGGGATTGCGGTGGTTACTAAACAGTTGGGAATTTGCGGGATACAATATATGTACCACATGCAGTCGGGCAGGCGTGATGGGCCTTCAGTGGCAAGAAAATAGAGAAGAAACACATACAAAAATTGAATAATCTACTTTTGATGCACAATATACTTAGTCGTCAAGTGGGTTTTCATATGACTTGTGCTAAGGGCATCTCCTTGGGAGTTTGCAAATATGAAAAATTGTTGATTCCAAATATAGATCGGAATTCACCATTTTTTTCTAGTGCATCTATATATAGATACCCCCGGTGGCGGAGCCAAAAAAAATATATGAGGGGGGCTAAAAAATATTTATCCAAATCTAAGGATTTCTAGTGGGCTAAAATATAAGATTAAGTGGGCTAAATACAAAATACTGAATAAATATAAGGGGTTTCTAATAGTTTTTGGGATTTTGAGGGGGGCTAGAGCAAGAGTTAGTCAACCCTTGGCTCCGCCCCTTGTACCCCATCAGATCAAAAGAGGTTGGAGAAATTTAAGTAAAGATCCAAATATGCCACTGTTATAAGCAGAAATCATTGTGTGCACGTACTCCTTCGACAACATTTTGGTATAAATTCTTTATGGGGGCATTTTTTAATAACGCGCAATTGGAATAGTAAAAATAATTGCGGATATAAATTACTTCCCCCAATCAATAGTGTCTGCTAAGGGGTGTTTTGGGGGGGGAAAAATGTTAGGATCTTGCAACAATGAACATCACGTTAGATGTATCAAAAATTAATATGTAAAGAACTAATCCGAAACAACTCTACCGAAATAACTTGACGAGGGCAGAATCACAAGTTCAACAAGTTGTCCTTAACACATTAGTTCGCGGGTATACTCGAGTTGAGTAATGCTAAACCCCTCACAGCGAAGATGTGTTCAAGATAAGACTGCACGATATAACTTGAGTTAGCACAACACAAGTTACCCTCTCTTTAACTCAGCAACATGGATGGAAAGTAAAACGCTGCACAAACAAAAGCAAGAAGACGAAGAAAAGAAGACAGAAAGATGGTCGCTTCTCGTGTGTTTTTAAAAGAGATTTTTCGAGTTGTATTTATAGGAAAATTAACTTGCAAATCAAGCTAGTTTTAGGTTTTCTTATAAAACGAGTTTTGTTTCTTGTAAAACAATTAAATGCGTAAAATGAATCCTCCCATAAATAAAACTCTTAAAGAAAAACTTGTAAAAACAAATTTGAGCAGACACAAGGCTTGGTGTGTGATATACGCGCATAACGCATGGGTTGGTGGAACTCCTTCCACCCTCGTTTGTCAATATATCCATAGCAATATGGTTATATAGTGAAACTCCTTCTCTATTATACCCAATGTGGGACTAAAGAGAGATTCATTCACTCATAAAATGAGCAAGTATCCCTGGACTCATAGGTCACTAGATCAAACCACACTAAGACCAAAACATTTTTATTAAAAGCTCATTTTTCTCCAACAAAAATATTAAAATACCCTTTCCTCAAAATAAAAATTAAAAAACTTAAAATCAAAAAACAAAATCATATCCCCCATTTCCATCTTCACCTCTTATTAATCTCTTTTAGGGTTAGCACTTTGAAACCTAAATATTCCCCACTCCCTTTCAAATTCTAAAATTTCCCCACTCCCTTTCAAATTCTGTTCTCCTTCTCGGCCGGCTTCTCACTTTGAAAACGATATTTTTTTAACATTCGGAAGTGATGAAGACCATGCCGGTAGTGATGAAGACCATGCCGGAAATGATGAAAACCATGCCGGAAGTGATGAATACCATGTTGGAAGTGATGAAGACATGCCAGAAGTGATGAAGACCATGCCGGTATAGATTAAGACCATGTCGATAGTGATGAAGACCATGCCGGTAGTGATGAATACCATGTCGGAAAATTTACATCGCCGGAAATGATGAAGACCGTGTCGGAAAATGGTGCCGGTATGCTTGGTAACTAACATTCAATGCCTAACTAAGTGCCGGCATGCTCGATAGAAATCTATCAATGCCGGTAGTCAAGTGGAAAAAAAATCAATTTTCTGGATACTTAACATTATGTGTCGGCAAAGAAATTCAAGCAACATACCATGCCGATAGCAGTACCGGCATGCTCGAGAATTAACTGACTGTGACGGCAGGTGACTGAAAACTAAAAAAAAAAATCAAAAAGGAATAGGTTTTGAATTTCAAAACCAAAAGTTGTCTCGCACCGCGACATGACCTGTCAGGTCGAACATAACCGGGTGGGGCTACGCCCCCCCGGACACCCTAGGTAAAAAATAACTTTTGTACCGGCATAAGTTTTTGGTTGAATACTATGTCGGCTTGGATTTCAAAATGGGGGATAAGCTCGGTGCCGGCATGGACGTGGTATGAATACCATGTCGGTATCGCTGTTTCCGGCATTGTATTCATACCACGTCCATGCCGGTATCGCTGCTTCCGACATTGTATTCATACCACGTTCATGCCAGCACCAAGCTTTTTTAGCTACAAAAATGGTGGATTCAAAGAAAAAAAATCAAATTTTCAACCTCTTAGCGGCAATTCTCTCTTCATAATCATCTTTCATTTTCACCGAAAAAAGTTCCCTCTCAATTTTTTTCCCTCCTTCTACTCTCACCTCACTCACCCAAATACAAATAAAAATACACACTAATCTTTTAACAAATACTTAAATTTTTTCCTAATTATAAATAAACACTAAACCTGATTAGTGAGGGGTAAATTAGGAATTAAAAAAATACTTAGATAAGGGGTAACATTGGTTTGATATTTGAATCCAGTTTTTGTCTTTTTCCTCTATCCCCCAATTAGTTTTGATATCCCCCAATTGCGCGTTCTTTTTTAATCGAGGTATTTTTTAATGGGGGCATGGAAGACAAAGCATATATTGACATGTGTTTTTTCTATTGATTGCAACAATTTATGTTTAAAAAAATATAAAAACAGTATATTGTTGGAGAAGAAACAATATAAGAACGGGCCCTAGCTCAGCTGGTCATCCTCGTTCCCCAAAATTTCATGCGTTCCAGGAGGTCCCAGGTTCAAGCCCCCAATAGCGTAATTTTGCATGAATTAACATGGAATGTAGTGTTAGTTTGCCCCCCTTGTGACCTGTCAGGTCGAACATAGCCGGGAGGGGCTACGCCCCCCGGACCCCCTAGGTAAAAAATAACTTTTGTACCGGCATAGTTTTTTGGTTGAATACTATGTCGGCTTGGATTTCAAAATGGGGGATAAGCTCGGTGCCGGCATGGACGTGGTATGAATACCATGTCGGTATCGCTGTTTCCGGCATTGTATTCATACCACGTCCATGCCGGTATCGCTGCTTCCGACATTGTATTCATACCACGTTCATGCCAGCACCAAGATTTTTTAGCTACAAAAATGGTGGATTCAAAGAAAAAAAATCAAATTTTCAACCTCTTAGCAACAATTCTCTCTTCATAATCATCTTTCATTTTCACCAAAAAAAAGTTCCCTCTCAATTTTTTTCCCTCCTTCTACTCTCACCCCACTCACCCAAATACAAATAAAAATACACACTAATCTTTTAACAAATACTTAAATTTTTTCCTAATTATAAATAAACACTAAACTTGATTAGTGAGGGGTAAATTAGGAATTAAAAAAATACTTAGATAAGGGGTGACCCTGGTTTGATATTTGAATCCAGTTTTTGCCTTTTTCCTCTATCCCCCAATTAGTTTTGATATCCCCCAATTGCGCGTTCTTTTTTAATCGAGGTATTTTTTAATGGGGGCATGGAAGACAAATCATATATTGACATGTGTTTTTTCTATTAATTGATTGCAACAATTTATGTTTAAAAAAATATAAAAACAGTATATTGTTGGAGAAGAAACAATATAAGAACGTGCCCTAGCTCAGCTAGTCATCCCCGTTCCCCAAAATTTCATGCGTTCCAGGAGGTCCCAGGTTCAAGCCCCCAATGGCGTAATTTTGCATGAATTAACATGGAAGGTAGTGTTAGTTTGCCCCCCTTGTGACCTGTCAGGTCGAACATAGCCGGGAGGGGCTACGCCCACCCGGACCCCCTAGGTAAAAAATAACTTTTGTACCGGCATAGTTTTTTGGTTGAATACTATGTCGGCTTGGATTTCAAAATGGGGGATAAGCTCGGTGCCGGCATGGACATGGTATGAATACCATGTCGGTATCGCTGCTTACGACATTGTATTCATACCACGTCCATGCCGGTATCGCTGCTTCCGACATTGTATTCATACCACGTCCATGCCAGCACCAAGCTTTTTTAGCTACAAAAATGGTGGATTCAAAGAAAAAAAATCAAATTTTCAACCTCTTAGCAGCAATTCTCTCATCTTTCATTTTCACCAAAAAAAGTTCCCTCTCAATTTTTTTCCCTCCTTCTACTCTCACCTCACTCACCCAAATACAAATAAAAATACACACTAATCTTTTAACAAATACTTAAATTTTTTCCTAATTATAAATAAACACTAAACCTGATTAGTGAGGGGTAAATTAGGAATTAAAAAAATACTTAGATAAGGGGTGACCCTGGTTTGATATTTGGATCCAGTTTTTGTCTTTTTCCTCTATCCCCCAATTAGTTTTGATATCCCCCAATTGCGCGTTCTTTTTTAATCGAGGTATTTTTTAATGGGGGCATGGAAGACAAATCATATATTGACATGTGTTTTTTCTATTAATTGATTGCAACAATTTAAGTTTTAAAAAATATAAAAACAGTATATTGTTGGAGAAGAAACAATATAAGAACGGGCCCTAGCTCAGCTGGTCATCCCTGTTCCCCAAAATTTCATGCGTTCCAGGAGGTCCCAAGTTCAAGCCCCCAATGGCGTAATTTTGCATGAATTAACATGGAAGGTAGTGTTAGTTTGCCCCCCTTGTGACACAATCTCAGCCCCCCAACATCTGCTTCGGTTCCCTTAACTAGGTTACCCATGAGGTTCGCTGGTAGGTTAGCACATCAACTTGTTCAAATAATGTAGTAATATGTTGTTGAAGCTTAGCTTGTTAGGCTTCCAACTAGTTAATGTAATACTCTTTATCCAATAATAAATTGATAAATTATCTTAATTGCTAATATTTTTGGAAGCAAATTTTTTAAAGCAACTAATACGGAAAAAAAAACGTGTTAACATATGATTTATCGCCCTAACCCCATCAAAAATTTATTAGGCGTACTGCTTGCAGTTGATTTTTACGCATTTAAGAAAATATGATATTTTTCCAAGATATGTAATTTTAATTTTGAATCATCTCTAATTCATTAGAAATTTAGAAATTACATTCATCATGATATCCTTATAAAAATAAAAATAAAGAATTGACATTTTAAGAAAAAACAAATGATATAAATCTATCTGAATGAATAAAACAAAAATTTAACCCGAACGGAAGGAGTATTTAAGATTAGAGGGTTGAATGCAGAATCTATCCCTATAGTTTTGTTATTCTACCTATAAAGAATTCAATTAGATTTTATGGAAGAACATCACTCATAAAACTTGCAAGGTTGTTGATGGAAACCAAAATTCAAATAAAACAAATTATTCATCGTTGTCGGATTGGTGCTCCACCCTCATTAGTAGCCATGCTAATAATTCAGAGTTATAATGTAAGGAGCTTTCCTTTTCTATCTTTTAACTAACTAGATTTGACCCGAAAGCTAAAACGAAATCAACTAAATATATCAATAAAGTAGATCTTGTGGAAGAGAAAATAGGAAAATGATTGATGAGACTACCATTATCATTTAAAGAAAAACACACAACTTCAATATGTGTACAAAGTGTTTTTCTTTGTTTGTCTGTTTTTTATTTTAACTTAATAAAACAAAATAGTGATTATATAATTATTACAAAAATATCAAATCACAAGATAATCAAAATCCTAATAATGATATAGATATCAATTACAAATAAATCGTGAAGAGAAATAGTCGTATACCGTAAAGATATTCAATTTTTGTGTATGTAGTAGGAAAGAATGATGATGTAATCTAGAATCGACTCCAACCATTAAATCCGATTTTCTTCTACTTCAATAAGAGGTGCTCCTAAAATAAATGAGTTTTTTCCGATAATTTTGTAGATCTAGACGAACCTAAATACCCCAAATCCCTTGGACTATAGATTCAAATCAATATTGTGTTGAATAATTGATATTCTTGAATCGAGAATATGAAGTCACGAACTAGCGATCAAAGTTTTATAGTCATCCTCGAAACAAAGGGAAACTTATCCCGACGAAGAAAAATTGTTCCAATAGCGAAGAAATATGTCTAAAGACTTTTTTTTTAAAAAGAAAAAAGTATTTTTATTTAATTAACTATATATTAAAATTAAAAAAAAAAAATCTTGAACCACAACTGAATAAAAAGTTAATTGGAGCTAGGATTTTCTCTTGTAAACACAATATCAACTCATCATTTAAATGAAACAACACAAATAGATCCGAACAAATCACAACATAAGAATACCAAATCTAAGATGGTCCAAAAATGCACTATAAAGAAAAAAAATACAATTCATATCCTAATTAAGTCCCGAGGGAACCTTTCAAAATTGAGGGTTCCTCTTAACGAGGTGTGAAGGTCATACAATGACCTGATAGGATTCTGGTCATTTCAGTGGCCAGATTTTATTTCTTTTACCTTATCCGGTCATCCTATATTGTTAAAACTAGAAAACTTCTTTTTACATAAATTAAAAAAAAAAAATCGAAGAAAAGGTTATATTAAAAAGAAGAGCACCTTACACAATACAAAAATTGTTACACATTCATGAGAATCTTCCAATTACTCCAAATCAAATTAGGATTAACAAACTTAAACGTATCAGAATCACAAGACCATACAACTACAAGTTGTTTCACAAGATCAACAATCTCCGTCGCTTCCTTCTTCCTAGCCCCAAAAACTCTCTCATTCCGTTCTTTCCATAGTCTCCAACAAATGGCATAATGGATAATTCTCCAAACTAGTTTGCCTCTTCCTTGTAAGCTTTTATGAAAGTTTTCGGCATTAGCCACGAAATTCTGAAAGCTTTTATGAAATAGTTCCATACCTTGAAAGAATAAGGACAATGCAAGAACATATGATACGTTGTTTCTCTTTTAGTATTGCAAAAAACACACAAATCATTGTCAATCTCCAAGTGAGAAACGAAGAAGAAATAAACAAGATTGCTAATAGAGGGTACCAAATTGTTTGGGGGTGTACCAAATTGCATATAATTTGTTAAGGGATTGGTACACCCCAAACAATTTGGTACCCTAATAGCAGCCTTGGAAATAAAGACGAAAGCAAATCCAACAAAAACTAGACAATGACAGCCAACACCAAAGAAAATGTCCAAATGAACATGGGATCCATGCAAAGAAAAAAGAAGAAGAAAGGGAAACAAAGAAAGTGAGTGTGACTTGGACTATGAGTTGTCTCATTCAAATAATTATAAAAAGCTTAATGCTTTTGTATTTTTGTACACTAGAAGAATAAAAAGAAAAGTTAAAAGGCCACTTCGCATTTGAATTAGCTGCACCACATTTTCCTTTCTAGTGTTGTGCGGAGCTTTCTTGCGTCGGTCAAAGTTATGATTGTGGCAGAGGGTTATCACAAAGGGAAAATTAGGCTAAGGCCCAACCCATGGATAACCCATAATATGAGGCCCTTAATTAAAAGAAGTTTAAATCTATGCCCCAAATTATTAAAAGACAACCATACCTTTTTGTATATTTTTAAGCCCCAAATAAAATAAAATTTAAATTTAAGCCCAAAATATTAAAATCTAGAAAATATGATGTCACAGCCATCTTTAACGACCGCCACCACCACCACCTCCGACGACCGCCGCCACCAACCACCACCTCCGACGACCACCACCACCAACAAACACCTCAGTCGGCGACCACCAACGCCTCCGACCACCAACGCCGAAACCACCGCCACCACCAACCATCATCGCCAACCACCTCCGACAGTGACCACCATCAGCAGCAGAAACCACCACCGCCGGAAACCACCACCTCCGTCGCCGGCGGCCACCACCGCCTCCCACCAATAATATATGGATGTGTAATCTGAAGTTACACATGAATATGGCATGAAAGGGTTACACATGTGTAAGCAGAAGTTACACATGCATATAACATGTGTATCCAAAGGTTACACATCCATATGACATGTGTAATGAGAAGTTACACATTAAAAAAAATAGACATAAAAAAAAATACATCTATTACACTTTAAGATTTATATAAAATAATTTCTTAGCATGTGTAACTAAAAGTTACACACGAATTTGTCTAGTGTAACTGGGAGTTACATATGCATATATCTAGTGTAATTGAAATTTACACAACACTATGCACACTTTCAACAACATTTATCCTACAGCTACCACCATGGCTCATTTCATCATTCTCTACCAAAGATCAATTCCCGACAAATCCACTTTGCAATAGCAACATACATTGGCAACTTTGCACTGTTTATCCTAACATGCATCTAGCATGCAATATTGAGTTCTCGACTCGAGGCCATAACTTACCACATATCAATTCCATCGTAACCCATGTCCCGCAACCGCAACCAACACCAATAAACTGAATTATGTATCATTTCAAAGTTTACTCAAACTTCTACACATATAATTAGCACATGTAACTAGCAGGTTACACATTCAATTAGCATGTGTAACTATAGGTTTATTTCAGAACAATTGCTCTAAATTCTCAATCACTAATCGAACCTGGATCATTCAAAGTGGCGTTATTATACAAGATTACAAGTAACTACTTAGGTTTAATCATACACAATACTACTACTTCTGAAAGGCCTACTAATTTGGCAACTGCTTGTGTAAAAACTATATGTAAGTAAAATCTATGTAACCTGAAGTTACACATTCAATCAGCATGTGTAACTAGAAGTTACACATCAAATTAGCTTGTGTAACTAGAAGTTACACATACTTTTGCATACTACTGATAAATGATGACAGAGTTAATCCATAAGTACATGTCTAGCTAAGGGTTCAGTGCAAGATGGAATCCAAATACACACTATGAATACTGAAAAGCAAAAAAACTGTGAATTATTATGTATAACGTACCATATACAGAGTGAAAACCTCTCAATCTGGCTTTTGTCATTCTTCGTGCATGAGATAAAGAGTGAATGTGGTTTGGTTTGCAGCTGATGAATCCATCTTCAACCAACTTCCTAATGTGTTTCTTTGCACAAGACATCACAAAAACAATAAATTCAACCAAAAATAATCATAACCTAGATACAAACCACTAGATCCAATTAGCATGCGCAACTAGCAGTTACATATTCGGTTAGCATGTGTAACTATAAGATACACATTCAATTAGCATGTGTAACTTGCATATACACATGCATCTGAATTGTGTAACTAGGAGGTACACATGCATCATACTTATATATGTCATCCTTAAGGGAAAAAAACCTATGATGACCGCATCCACAACTTTCTAGCAAACAATAATCATGTGAAACTTGAAGTTACACATCAAATTAGCATGTGTAAATATAAGTTACACATTTATTTAGCTTGTGTATCTATAAGTTACAAATCTAATAAAAAGTTACACATGGATATAGCATTTGACTTGAGGTTATTAAATACAAACTACAAAGATGTGATTTCTAGGAATTATGAAAGCATACAATTCCAAACTCATATGATAATTTAGACTTCAATCATGCAAAGAAAAGAGTTTTATAAATGATCACAACAAAGTATAGACAAGAACATTTCGAAAGATGAAATTCAGGTAACGAGACATTTACCTTAAGGTTTGGAATGATCTCCATATCAAGTGCATCAACTTCCATGAGCCTTGCAATAGCATTAAAATTCACCCCACCTGGATATGAGATAGGTGTTAATTTGGTATTATGGATAACAATCCAAATGTATCAATCAATGAGTACAAATGTTAAACACGAACTAGTCAGGAAAGAGTTGTTGGTTTTCAATTTCATCTAGAAGTAACATGAAGCATATACAATCATTAACTCAAAACTCAGCATGTCTACATTATCAGTTTGAAGTTGTTCTTCTGAAACAATATTTTTTCTTCATACTCTTCTCAGTATCAAACAAAAAAACTCACAACAAATTCACAAAAAAACAAAAAACAACAGAAAAATAAAAATTCCATGCTAAAAATACAACATGATATATATATGTAACCTCAAGTTACACATACTGTAAAACAAAAAAAACAGCATGTTTACATCATCAATTTGAAGTTGTTCTTCTTAAAAAACATTGTTTCTTCATCCTCTTCTCAGTATCAAACAAAAAAACTCACAACAAATTCACAAATTCACAAAACAACAGAAAAATACAAATTCCATGCTAAAAATACAACATGATATATATGTGTAACCTCAAGTTACACATACTGTAAAATAAAAAACAGCATGTCTACATCATCAATTTGAAGTTGTTCTTCTGAAACAACATTTTTTCTTCATCCTCTTCTCAGTATCAAACAAAAAACTCACAAAAAATTCACAAATTCACAAAAAACAACAAAAAAGTACAAATTCCATGCTAAAAATACAACATGATATATATGTGTAACCTGAAGTTACACATACTGTAAAACAAAAAACATCATGTTTACATCATCAATTTGAAGTTGTTCTTAAAACAACATTTTTTCTTCATCCTCTTCTCAGTATCAAACAAAAAACTCACAACAAATTCACAAATTCACAAAAAACAACAAAAAAATACAAATTCCATGCTAAAAATACAACATGATATATATGTGTAACCTCAAGTTACACATACTGTAACAAAAAACAGCGCATGTCTACATCGATTTGAAGTTGTTCTTCTGAAACAAAATTGCTTCTTCATCCCCCTCTCAGTATCAACAAAATATAAACAACAAATTCACAACAAATTCTCGGATCGGACATGCAATACCAACAAATAATCGAAAAAAAAATTGAAAAAAGTTTAAAAATTATGTGAATAATTACTTTACCTGATCATCTTCTTTTGGAGAAACAATAAAATAAGAATCAAGAATCTCTACAGACTCCATAGATGATTTAAGATATGGTGACGTTGCTTTAGTTTCTTCAAGAACGGGTGGAATCATCATCTGAGATGGAGAAACAATCTTCATAAACAAAAAAAGAAACAAAACACAAAATCAAATTGAAAATTAAAAGCGAATAAAATTCAATCAAATCTACGGGTAATAAAGATGATGATTCGTTGATATCGAATCAGAAGAAGAAACACATAAAGAATATCGTGAGTATGTTAATAGAAATGTACAGTGTAAAGAGATAATACTTTTAATAACACATCGCCAGTGATTGTTGGAACAACAACTTTACCACCAAAATCGATATCAGATCTTCAGATGCAGTTAAAGATTCAATCGATCTCAGATCTGTTCTACAAATTGATATCGAATCGGAAGAAGAAACACAAAAAAATCGTCGAGCTCCGATCTTCGAATCTGCGCTTGATATTTTCTGGTTGTAATCGCATCAAACAAACAGGAAGAGAGATGAGAAACAAACAAACCCTAGAATTTTTTTTCTCTGCAACTGAGAGAGAGAGAGAGAAGAGAGAGAAACATAAATGAAAAATGAAAAATATCTTCTGGGATTCCTCTGTATATATTCTAAAGGGCAGTGTTGTTATTATTAAAATTCCTAATAATTAATTGTGGGCCAGATCTGAAGAAATATTGATATTCCAGGCCTAGTAATATCATTTTATGAAAGTATGTAGTTGACAGTGGATGATCCATTTGGTGGGGCTTCAAAATATTGAACCCATATAGTAAGGGATTCTAGTATTTTTCACTATCACAAAAAATAAATAAAACAAATACCAGTACTAAGCAAAAACATAAAAATAGAGACGTTGAATTTAATAATCCCAATAAAATTTAATAACTTACTGTAAAAATGAATGAAACAAGAGGGAAGATAAGAAAAATGAATCTATATATTTGATGAATGAATCGATTCTGATAAAACCTCATCGTCATGAACCTTACTGAACGAGCAAGGGCAAGACAGACGCCCATAAAAACTGCTATGCGTACGCCAGGCATGAATATCAGGTTGTAAATGTGAAGTGAACTCTTATTAAGCTTTAAGATTTAATATCGTGCTATTGTTTTATTACGTTTTTTTTTTCCTTTTTGATGGTTTAGAACAGCGATTTTTGAATACATCTTTAAATCCTTAAGGAGTTATTTCTGGCAATTTCATGATGCAAACTCCTATCTACGCAATGGAAGGTAGGGCTGCCAACGGGTCCAAACGGGTCCGGGTAGTATACTACCCGGAACCGAAACCGTTTATTATTTTCGGGTCCGGGTCCTAACGGTTCCGGGTCCGGTTCTCAATTCTATGGACCCAGAACCGGACCCGATAATTAGAGCGGGTACCCATCGGTTCCGGGTATTTATCGGTTTTCATGTCATGAAATACCTTCATGAATCCTACAAGATATATATATATATAAGCATAACGTCAACATATAAGTGATGAGTTCATCAACTCCATTTCTAACTATACATATGTAAAGTTTAGCTGCCGTAATATAAACCACAAAGATTGGCACACCCAACTTATATAATGTTGCCAAGAAGAAAGACCTAATATAACATCCAAAAATTTAGCAGATCTATATATCTATATTGTTGCCAAAAGAAAGAACTGTCAAAAACAGGAGATAGCTTGCAACTTGGTGTTCATTGGCCATGTCAAAAACAAGTTCCATTAAGAAAAAAGAAAAGTAAAAAAGATCAATTGCAGACCAACACAAGATCCAACTGGTAAACAAGAGAACATAAGCAAGAAAGAAACACCAAGCTATACTCAGCATCATGTCCTGCAGCTGCACGAAATAAAATTTCAGTCATAAACTATCCAGTTCATTAGCAGTCCTCAATTTACACTCACAACAACTCTACTGTGGCAGTGCGTACCAAAGTGTTAGCAACGTAAAAGGAAAAATGAAAAATATAGTAAAGTGGATAGTTAAAAACCACTGTGTCCAGTATTCAGTACACACTCACTATGAAAGTTAAAAACCATAGAGTGAAAATGTTACCTGACATGTAGCATCATATGTGTGGTATTCCTGCAAAGAAAACTAACAGATTAGTCGAGGCATTACAAATGGAGAATAAAAAGAATCCAAAACAATAATTGTAACGTAATATATAAACCTTACTTTGCAAACAAAAAATCAGTCAGACAACATCCGACACTGCTCAGTATTGCCATCACCATTAGTTTCATCGCCTCCTTCTCCTTCTTGCGGCTTACTAATTGAATCTATAATGGTCTGTAAGGCAGGATTATTTAGACTAAATCCTTTACCTAACATAAGAAAATGGTCAGTCACCATATGAACCACAGTAAGTGATCAATATACCGATACATATATAATGATTAACACAAATAGATTGAAAAAATAACTTACTCTCCATTCCACTTCTTATCCAATCCTGTCCACATATCAAAGCTTCAATTGTCTCTGGAAGCATTGAAGAACGAAATTTATCAACGACTCTACCACTAGTGCTGAAAACGGATTCAGATGCCACGGAGGACGCAGGAATTGCTAAAATATCACGCGCCATCAACGCAACGATTGGATACTTTCGTTCATAAAACTTCCACCATCCCAGAACATCAAAACTGTCATCATTCATGTTAGTCATACCACTTCCTTTACTTACAGGGAGAGCATCATCTATTAAGTATTGTTCTAGATCTGTTAGAACAACTGCATTTTGCGAACTTTCTTCAAGATATGCTGTGAAACTATTACGTTTAGAAGTAAAAGAACTTTGACAAGAAAGGGTACCACTACTACTAGCTGAAACTGGACAAGTAAAAGAAAGAACAAGGACCAGTAAGTTAGGAGTAGGTATTCAATCTCAGGAACAATATCATCTACTATGGGCACAAATTTCAATCAAATGGGATTACAAGAGATTCTTTGAAGAATAGATCACTAGATAAAAAGAAAGAACATACACAATTCTGATTCACCATTTTCTACACGGGTCTCAAGTGAACACAATATTATGCTAATGCCAATGATTTGATTAAAGTAATGGCAACATGATGATGCTTACGTTGGTGGTAGCTATTTTTTTCTTGCTTTAATGTATTATACAGTTAAAACTAGATTGATTTGTGTACTGCAGTTGTGGCTTTAAGTCCTACTAATACTCATCATACAATTGAAGTGAGGCACATCCTTGATTAACAAGAGGTACAAGTCCTCATACAATATAAGTCAACGCCAATGACTACCAACTAGCAAGCATAAATAAGAAAAAGGAAAAAAAAATCATTGAAGCAAAAAAACAAACATCTTGTGGAACATCCAAGCAAACCTTTGACCTTTCCTTTCCCTTCCGGCCTTCCCCACCCAAGATAATGTACAAATCCCGGTTTTTACATATCTTCTCTTAAGCTCAAAAAAAATAAAGGAAAGTGGAAACCCCATTTCAGAATTTCTCTAAAAGAAATTTCGATAGTCAACTAATTTCAGAATAATCAAACATCAACAATCGTAAATATTAGTAATAATACATCATTTCACAATACAAATGTTAAAATGTTAAAACCCCATTTTAGAATTCCATTTCCCTAAACTGATGTAAACAAACTGAGAAGTATATAAAAATCAAAACATAAATAGATAGTAATAAGTAAGTAAATACCTTCCCATGATGATCTATAACGTATCAGAGAACTAAATCAGTTGATTATTGATCATCGGAAAAAAAAGAGAGATAGTTATTCTTGCAGTCAGAAGAAAAGAAAGATGGATCTGGGCAAAATGAGGGTTGAGTTAGTAAGGAAGAATATATACTAACCTAATCTTCCCTGAGTTTACAAAATTAACCTTACAAAATCTTGTTATTACAATACCCGATTACCGCGGTACCGTCGGAGTAGGACCAGGGGAACCGTTTATTATCGGGTCTATTCGGGTCTACCCGTTGGGACCCGAAAATCACTAACGGGTCCAGTTTTGAGACCCGGATCCGTTTCACCCGGTTCCGAGTCGGGTCCGGGTATTCGGGTACCCGTTGGCAGCCCTAATGGAAGGTGGTATCCCAACCATCAGACGACTTGATGGTTGGGTATTCTGTTTGTGAAATTGTGGTGTATCCAACTTATTCTTTCATTATTCGAATATTCATGCATGGGTTAGCAATTTTATCAACATTAGTTTTGGCACAAAGCATGCTGAACTTTATGCTCTTTTTGATCCTTGATTGACATCCAAAGGTCAGACAACAAAGAAATGGGTGCATTAGGGGTGAATGAGCACCAAAGTTTAGAAGTTGGTGCTAACTGCTAAGTGGACAACTGATGCACCCATTTTCTTTTTTGAAGAATGATATTTTATTCCCTTAGATCAACTGCAATCATACGACTAAACCCAAAGACCAAATATTAAAAAAAACCCCAAAAATTTTAGTTTACTCCGTGCTACGATGTTACGGGCAACGACTTAAAACCAAAAAAATTTCATGAGGCGCAAGAGTATGGTTACGCCTCATCAAGCGCAAGAGTATGTTTACGCCCCATTTCATTTTTATTTTATTTTTAAATTCGGGCGTAACTGTAACTTTTAATCTGCGCCCCATCATCAGGCGTAACTTCGATCTACGCCCCATCAGGCGCAACTTTAATCTACGCCCGACTAAAACCAAACCAAAGACCAAATATACTTTAGTATTTGGTTTTAGTCTGGTCTTTGATCTTTACTCCCTCTCCATTGCGTCTGGTTTTTAGTCCAAAATTTTAGTTTTAGTCTGACACTGTGGTTGCTCATAGAAACTAAAAGTAAAATGACCGTTCGATCGGATTGCATAATTATGTAGCTTATGATCCACTAATGCAACTCCAACCGATTTGTAGTTTTAACATAGAAGAAAATAGTTAATTTGTCTCCCGTGACATGTATTTGAGGTACCACAATGAAAACAAGAAGTACAGACATAAGTGTACCTTTCCTGCTTTCCAGCTTTCCGCATGACTAATTTTGGTCATGCTCTCCCGTCGGGAGGAAGGGGCCTATAGTATTTACTTTTAATACTCTTTTACTTTTAATATACTTTCCTAAATTGGGCCTATAGTATTTAATTGGGGCCTATAGCTAGATGATAAAAAAAATCAAAACTACCAACTTACCCTTTACCAAATATTACTATTACTTATTTATCCTTATCTAATCCTAATCATTAAATTTAAAACTAAAATCAAAATCATAAAATTAAAAACTAAAAACAAAATCAAAATCATAAAACTAAAATCATAAAATTAAAAACTAAAATCAAAATCAAAATCAAAATTAATTCTATTTTCATCTCCACTTCAACTAATTCTTCTTCTTTTCTTCTCAACCCAATCCTACAAAGTAGGTTTTAGTAACATAAAATCGCTCAAAAATTGAAAACTTTGAAATCAATTTTTTTCCGGTTTATCAGATTCGGTTAACGTTAATGTATATGTGATCCGATTGCAAATAAAAACGGTGTATGTTCATGCCCACAAAGACCGATTGTCCTTGATATGTTTTCTAGTTCGAGAAATTTGAACCAGAATCGGATTACATTAGCACTTATAAAAACCGATTGTTGATGTATAATGCTAGAATCGGATTTTGTATGTGTTTCGAGTAAACCGATTGTTATTTACAATTTTCCTGTATCTTTTTTTTTGTTAGAATCGGATTACATTAGCACTTATAAAAATCGATTGTTGATGTATAATGCTAGAATCGTATTTTGTATGTGTGTCGAGTAAAGCGATTGTTATTTACAATTTTCCTGTATCTTTATTTTGTTAGAATCGGATTACATGAGCACTTTTATAAACCGATTCTTGTTGTGCAATGTCAATAATCGGTTTTTACGTGTGTACCGTGTAAACCGATTCTGGTTATACGCAAATTGAAAATGAGTATGAGTATGATTTTACACAATTTCAAAACGAGTACAATTTCATACTCGATCTCAAAATGAGTATATGAATTTATACGCGAACTGAAATCGAGTATGATATCATACTCATTTTCAGATCGAGTATGATTTAAATCATGCTTGATTTTTTTTCTTTCCCATAATCGGTTTTTGTGTACATTTGTAAACACCGATTCTGGTTCTTTTTTTGTGAATTGAAAAAATCAACCCATAATCGGTTTATTAGAGAACGAACATATACCGATTCTGGTTTGATTCACGTTTTGATGAAGAATCAAGATTAGTTAATTTTAATTTAATTTGATTAAAAATTAATTAATCACAATCAAGTGGTAAATTAGCCATTTTTTAAAATAATTAGATAAGGGGTGGTTTTTTTTACTATTCAATGACCTTTTTTGTCATCTAGCTATAGGCCCCAATTAAGTCCTATAGGCCCCAATTTAGGAAGGTTAATATAACCTTCATCTTCCATAATTTTTTTTTTAAATGGCCACATTCAGTAACATTTGTGGCCATGTTGTGGTGACTGTTTAGTTCGGCGGTGTTTGTTTTTCTTAATAAAAAGATCTTCTACAATTTTGGATTTCAGAAACATCATGCTATAATCTATACGACACGTTGGTTTTCTCTCTCTCTTCTTTCTCCTTTCTAGTTCCTTCTCAAAACCATAAGACCACCCACCATCATTAAAGCTTACTGCTCAGATTTAGTCCATTTCGGGATAGGTCTGAGCAGGTTTCTTTACTTTTTCTTGTTTTCTTAGGTAACTAATAGTTTAGGTTTGATTCGTTTAAGTTTTTACTTCAATATCCATTGTTTTTAGGAGATTTTCATAGTGTTCTTGTGGATTTTTTTACCCTTTTTATTTATGTCCTCCTTTATAAAGATTCAATATGCACTCTCATGGCATTTCTTTGCGATCTCGATGGAGATTTTGGGTGGAAGTTCAAGTGGTGTGATCAAGATTCAATACTTTGGGCATATTATTATCCCAAAACCATTCTTTCAATCTTCAGATTGTTTAGTATTCTTGTTGGTAGTTCGTTACTTCTCTTCACGGATTACTCTTTGTTATTACCTTTTAATTGTATCTTGATGTTCTTGAAGTCCATGTAATCTCTATGTTATCATGAATGAAATTTTATAAGACTTATCCAAAAAAAAATAATATATATATATCATGTTATGGGCAACTACATCATGTTGTGGGCAATTTCCCAAAAAGTGAGTCTTTTTTCGTCTAGTCAATTTGGCTAGATTGTCAGCTTCTTCATCTACTTGGAAACTTTTCATCCTGCCTTTAATGCTAACATTATATAAGTTTACTTGCTAATGGTGAAGATTATCTAATATGGAAACAAGATAGAAAAGGTAAATTCACCGTGAAGAGTGTTTATAACACTTTATGCACTGCTTATGTGAACAATGTCATAAGTGGAGATACCATCCCTAGAGATGTTTGGAAACAACTCTGTCACATTAGAGTTCCCCATAGACTCCAGCTATTTATTTGGAAATGTTTGAAGGATATCGTTCTTACTAGAGCTAGGATCGAAAAGTATAAAAATGAAATTGAGATGCATTATTATTTTTGTAATCACAGTCTAGAATCTTATGATCATCTATTTTGTGAATGTGCTTATGCTAGATCAATTTGGCTTGATCTGGAAGTTAACATTGTTGATGTATTGCAGTATTTTAATTTTTTTCCGAGCTTGAATTGTGAGTTGGTTTAGTAATAACAGCTTGACTCAGTATGATCATAGTGGCTTGATCTGGAAGTTAACATTGCTGATCACCACACCAACATACTATTTCCTTTGCTGATCAGGGTTGTAACAACAACTAGTTGTTGCGAAACACCCTGTTGCAGTATTTTGCAACAACTTTAGACCTGTTGCGAAAACCAGTAAGCAACATATTTTTGCAACTGCATCAGCCGTTGCGAAAAGAGAATTTTAGCAACAGAAATAAGCAGTTGCGAATTTTTTTATCTTTCAAAGCCTGAATGGATGCTTACTTGCGTGTATGGTTCACCGTACCCTAATCATAAATAACAACAATAGAAATACATAAAAGACGTAAGTCAGGATCTTAATCAATCGTGGGTAGTTATGGGTGACTTGAATCTGCATTTTGAGAATGAGAATAAGGTTACTGTTTCAAGTACTTCTATCTCATCTATTTCTTTTGTTGCTTCCTCGAGAGATTCTCCCTTTGTTAATATGATATTTGAAGTTTGTTTAAAGGACATGGGTTATACTGGAAGATACTTCACCTGGTGTTTGAATATTCATGGTACTGGTGTTAGAAGATCCAGATTGGATAGAGCATTTTCAAATGAAGAATGGGTACTTCACTTTCCTGATGCAAAGCTCATCCATTTTACAAAGTTGGTATCTGACCACTATCCGATAATGCAAGATACTTCTTCTTATGATGGTGACTGAAAAAGAAACTGGAAATACTTTCAGTAGTTATGAGAGAGATGATACACTCAAAGTTGAAGTAGATGCTGCCTAAAGTAAATATTTTGCAGGTTCTCATGCATTTCAACTATCAAAAAAATTTGGTGGTAACTAGAAAATTTATTTCAAAATGGAACAAGGAGAAATTTGGTAACTTGCAAAGCAATATACAGTTGTTACATCAATAAATGAAATCTATTCAACAGAACAATCATGGTATAACCAATATAGATCAATACAAAGTGAGTTCTATGGTCAAAAGGCAAGGGATGAATATTATATGGAAATAGATAAAAACACTAAGTTTCATCATACTAATGCAAATAGAAGAAGGTAAAGGAACAATATTGCACCTCTAAAGGATAGTGATGGGTATTGGTGTTATACGAAACTTGAATTAGAGAATCTGCTTGTTAAACATTACAGTGATCTTCACACCACTTCATATCCTCAAAGACATGAAGATATTCTGAGTTGTATACCCCGAACAATTACATCTGATGACAAGATTTCCAGATACAGATGCAATCTTTAAGGATTTCAAAGATATGAAACCATGGAAAGCACCGGGGCCAGATGGTTCTCCTCCTGGTTTTTTTCAATCTCATTAGGATATAGTGGGTGAGAATATGATTGATATGGTGCGACAATTCTTTCAAGCAGGATTCATACTCAAAAGTATTAATGCTACAAATGTTTCTTTGATTTCAAAAACAAAGAATAAGGAGTTTCCTTCAGATTTGAGACATATTGCTCTTTGTAATAACACTTCTTACAAGATTATCTCAAAAATTCTATCGTCAAGAATGAAAATGGTAATAATCATGATCATCTCACCTCTACGAGCTTCTTATGTATCAGGGAGGCATATATCTGATAATATTCAACTTGCTCAAGAGATAGTAAGAAGATAGAAATACTCTTGCTCTGAAGTTGGATATGTGTTTATGGTGGTTTTTAGTTTAAGGATAAAAAGGTAAAATTCCATATTTATGTGCCTCTGTTATGTAAAGAAATAGAGCGATTTAATGATAAAGAGTGCCTATGCCTCTTTGCTTACATATGTACTGAGCAATTTTCAGTATATTTATATACAAAATTCATTTAGAATAATGTTGATGTCAAAAATCCAAGGCATTCTGTAAATTTTATTGAACTCCTATTTGCATTATTCACTAATAATGCGGGGCTTGCTGAGTATTTATCCTATGCTGTGTTCCGAGCTAAACTCTTAATATTGACATGATATGACAATTAATGTTCACTCTCAGTTGAGTAACATGAATTTCCCGAAGTGTCACGATTAAGATGTGCATGAAGATACTCAATCATAGGCGCACGAGCTGTGTTGCTCTCCAAGATAAAAATTAGTGATTTTGTTGTATCAAAGTGCAAAATTCACCAAAATTGATCAATTTTGTGTCAATTCACAAAATTCAATTTTTTGACCTAATTTTGTCGGTTTACAAAAATTAGGTTCTTTGCCCCAAAATGGAGCCTGCAGGGTATTCCGATCCCTATTGGTCGAGTATAAACCTAGTAAAGCTAGGAAACCGGCCACTGGATCTAGAAGAAATACAATCCTACCAAAAATTGGAAACCAAGAAGAGAAGGGAAACTGCGACAATGAAAGGCAACAACAAAAGAGGCACTGCCGCGCCACTTGGCCGGTCTGTTTTCCCTAGCTTGCGCCTTCCATCACCGACCGGCCCTGCCTCATGTTATTGCCCGTCAACCCCTCTTTCCAATTGACCAATCATATCGCTTCTATCCTACCCGCTGATACTCCAAATTGTTAGCCAAAGTAGGCTGGTCGCGCTGCTTTTTATATAAGAAAGATAATCTAGACCGTCCAAGTCAGTCGCGGGATGATCACGGCCACACGACTAATCCGTTCGATTAGACGATCTTGTCCACCTCCTAGCGCGACCGAACAAGTTCCATGATATTCACCTACGGGCCCACTTTTATCTCAACCAATCAGAACTCTACTAGCCCGCTGTTTATAGGTGAGAATAGCTTCTGCTGATTTTGGTAATTGCAGGTGTGAAGGTGAGAAACTATTTAAACCCTAAACAAATGTACTGCAAGGGAGTACTTTTAAGTTCGAGAGATCAATCTGTACAAGTCCGTCCTAAACCAAGAAATGGTCGTTCCAGACTTGCTTCGGCCACAAAGATGAGGAGAATGGGTTGGTTTTGGGGAGGGAAGAAAGGAGAGTGCAAGACCAAAATAGTTGATTCTGGAGAGCAATTGGTTTTCTACAACTTGTTTTCAGAAGAATAGGAGAGATCATGAGGAGAGCTAGCCAGTAAGTATTCTGAGTCTTTTCTTATCCGAATGAACTTGTTGTCCAAATAGAAATAGGTAAAACCTATTTATACAAGTTGTAGTAGAAACGTACCATGGTCTAATTAAGGAGTGAGGAGTAAATGGGAGGAGGTGGTAACCGTATGCATGGACTGGATTATTCCATAACGCATGAAATTGATTTTCATGAAACTTTTAACGTTATGGAATTGATATTCCATAAGGTTGTTAACTCACGGCTTTATGTCCCATGAACGTTTTCCCACATAACTCCCGTATTTACAAGGCACCTCACTCTTACGACACTTCCTTATGAGGGGCGTAGTGTACGCCGCACGCTGTAGACCACCAAACCAATACCCAAAAAATATCCCCCAATTTGTGTTGATGTCTCGAATGTTCTTGGAGAACATGTAATATGTTTTCTTGGCTTGGAAAGTCGAGCTCGGGGAACTTGCTAGCCTAGTGACCTTTGATGGTCTAGATTTTGTATCTTGAGAGGTGCGTTGCGCGCCTTAGTTTTGGTAGTGAGGGCCATCATGGTGGAGCGACCAGGTTGGAATGCCATGGTTTGGCGTGGCCGAACTTGGGTTTTGGACCCAAAAGTCATGAGGTGACTTTAGACGGCCAGGATTCGCTCCTGGGTTTGAAGGTTGGCCATTGATGACCGTATGCCTTTTGTTTTGGTGGTCGCGTAGGGAAGGCGCAACCAAGGTGTTGTTTAGACTTGGCGCGTAGAGCCAATGGGCGTATGGCATGGCTGGGGACAAGGAAAGGGGCGCTTGGCTTGGCATAGTGTGACTAGCGTAGCTAGGGCCAAGGCATGGGTGTTTGGCTTGGTGCGGCTAGCTTGGCTAGGTGCGGTTTGGCTTGGCGCATGGGGCCAAGGGTTTTCCATGGTCGCATGGCATAGCTAGCTTGGGCTAGGTGCGTTCCCAGGCTAAGGTTTTTGGGCCAAAGTCGTGCGGGGACTTTAGGCGGCCAGGATTTGCTCCTGGGATTGAAGCCATTGATGCGTGCCTTTGTTTTAGAAACCCTAATGAGCGCCCTTCACTAGAATCGCTGTAGAATTCTAGTACGGACTCGGATTTTGACGGTCCTCCCCTCAAATAAACCGGAAAAGAATTTACTATCTCTTTACGCGGGCATATTTAAGTTTTGAACTCGTTCGAGAAGATAAAACATCCCGAGAGAAAAACTCAGGAAGAATTCAGGAGGGATGGCGGCATGGCCAGGCTATCATGGCATGCCTTGGCGCAACTAGGTTGGCATGGCATGCCTTTGCGTGGTTTGGCACAAGGGGCCAAGGGTTTGCCATGGTCGCATGGCATAGCTAGCTTTGGTTAGGCGTGTGACCAAGCTAGGGTTTTTGGGCCAAAGTCATGAGGTGACTTTTGGCAGCCAGGATTTGCTTCTGGGATTGAAGGGAAACCGTTGATTGGTGCATGCCTTCACTTTGGTAGCCGTGAGGAGAAGGCCAACATGGTGGCACGGATAGGGGCTACGGTGCGGCATATTTGGCATAACGTGACTAGCTTGGTTAAGTGCGTGACCAAGCTAGGGTTTTGGGGCCAAAGTCATGAGGTGACTTTGGGCGGCCATGATTTGCTCCTGGGATTGAAGGGCAACCGCTGATTATTGCATGCCTTCACTTTGGTAGACGCAGGGGAAAGGCCAGCATGGTGGCGCAACATGAGGGGCCATGGCGAGACGTGTTTGGCATGGCGCGGCCGGCTTGGCTATCCTTGGCTAGGTGCGTCGCCAAGTTAGGGCTTTGGGCCAAATGTTGTGGGGAGACCTTAGACGGCCAAGATTTGCTCCTGGGATTGAAAGGCAACTGTTCATTATTGCATGCTTTCACTTTAGTGGTCTTGAGGAGAAGCCCAACAAGATGGCGCGGTTAGCATAGCTAGGGCCAAGGCAGAGCGTGATTGGCATGACGCGGCTAGCTTGGGCTAGACGTGGCTGGCATGATTTGCCATTGGCACAAGAGTGCGGCTAGCATGGTTGTCATGATTTGGCGCGATTGAGTGTGGTTGCAGGATTTGCCATTGGCACACGAGACGTGGGTAGCATAGCTAGGGCCATGGCATGGTACGATTGGCATGGCGCGGCTAGATTGGGCAAGGTGTGGATGGCATGAATTGCCATTAGTACACGGGTGTGGCTAGCATAGCTAGGGACATGGCACGGTGCAATTGGCATGGCGCTGATAACTTGGGCTAGGTGTGGCTGGCATGATTTGCCATTGGCACAAGGGTGCGGCTAGCATGGTTGGTATGCTTTGGCGCGGTTGGGTGTGGTTGACATAACTTGCCATTGGCACACGAGATGTGGCTAGCATAGCTAGGGCCATGACACATTGCGATTGGCATGGCGCGACTAACTTGGGCTAGGTGTGGATGGCATGATTTGCCATTGGCACAAGAGATTTGGCTAGCATAATTAGGGCCATGGAACGGTGCGATTGGCATGGCGCGGCTAACTTGGGCTTGGTGTGGCTGGCATGATTTTCCATTGGCACACGTGGGAATTAGTGCTTGGTTTGTCGCAACCCTAATTTGAAAAATATACCCTGGTAATTATTTAGAGACACATTAAAGGCTTTTATTTAATGCGCCTAGTAAATGCTTGTTTTAAATGTCTGCTAGGGTTTAGTGTTTTACGATTTTAACCCTATAATAAAAACCACCATCAACATTAAGTATCATGCTTAGCTCGGAACAGGTGCCTTGTAGCGGGGTAAGCATATGATGGTGACAGACAATGTAACTTATTGCAAAGACGGTTAAGAGAATCCGACTAACCTTTTAAGTGGTAGAGAGGACTTCGGCTTTCCATGTTGGTAGTCCTTTCCGCGGAAAAGGGGGCGCGGTCCTGGAGGGAGGAGCAGGTGGATGTCTTGGACCACGGTAATGGCATGGTGGAGTACGTAGGAGCGACTAGGCGTGATGGGGCCGTGGTGATGGAGCGAGGGTTCTTCCTGGGCCATGGTAAAGTGAGGCGCGGTCTGGCATGGTGCGGCTTTAGCAGGGGGCCACGACAATGGCGTGGGTGGTCTTGGGCGCGGGACCGGTTTCCTCTTTTTCCTTCTTGGCTCAAAATAGGAAATCCTCCCTTCCCTCAAACTCCCACGTATCATGTCATATAAAAGGAGGACCGGCTCCTACTCCTTTTTCTTTTTCTTTTTCTTATTCATTCTTCCCAGCCGCGCGACAATAGTAAAGAGGAGCGGACGAGCAAATCCTAGATATGTCTTCAAACACTTTTCCTTTGCTTTTCTTCTTTTTCTCTTTTC
This sequence comes from Papaver bracteatum, assembly GCA_023529315.1. NCBI lineage: Eukaryota > Viridiplantae > Streptophyta > Magnoliopsida > Ranunculales > Papaveraceae > Papaver > Papaver bracteatum. Next base: position 372,559 of record JAJJWX010003467.1, on the reverse strand, counting down.
TTTTTGTTGTGTAAACCCTAGGTGTAAGCTCACCTTTTCACGACCCTATAGAAATATTGGCGTTAGTCTTGGGTGCTTTATTCCCTAGTTTGTTGTGACACTTAGGTATGAGCACCATAGTAGCATTGACCGTCTCTCCCCACTGTGCAAGGCAGGTACATGACAGTAACTGCCATGTCCTCTCGTGAAAACCTAGTCTTTAGGGTTTGCTCCTTGTTTTGGTCGTTGGACGCGTCTATCTGGCTGGGCGTGAGTCTCCTGGTTGCGTGTAGTCGTGGTGTAGAGCATGCCAGCCCCGAAAAGAATTTTTTCATTTTTTTACAAAAGACCTTGAAACCAATTGACTTGTTCCCTGAGCGGCTCCCTTGTGTCTGATGAGAATGATTTCCATATACTTTGTGTAATAATTCATGCTCCTCTTGTTCCTTGGTAGTTATCGCGGTGGTGAAAAATAATCATCGTGAGAGAATTTTGTTAAGATGTCAACTGCTTCTGTAGTACCAAAAGATGTGGGGAATTCCAAGCCAAACATAGATGACGAGTTTTTGACGACATCATCCAGGGTTAAGATAAACCATCCCCAATACATGCCGATCGTCCTGACTGGTTCAGAGAGTGAAGGAGGAAATCGGTCGGTTCAGCGAGAAGGCGTAATTAGGTTTTGCCTTCAGAGAGAAGAATATCATGCCTCTCCTATCGAATTTAAAATCCCTTCAAGTCTGTTGCGTTCCTTTGGAAAATGGGTGCGATTCATGATGGACCAGGAGCCCGTGAAGGCCAACTTGACCAAGGCACATATTGTTGATGCTGTTGCGGCTTCCGCGATGCTTCAAATTAGGAAATACATTCCGGGCTTGGCCGCTTTTGTCTCTAGTTGGTGTCCAGATACCCATACCTCCATTTGCAGGTGGGGCGAAATGACTATTTCTTTGGAGAGCATGGTCGTATTTCTAAACATTCCCGTAATCGGTAATCTCGACGTCAGGATGTCTGCAGATGAAGAAGAAATGTGCGCCACCCTGATTGCGAAGTAAAATAGGTTTGTTCGGAGGGAAAATGTGACGAAGTGTTTTTATGACTGGTGGGTGTCTCAGTGGTTTCATGATGATTTGGAGTCGGACCAGAAGAACAACATACTTCACGTTGCGGCGTTCCTGGTCTTGTGGATATCCAGGGATATTTTTGATGATGGCTCGGGAAATAAAGAGATAAGACAAGAACTTATCAAGTTTTCTATAAAATTGGCAAAGGGCGTTGTTCTTCCCATATGCGGTTTGTTTCTCGGTTCTCTGTATGCACACCTGGATCAGCTGGTTTTGGACATGTGTGCCTCAAACGGTCATATGAAGATGGATTCATACGTTCATTCCGCTTTTATCTAGGCATGGTTGTGGGAGCATTTCGAGAAGTATGCCCCGAAACCATTGGCCATACTTCCGGAGTCTTGGGGCGGATCCAGGATACTGCGTTGGTCGAACAGGCGTCGAAAACCTGGTCTGAAACTGATTATTTTTCTTGATAACCCGTATGCAGTTAGTTTTCGTCCATGGGCTCCAGTGCATGCATCCATAACTCAGGTTAGTACCTTTGCTCCTGTTTCGAACATGTCTTTGTCTTCTGATGATGAGGGCCTGAGCGTTGAAGAGATGGTGTTCATGCTTAACCGTACATCTGGTCACGTGCCATATTTTTTTCGAGGAGCTTGCAAAGCGATTTCTTATAACATCGATAGGGCTGCTCGGCATATGGGTTTCGACCAAGGTGTCCCACTTGCTTGCCAGCCGATTGTTCAAGCAGCTTTGTTGTCGACTTCTCTTGATGCTAGTGCTCTTGTGCCGGGTAAAAGTATGCCTTTTCTTGGGGAGTGGAATCCATCAACGACCTCCAAATATAACACATTTTGGCAGGATGAATTCCTTGTTATCCAGGAATTTATGAAGTCTGTGGTGAAGAATACCCGTGGTAGGCCTTCCGTAGAGATTTTAGCAAAACATCCTTTGTTGAGGGACATCTCTTTGACCAAAAGGAAATATGCTGGTCCGGACATGGACAGTCCCCAAGTGAAGGAGCGAAGGTCTAAGAATCGTGCATGCGGTTTCCGGTCAGATCTCATAGCCCTGCCGTATTTTAGTTCATCCAACATGTGGGTATGTGTGAATCTACCCTTGACTTCAAGTTGAATCGTTTATATACTTTTCCCCTATTCTCTTCTTCTCCCCCTCTTTTTTTTGAAGGCATCTTTGTATTTCGTTCAGGGTTTCAGCAGTACAAATGCCTTTGCCAGACTTGCAAGTAGTCAGAAAACACCGCTCTACGAGATGGAGGATTGCGGGGGCGAGCCTATCCATGATGATGGAGACTCAGAGAAGGATGAAGGTTCTGAGACTGGTGACGGTGAGAGAAATTCTTCTGATAGTAGTGTTGAATCTTCATCTGGTCAATCTGAAACTGACTCGGTGAGTCCCCTCCATGTTTTTCTTCTTTCCCCTTTCTCTTTTTTATTTATGGTAAAACAATTTGATATTTTTTTCTTTTTTTTTCTTTTTTTTTTATGAGGAAACCGCTTCTGAGGATGATCTTGAAGTGGAAGACCATCAGGGTAAAGACTTGGCCGTACTTCCCACTGAGGAAACCGCGCTGTCTAGCGACTTGGACATGGATATTCACCGTCCCGAAAGCGTTAGAACGACCCAGACAGTGGAGGGCACCCCGGGGAGCGAAATCGTAGTCAGGGATATCATGCCTGCTACTGATTCAGTTGCAGGAGCCACCTTCGATCCACCCTATCTGGTCCCCTTCTTGGGTCACGTGTTGATTAATTATGCCAACTAAATATGAGACCTTATACACCAAGATCTGGGAGAGCTATGGTCATATTGCCACGACTAAGAAGATCATTAGTCGACATGCGTTGGCCAAGCGTGTAGAGGATGCCTTATCTTCGATTGATGAGATGTGCAACGTGACTGGTCATATAGTTTCTGAGGATGTAATCTCGAGCTGGAAATTCCACCGTGACATGTGCATGGGGTTCGATTTCAACGTCCCTTGGTTCGTTGAGGGCATTTCCGACGTTGAAAGGTCCTTGGCTGGAGCCGTTGAGGGTCCTTCCGCGGACATGATGAAGAAGCAGGAAGAGAAATTTAAGAAGCTGTGCAGGAAGGTGAAGCTCAAGAGGGCGGATCTCCAGAGCACGAGGGAGGCCTTTTCCAAAAGAAATAAACCGCTGCTGAAAAACTTTCCTTAAATACATTTCTGTCTTTCTAGACCTTTTATCTTTAGTTTTTTTTTTTTTTTTTTTTTGAAAGGAAAAAGAAATGCCGGGTTTGTGGTTTTGATTTTCTGGTTTTCTTAGGTTGATGGACAAAATTTACCTTGACAATTTTTGATTATATATTTTTTGGATAAATGTTTAGAATTGAAATGGCTATGAATGAAAGTGACGCACACGTCCCAAGTAGGCCCCGAAACCGTGTGTTGGTAGATGACATGGGATGAAACATGGTTATAGGTTTTATCAAAACTTGAAAGAGAAGACCACGTATTTTGTCAGAATAAGACTTACTCGGTTTCTCAGGTCTTCTGATGAAAATAAACTTTCCGGGCGTGGGACCCAGTTTTATGAAAATACGTCCAAGGGAAGTGCCATGTGTTCTGAGCCATCGCTGAGTTGTCTAATAATTAAGCCATCAGCCTCCGGGCACATCGTTTTTGCTTTTAACTCCTTTGGAGTCCCCAGCCATCCCTTGTCGTATCGTGATTGAAAATCGAGTCATCAAATGACTGAGCCAAAGTGAATCGCCATCCTCTACCGTTTTGATGTCTGGGTTGAAGAACGAGGTCGACAGTTGACAATTGACCTTGTAACCGATAGATCAATCCTCCCGCTGTGGTCGCCAATTGTTTATAGGTGAAAATAGCTTCTGCTGATTTTGGTAATTGCAGGTGTGAAGGTGAGAAACTGTTTAAACCCTAAAAAAATGTACTGTAAGGGAGTACTTTTAAGTTCGAGAGATCAATCTGTACAAGTCCGGCCTAAACCAAGAAATGGTCGTTCCATATTTGCTTCGGTCACAAAGACGAGGAGAATGGGTTGGTTTTGGGGAGAGAAGCAAGGAGAGTGCGAGACCAGAATAGTTGATTCTAAAAGAGCAATTAGTTTTCTATAACTCGTTTTCAGAAGAATAGGAGAGCTCAAGAGGAGAGCTAGCCAGTAAGTATTCTGAGTCTTGTCTTGTCCGAATGAACTTGTTGTCCAAACAGAAATAGTTAAAACCTATTTATACAAGTTGTAGTAGAAACGTACCCTGGTCTCATTAAGGAGTGAGGAGTAAATAGGAGGAGGTGGTAACCGTATGCATGGACTTGATTATTCCATAAAGTGGTTAACGCATGAAATTGATTTTCATGAAACTGTTAACGTTATGGAATTGATGTTCCATAAGGTTGTTAACTCACGGCTTTATGTCCCATGAACGTTTTCCCACATAACTCCCGTATTTACAAGGCGCTTCACTCTTATGACACTTCCTTATGAGGGGCGTAGTGTACGCCGCACGCTGTAGACCACCAAACCAATACCCAAAAAATATCCACCAATTTGTGTTGATATCTTGAATGTTCTTGGAGAACATGTAATACGTTGTCGTGGCTTGGAAAGTCGATCTCGGGGAACTTGCTAGCCTGGTGACCTTCGATGGTCGAGATTTTGTATCTTGAGAGATGCGTTGCGCGCCTTAGTTTTGGTAGTGAGGGTCATCGTGGTGGCACGACCAGGTTGGAATGCCGTTTGCATGGCATGGTTTGGCATGGCCAAACTTGGGTTTTGGACCCAAAAGTCATGAGGTGACTTTAGACGGCCAGGATTCGCTCATGGGTTTGAAGGTTGTCCATTGATGACCGTATGCCTTTTGTTTTGGTGGCCGCGTAGGGAAGGCGTGACCAAGGTGTTGTATAGACTTGGCGCGTAGGGCCAATGGGCGTATGGCATGGCTGGGGCCAAGGCAAGGGGTGCTTGGCTTGGAATAGTGTGACTAGCGTAGCTAGAGACAATGCATGGGTGTTTGGCATGGTGCGTCTAGCTTGGCTAGGTTAGGTTTGGCTTGGCGCGTGGGGCCAAGGGTTTTCCATGGTCGCATGGCATAGCTATCTTGGGCTAGGTGCGTGCCCAAGCTAAGGTTTTTGGGCCAAAGTCATGAGGGGACTTTAGGCGTCCAGGATTTTCTCCTGGGATTGAAGAGTAACCATTGATGCACGCCTTTGTTTTAGAAACCCTAATTAGCGCCCTTTACTAGAATCGATGTAGAATTCTAGTATAGACTCGGATTTTGACGGTCTGCCCCTCAAATCAACTGGAAAAGAATTTCCTATCTCCTAACGAGAGGATATTTAGGTTTTGAACTTGTTCGGGAGGAAAAAACAGCCCGAGAGCGAAACTCAGGAAGAATTTAGGAGGGATGGCGGCATGGCCAGGCTATCATGGCATGCCTTGGCGCAAATAGGTTGGCATGGTTTGGAACATGGGGCCAAGGGTTTGCCATGGTCGCATGGCATAGCTAGCTTTGGTTAGGCATGTAACCAAGCTAGGGTTTTTGAGCCAAAGTCATCAGGTGACTTTGGGCGGCCATGATTTGCTCTTGGGATTGAAGGGAAACCGTTGATTGGTGCATGCCTTCACTTTGGTAGCCGTGAGGAGAAGGAAGCAGGGTGGCGCGGCATATTTGACATGACGCGAATAACTTAGTTAGGTGCATGACCAAGCTAGGGTTTTGGGGCCAAAGTCATGAGGTGACTTTAGGCGGCCAGGATTTGCTCCTGGGATTTAAGGGAAACCGCTGATTATTGCATGCCTTCACTTTGGTAGATGCAAGGTGTGACAGACCGGAAAATTACGCCTTTGGCACATCGCCCCGCAGGCCGTAACTTCCCTGATGCGCCATGATGAAGCTACGATCCGGCCTCATCCCCAAGAAAATGCACGCTCACTTGCCCTTGCAAGCATGCTCGTGGAGCATTATGCAACTAACGTAGCTTCCACACCTTTCCAAAGTCACCCTTGTCCGCAGAAGGGTATATGGCCATAAGGCCAATGCCAATGCACTTCGCATGCATCTCCAACTTTGCCTCCCCGTAAGGAATTCATCACTGAATTTCCTAGCTAGCTGAGCAACCGTCATACCGTCGGGTCTTGTCCAGACTTAAGGCATAAGCCATGGACTTAGGCATAGGCCGCACCAAGCCCTTGCCATTTCCTTCGTTACTTCGCTTACCAACTCTTTATAACTTGATAGGAAGTATGAGCATCCACTTACTGGCATGAAACTTAGCCTCATCAAGTCTGGCCACAATCATCTCTTACTTTGAGCTACCGAGCTTAGATGATATGAGAGGCCAACGTGCTGGACCGGAAATGCTACAACTCATTGCGGCTGCCTACGTACCCTTCCCTACTCTAAAGGGATCAAGAACAGACCGTAGTTCATCCTCGAAGGGACAAGCAACTTATTCCAACTCGTTTGCTAGGACGTAGCCAAGCAATAGTGGTAATGGCCTAGTCCGTATAGGCCGTTCCGTCAAATACATCCAAGTGATGCATCATCGAGTCCGTGGAATGGCATAGTGATGCCTTAGCATCATATGCCCTCTCTCAAGGCTACGTAACTATAAATGATCCTTAGGCATCATTTATACACTTCCGGCTAAGCTATGAAGCTTACTTGGTGCATAGTCCGCATATGCACCTTCAACCAACTACCCTTCCATATATATGTTTATTTGACATTTTTAGAACTCTGATTAGGGTAAGAAAAATCATTCATCAACTCCCCGTTTTACTATTCATGGCCGTTGCCATGTATTTTCATGAATAACCGGCCAGGATGGCTGTACATTTAATTCTGGCTCACACGCTAGTTCCTATGCCAACTCGATGATCAGCCAGGATGGTTGTACTCTAGATTTGGCCCATAGGCCACTCCCATGCCCAGCCGTGTTGGCTGTGCATTACCAACCCGATATCCAGCCATGTTGGTTGTACATTCTTAAGGATATCTACCCAATTGGCCTGAAGCACCTTTGGTGTGAGATTTGCTCTTGGCCAATGTAACTTCCAACTAATGTCATATTGGCCTTAACCAATATGCATACGCGATGTGCCTTACCTGGCACCCAATATTTTCCCTTGGCCAAACGCATCCTTTGACACGAGAATTGGCTGTTGGCCAAATGTCAAACATAATGCGCCGTTTTGGCGCGATATTGGCATTAAGCCAATCTACCTCTTACCAACCAACGGAAGCTTTGGATGAAGCTTCATCCCAGGCCATGGCGCATCTTCCAGCATGCGCCATGCTAAAAATACGGGTTTTTACACAAGGGTAAGGCCAGCATGGTGGCACGACATGAGGAGCCATGGAGAGATGTGTTTCGCATGGCGCGGATGACGCGTCTAGCCTAGGCTAGGTGCGTGTCCAAGTTAGGGATTTGGGACAAAGGTCGTGAGGAGACCTTAGACGGCCAGGATTTGCTCATGGGATTGAAGGGAAACCGTTGATTGTTGCATGCCTTCACTTTAGTGGTCATGAGGAGAAGGCCAACAGGATGGAGCGGTTAGCATAGCTAGGGCCAAGGCAGAGCGCGATTGGCATGGCGCGGCTATCTTGGGCTAGACGTGGCTGGCATGACTTGCCATTGGCACAAGGGTGCGGCTAGCATGGTTTTCATGCTTTGGCGCGGTTGGGTGTGGTTGACATGATTTTCCATTGGCACACGAGACGTAGCTAGCATAGCTAGGGCCATGGCATGGTGCGATTGGTATGGTGCGGCTAGCTTGGGCTAGGTGTGGCTGTCATGACTTGCCATTAGCACACGGGTGTGGCTAGCATAGCTAGGGACATGGAACGGTGTGATTGGCATGTCGCGGCTAACTTGGGCTAGGTATGGCTGGCATGATTTTCCATTGGCACAAGGGTGCGTCTAGCATGGTTGGCATGCTTTGGCGTGGTTGGGTGTGGCTGGCATGACTTGCCATTGGCACACGAGATGTGGCTAGCATAGCTAGGGCCATGGCATGGTGCGATTGGCATGGCGCGGATAACTTATGCTAGATGTGGTTGGCATGATTTGCCATTGGCACAAGAGATGTGGCTAGCATAATGCTTTGTTCACAAACATAACGATTCTATACATATCATGTCATACTCATCATTAAATCTTACTAGACCCATCAATATGCTAAAAATGGCACCCATGTCAACAATTGACCAAATAAATACACTCTATAAATTAAACTTAACCATTCGAGGCACCAACAACGTCACACGGGGTATATTCACTAGGGTTTTCGTACGACGGCTTACAATACGCGCGATGTGGTAATACATCCACAGTGAGAAAATGAGTAAGTCATGCTGGCAGTTGAAGGAGTAGATGGATAGTGGTCTGAGAACCATCAAGTCTCCCTAACGAAGCGGAACATGTTTCATTATGAATTCCACTTCTTCACCCTTCCACTATTTGCAACTGGCACCATTTACATGAGATCAATGTATTAACTACTACTGCTGATATAGGTTCTGATGGAATTTATCAATGATGTTGTAGTAATAAGGTTCTTGAGACTTGTGAAACCAATAGAGTTCTAGACTTAATGAGACTTAAAAATAAACAAAACTTAATTTAAAAAGTGATTTCAAGATTTAAAAATAGACCAAGGCTCCGGATTCCTCTATTCCTCCTAATTGGTTGGTTTATAATGGTATTTCAAGAATTATTATTAAGCTCTTTTTCTCATTAATTCACTATTAATCTATATGGTGTCCAAACATTAAATTGTAATCCCTAAGCATGAATTATCAAAGAATTGATTCTAAGCATAACACATCGAATTGATTCACAACTAATTAAGAAAACCAATTTTATCTTTATGTTGATCCCAGTGAATTAAATTAAATAAATAATTAAAGAAATTATAAAAGAAATTACCAATCAAGCATGAGTGAATAGTTTCCTCCGATGCCTCGGTCACTGGGTATTTTAGCCGCTCATCATGTTGAAAACCCTCTCAAAGAATTTATTTATGCTCAAAAATGGTTTACAAATGATGAATAAGGGAGAAATAATGATAAAATCGGGTTTGTAACAGTTATATTTGTTACAAACCAACTGTTACAAAGAACGATACAAGATAAGTGTCACAGTCGCTATAGCAAAAACGACGGTTCAGCAGCGTCTAATGTTCTTCGCAGCAGCAGAAATGGTGATTCTGCAACTCGATTTTTCTAAGCTCTGTAGTGTTCTGAATTCTCTCGAAACTCTCCGTCCTCCTCTACCAGACCCAAGTAGCCTATTTATACACCTTTGGACCAAGAATCTTCGCTCATTACTCCAGAAAATCTTCCCATATCTCGGCAGTAAATAAAAATAATATCAGACATTTTCTTTCCTTTATCGCCTCTTCACACGTCTGCTGATGTCGACATACTCTCAGCTCATTGTTTTCATGTTCCACCAGAAGTAAAACTCTATCAATCCACACGCCAACTACACAGAACTCGTGATGGAGTAACCAAACCCAAGTAACCCTGTTTTCTACACTACCGATTATCTAGCCAAATCTAATCGATATAGAGGCCCATACCAAGCATGTTAGGTCAAAACAAGTCATCCCCAAGAGTTTCAGCTCTTTAGTCTCGTTCTAACATCTCCAAAATTCGAACCCTAGTTCTGTTCTTCCTTGGTCAAAATTTCCCGCCAAATTTGAAAATTCAAATAAAGAAGATGGAGTGCCCCGATCCAAAAGGCGGGCGCCTTTAACAGTGGGGTGCCCTGAGGTGCCCCTTATCCAAATTGAGGTGCCTTTAGTAATTTCTCCGGAAGTAAAAAAAAAACACTTTTTGAGCAACTTTTTCCGCACAAGTGTATTTATCCAAAAACACCTACAGAAACATAAAAACACCAAATTAGTACGAAAATCGAGACTAACAATAGAGACACTGTCTATTAGGTTCTTCAACCTATTAGGATGATATGACAACTATATCCTAGAAACATCATACAGAAGCTTTGTCCCGGTTTAACATAAAGAAATTATCTTAAAAGCAGTTCAACATATCTGCAATTAATTTCCGCTGATCTCAACACTTTTCAGCTTCCCTTCCTGCAGATGGACCATTTTTCTTCCTTTGTGATCGAATTGAATCTGAAACGACCATTTCTTGGTTTAGGCCATAGTCATAGAGATTATTTCTCGAACTCAAAGTATTCATGTGCAGTGCATTTGTTTAAAGGTTTAGACGATTTGCTTCATCTAGAACGTACGTACTCCACCATTTTACTCTTTTCTCAGTAAACCATTTTTTTTTACAAACACCTATCTAACTCTAAAGCCGAAAAAAGGTTGATCCCCGGACGGGATGATATCTAGTTCATAATATAAATTTTCGCGAAAAATATCACTTATTTAATCTTAGTAACGGATCTCCGTCCTAATTTTATGAATTTATTTGTGTTTGTGTACGCGTCTGCATTTGTGTATTTTATGGATTTTCGTTATTCGCTTTGTTACATAACAAAAATATAAAAAAAAAAATCTAACCGTGGCTAATTTTTATTCCAACTTGAACCGCACATTTTTTTTCTACTCGAACCACCTAAAAGATCTTTGGGAGCCTCTTCATGCTTTTCTAGAGTAATATGTAGTGGGCATTCTGTATTCACATACCATCAAATTGACTGCAGCTACATCGATATTAGTTCTCTTTTCTGTCGTTCGTTTCTTTTTCAGAGACACGTTAAGTCATATGGAGACCTCAGATCACATTTGTGAAACACTTACATTGCATTAGCCTAAGCCCTCTGGCTATGTTTAAAAGTGGAACAAACTAAATTTCTTAGCTCAACGTAACCGATTCATATTTTTTAGATTGGATGATAGAAATTATTGCATGACCCATCTTTATTCTCGCTGACTCTAAATCCAAAAAGAAGAAGAGTTCATCCTGGTCTGGGAAATACCTAGTTCATGATATAAATTAATGAGAGATATCACTTATTTTTGCAGTGGAAATACAAGGGAAAGTAAAGAGGCATGGAAGACAAGGATTTCTATCGATTAACCTTTATATACATGTACAGAGAAACCCTTTGGCTTCTAGTTGGACCGCACACCCATGGGACATAGGCCCTACAACACTCCCCATTGTGCGGTTCAATAACAAAACTTTATACATAGTGCTTCACTATAGTGCTTCGAATGTATTTCTTCAAATGACGTCCTATCTTCGTAGTCAACAACCTTTGGATTGCAGTTTCTTTGCCATTGATTTTTATGTCTTTGCAGGGATAAAACAAACTCATGTCAATGGTTCTTTTAAGTACATGATTACATTCATTGTACCATTCCAATGACGTTGCGTTGGCGCTGAGCCATATATAGCTAACAAGTTCATTGAGGATGTAAAATTTAATCGAGTACATTATTATACTAAGTACAACAATGCGTTTATTGTACTTAGATATGGGAATTTCATCTCCCAACACATCTTCGTCATCTTCCTTTAGACGAAATGGTCAGTTACTTATATTTGAACCTTGAATAATCATGAGAGTGCTATCAGGATGCATGTCTTTGTTAAATTTCCTGACAACTTTAGACATATGCAAACTGGTGGAATAATATACCACAATCTCAGTATTCGGTCAAGCTTTCCCCAGACTTTTCATCTCAAATTCGAATTTCAAATAACTTTTAAGGTCTTTTATAACATCAAAAGTACCCATCATGTCTGTACCATCGACATAGATATCTACAATTCCAAATCAGGAACTTTCTTGTGAATACGCAAGGAAAAATAACTTACTTGTCTATCCCCTCCATATCAAATAGCCACTTAGACGGGTATACCACATCCGCTTGATTGCTTCTATCTATAAGTAGGCATTCTATCTAACTGTAAACGCACTATGTGGTTTAGAGTCACTTGATTTGGGTAACGAAAGGCTATCAAGTACTTTTGTAAATATGTTCTATCTCTTGATTCTTTCAGAGATGCGTAACAACCACATCCATATGCTGCATTTCAAGTCCTTTTGAAGTTACCAAGCTAATTAAGTAGCGGAACACCATAAAGTTCATTACAAGAGAATAATTCCGGGGCTTTGTGAGAAACCTCGCGCCACGATGCAAGTCTTTATACTTTAAGACTGCTTTCTTCTCATTATGCTTTGTGAAAAATTAATCATGTATGTCCAATAGGCTTTATACTTGGTTGGTTAGCACTACCACGCCAAATACTTTTATATATGTCAAAGAACCAAGTTCTACCTCGATTATATAGGCCAATTACGCTCTTCGTTGAAATTAAGCAACAAAGAGCTTGGTTCGATCTCATCTTGCTTTATTTTCTTAAGCAAATGTATATGAAATTAATCATCAATATGCTAGCATGATCTTTCTAGTGACTCATGCGCATTCTCATAATCCACTTGGGATGTCATTGCTCTCTGAAATCATTAAATTTTAGAGCGTCCTCCAGTTTGATTCATGGACATATTCAGAGACAATCTTATGAGAGGATTTCTGATGATATAAATAATTTGTTCCTTACTCACCTACTTCCTTTCCAAGTGAGCATTGATTGAACCTGGTGGTCTCTCCACCTTCCTTTATGGAGCCACGACCTCAACTACACTTCCACCAAATGTAGTTGCAACATCTTAGTCTATGGTGTACCCATATTGAGGATTTCTAACCTTACAGGAATATTTGCAGCTGGTATATGTGATCTTGTCACTTTAGCGACATCAGTGTACATTCTGAAAATCGACTATTCTTTGTCACTTCACATTTACATTTATGAAGTATAAGAATCAATATGATCACAGTGGGAACACACCACGACAATTCCTGTTGTTCCCATAGAAAATAATTTTTCTTATCTCCCCCTAACGACGGGAAGAATGTCTCATTAAAATGATAACCCGCAAATCTATCGGTAGGAGATCTCCTGCCAAAGGTTTTAAAAATGTGGATAATTGGTTGGATCTCATTTCCAACATAACTACTTAACAGTTTTGAAGACCCATCATAGTACGATGTGGAGTCGTAATGGCACATGTATAGTGCAACCAAAAATGCGTAAGAACATGAATGCCAGGCTTAAATCCAGTTACCAACTGGTACACAAAAAAAGGTCGACTAATATTGGGGTCTAAAAACGAATAAAGTAAAGATGCGCGTAATATTGCATATCCCCAAAACAATAAAAGCTAGGTTGGTACGCATAACCTATTCCTTAGACACCGTCTGTAACCTTTGATGGTAGCCTATGCGATACTGTTGGGTATAAGATGCTCTATATTGATCCTATTAAACATGCGATATTCATCAAGTCCTTTTGACGTAAATTCTCTAGCATTAACAAGGGTGGCGAGCCTTTGCACTTTGCATTGTGTAATATGTGTTAGGAGTTTTCAAACACAAATTTCTTGGGAACTATAACTAGTCCAAAATGTCAAAACATTCACTAGATCCATCAGTCAGTTTAATGGTCCGCATTCTGCATGAATATTTTTCTAAATTTCACCTTGTTTTCTTTCTAATATGGAATTTTTACCATTTGCATCTTAGGATGGTTTTGATCCTGTTTTACTAAAGACTTTATACATTTGCATGGGTTACTCTGGAATTTAACAAGGTGTGATTATCTCTCGGTACATGCAGAGATTTTGTGACGTCTTTGTTATATCTTGAAAACAAATTTTGAGCAATATTGCGCTCGATGATCCAATCCTCGTAGTCACATTATAAGGAAATAGTTCAACAACTAGTTTAAATTCCTTAAATTAGTGGAAGAAAAACAACTATGAGTTAGACACTTGGGTCTTGAGAGTTTCAATAAGTGTTGTGGCCTTATTACATAATAAAATTGGGATTCAACTCAAGTACTTTAGAGTGAATATATATTACGTGTCACCAAATATATCTCAAGTGCTTTAGAGAATTTATGTATCGTGTTTTCATTCCATAAGTGCAGGCATTGGATCTAGTTCAACTGAATAAGATAGTCAATTGGCCAGGCAAAGTTCTTGTTTCCATTAAAGTTGATGTGAAAATTGGTTGCTACTATGATACACACATTGCATTGTATATACCAACACCTATGACCAGGTGCATTTCCAAATCTTTCATTTATGATGGGAGTTAGAATTACATTTTAGCTTCAACCCATGTTCAATTGATACATGTACTTAAGTGTCAATACTGTTATGGGAAAACAATACATCTTTGTCTCATGATATATATGTCCCTTTTCACATTCTTTATATGAGTCGGTATGTATAACCCTCGTTACTTTGGGGTTCTTTCCATTTTCAATTTTGCTACATTTAGCTTAATTTGAGATTTTTCTTTATTATCTCAATATGCCAAGAGACTCTCACTACACATGTAAACCACTTAATTTAGGTTGAGTAGATTACTAAAGATAGTTCTCTTGTTGTCATACTTCAACATATACTAGTTCGTTAGTATAATGGATGGAATAGATAAATGGAAATTTTATGACTCATATCACCTTTCACAAAAATTGGAATACATGTGATTTTATTTGCAACGTATATTTTGAAACTACCGACTCTTTAGTAGTCGAGCAAGTGGATTACATCCCACAAAATTCAAATTTGGGGAGAGGATATCAAGGACGCAATAATGCTCCAACTATTTTTGAACCCCAAATAAATACATTGGAATCGAACTGGTACAAGAAAATGAACAAAAGACATCATTCAACTATAGCCAATATATCATATTCAAGATAATAAAATAGCATTAAGACCAAAATTCTTAATGATCGAGATAAGCAATCATAATTTAAACAAAAATAAACAAAACTAGGCAATCATAATTAAACAAATAAATAAGCATAGCAAGCGCTCAATATAAAAATCCACATTATAGTTACATACATCGGACTTTGGTTCCCAGTATATAGACAGAACCGGAACAGTTTTCGCCACGCACACCCCTAAACCAAAGCAGGATAGGAAAACATCGGATGGAACAGTATCGGCCCAAGGTTGGACCTGTCCGGTATGGTGGAATGGGTCGGACCGGGTTGGTCTTGGTAGACTAGGTCTGACTGGGTGGTCCGGTTTGACTGGACTGGATGACTAGACCAGGCTGACCTAATTTCTTCCTCCAACGGAGCGGATGAAGAAATTGAGAGAATCAACCGCCGCAACAAAGAAAATTTGACGTACTGATAAGTGTCTAATTATGCATATTTGTAGATCATTTCAGAGACATTTATTGTGTCCCAAGGGCTTTAATGTTCCATTATATGTCAAATCATGTATTTTGTGCATATATCCATTAACGGGTAAATGTATTAACGTTTTTCTGTGTTGATTGTAGGAGAAAGAATAAGGGAGGTTGTTATAATGGAAAAGAGACAAAAAAGTGGCAGTAGAGTAAAGTAAAGGGAAGAAGTCGCTCGTGTGAAGAGTAGCAATGGAGCCGAAGTCAGGACTTATAAAGTAGGAAACCAAAGAGGCCTGAAAAGCTAAGTTCATGTGCCAACTTCACCGAGTGGGGATGATATCATCAGTGGTAAATATAGTTGCTTTGGGGTGATGATTTGGTATCCTAGCATAACATCAAGCTTGATATCATTTTTTATCCAATAGACAAAAGCTACATCCCTATTTTCTTCCACCCGACACCATCTCCTTCTCTCTGCAAAGTCCCATCAACCTTTTCTCTTCAGAACCATCTCTCCATCGCACCCGACACCACCTCCCTCTCTCATCCAGAAATATCACCACCTCTGTCTCCTTCTCTTTCAATCTGCAAACCCATACCACAATCACCGTCTTTCCACTGTCAGACTAGATGTTTAATCTCCATTGTTATCTCTGCGCTCATTTTAACCTAGCCCTAAACTTTGAATTTTACAAAACTAGGTCGGTTAATTGGTTTTCAAGAGTGCAGAATTGACTAGTTGAGATTTGATTTTGCTGTTCTTTCAAACACCAACAAAGATGACAGAGAATTGAGGAGTAAAACAAGCAGCAAGGTTTGTCGAATTAAAGGTCTGGATTTTGAATTCTCTGCAACACCGACAACATCAGATTATTTGTTGAGACAATAGGGTGGCGGTTCAATGGTGAGTTAATTGTAGTCATATCAAATCCCTAATTTCTTCTTTTGTAATTGTTGACTATGGGGATTGATTGAGAATTGATGGAAACTTTTGTATAAACAGAGAAGGGGGTTGTAGTTGTATTTGAAAAACCAAGCCCGGAGTAGCCAGTGCACTAAGTTATAGTAGTAATTTAGGTTTTCTATCTTCAGTCTATCCATGTTTTAGTTTCTCACTGTGGTTGAGATGAAACTCCTAAATAAATAGAATCCTTTGATTTGGTTTACTTTTTCTCCATGAATTTATATTGAAAAGCATGATTTAATCTCTGAATTCATATTAATTTACTCTCACCTTGTATGTCATGCATTGTTGGTAGTTTGATCAATTCTTTGATGTGTATTCAAGCTTTGTAAACTGATTTAGTTTAATTTTTGATTACCTATGCCTTAAACAGATAGGTAATACTAGGAATTGACACATATAGTTCAGTCTTTGATTGGTTGTGCCGTAACAAGACAACCAATGCTTGGGTTTGACTAATTTTTAGCTTGAGGTTAAATTATCTATTTGCACAAGTGATTTATCACATCTTCAAGGTAGTTTGAGGGTAGAACCTCTATAGCTCCTTGATTGAAGAGAGAACTAGTGTATCAAATTAGGGAGTTTATGCATTTAGGAGGTGGATTCGAAACCATTTTCATCTTTGTACTTGTTTTAATCTTGCTTCCTTAGTATAATTGATCGCTGTCGTAGGCGTCAAAAATAAATTACACTTTCTTACTAGTCAAAATATATAATGAAGCAAGGGAAAGAAAGGATCGTTCCCACTGAGAGGACTAGGTTGTCAATAAGTTTTGTTTTCCTAAAGGTAACAAGGGGGTTTTCTGATTTTTAAGTAATTAAACTAAAATAAAAGCAAACAAATAAATAAACAAACACGCAAATCAAGGTTGTGAGAATATTGGTCAAAGATTTCATCTTCAATTGCAAACAAGTATTGAATGTATGAATAGAATTCGTATTTAATCTCGCTATCATCAAAAGCTCTAGAATACCTTATTGCAAGAATACTCCGTAAATTTCCTAAGTTCATCAACACACACATTAGAGATGCGTATGTGAATTCTACCTAAATAATAACCTAACGCCTTGCGCTAATTAAGTTCAATTCCTATGAGCATTAAGTTTCAGAAATAGGCTAATCAATGCAACTATCACACATTGCGCATGACAATTCGGACAAAGGTTAAAGTCTACATATGATTACAAGAGTGTATCACTACAAACCGTAATCATATCATGCTACTCGTATTCACGGTTATCGCTTGATGAAAACCCAAAAATATCTATAGATATGGATGTATGTTCAATCAATTCTAGACTCAACCAAACAAATATTCAATCATATTGCAATACATCAATCATGCAATTATTATAATCAGTAGAAATCAAACGATAATATTGAGAGAAAACTAATTCATAAAATCAATAACTTGGTTTCCAAAATCCAACTACATCTTTAACCAATAAAAATAAATAAACTACTTGTGTTTTTGGAAATCATCATAGAAAGCAAAGAAGAACTATCATGTGAAAACCCTAGAACAAAAGTAAAGGTCTCCCTAATAGAGATCTATCTAGGTTTAGAGAAAAACTTTTCTATTTATATGCTTCTCCCATTCCAAAAGGATACTCTTTCCAAAAGTATGCCAAGTCTTCTCAAAACCCGTTGATCGCTGTCGTATGCGTCAAAAATAATTTACACTTTCTTACTAATCAAAATATAAATATAGCAAGGGCAAGAAAGGATCGATCCCACAGATAGGACTAGGTTGTCTCGTTGCTTCGGTTTCATATAAGTAACACCGGGAGTTTTCTGATTTTTATATAGTAAAAGTAAAATAAAAGCAAAGAAAGAAATAAGCAAACAAATCAAATAGAAAAGATATTGGTTAAGGATTCATCTTCATTCACAAACATGCTTTCAAAACAATAAGTAGAATTGATATTTAATCTCAACTTTTATCAAAAGCCCTAGAATACCTTGATCGCAAGAATATCCCGCAAATCTCCTTTTGTCATCAACAAACACATTAAAAGATGCCAGTATGAGTTCTATCTAAGAGAACAACCTAACGTGTAAAAACACTAATCAAGTTTAATTCCCTAGATGCATTAAGTTCTATGAAATCAGGACAATCAAAGCAATTGAACGTGGAAAGCACACTAATTCAATTTAACAAAGGTCACGATTCACATATGATCATAAGAATATATCACTACAAACTATAATCATATTTATGCTACTTGTAATCATGGATTATCACTATTACGTATAATAAACCCTAAACTAGCAATAGATGTGATTAGAAGTTCTATCAATTTTCAACTTGACAAAACAATCAATCAAAGAAAAAGACTTGAGTACAGAATATATAAAAAGCAAAACAGGAAAACAAAAGAGCAGAGGCAAGAAAAATGTACCTTTCAGCTCGTCATTTTTTCTGCGGAGATTCTCGCAGTCTAGAGAAGAGTTGTGAAGCATATGATTTAAAGTATCGCATTCAGCAGTTTTGACTTGAAGGATTCTCCTCAGAGCTTCAACTTTATTTTCCATAGACTCTCGTGAAGCATTACAATCAGGGCCAAAATACTTGAGTAGAGTCTCGCAAGCTTCATATTGGAGGGGATCAGTAGAAGACTTTCTAGCATTTTCTAAAATGTTGGACAAGATTTTAAAAGCAACATCAACACCTGCAAAAGTTTCATTTTATTAAGGAAGGGGTGTAGAAGGTGAAGTAGTAACGAGAGCAAGTTGACGATTTGAATCATTTGCGATGGTTGAGTTGTCAGGAGGAGGGGTATTTGGAAAAACAACAGTTGAAGGCAATAGAGGACTATAAGGAGTCTCAGTCACAACAATTTTAGAAGCTTGATTCGTCAAAGGGTCAGAAGAAGTAGAAGTATGGGCAGTAATATCCTCGCAGACAAAACAAGAAAGATTTGGTTGCGACAATGTGGGAGTAGTCCTCGCGGATGTTAGCGTGGGAATAATGAGATTATCCCCAAGAGTCTTAAAGTGGCGAGATCTCTTGGGAGGTTTAACAGGGTTCTCGTCATTCTGCGAATAATAATTCAGATAAGAAACAGAGGCAACAATATTGTTATTAAAAAATAGAGGGTGTTTCTTACTACCTTATCATTCGCAGAACTCTTCTTCTTCTTCTCAGCTGGCCTTTTGTGAATATTAGGGTTTTGAGCTGTGGATTGTGTGTTAGAGATAGTTCCGCTGAAAAGAAGATATAACATGGAATTTATGAAGAATCAAATAAGAAAGGTTGGAGAATATAAGTAAAAATTGGTTTAAATAAATATCATAAGTCAAGAAATATACCTTGGTGACTCCATTAAAACAGTAGTAGGAGAATATGAAGAAGAAGAAAAGTTGCAGACGGAAGACGAAGTAAATAGATGAAGAAGATAAAGAAACGGAAGAGGAAAATTAGTTCTGAAATTTAACTCTACCTTTTATAGGCAAAAATGAGTTGACCTATTAAGCAAAGACGTGTCAGTAAAAAGAGGAATTCACAACACGTGTAGGCGGTAAGGCTAGATTAACGGAATCTTGTCGAGAAGAAAATATAAGAGGGAAAGAAGTTGAGAGTATAATAAAAAGTATTAGTTCTCATGATCTTCTCTTCTTCGCAGAAAATACATGAGAAGAGGCAAGATGTAGGACCAGAATATCACTACAATAGTGTTATTGTGATATTAACAACGCTTCTGCGAGCGTCACCAAAAGTTCTTTAAACAACGTTTCACGAGCGTCACAGAAGAATCCAAAAGAAGCTGACGATGGAAGAAATACAAAGAGAGTATGTTTATCGCGATGAGATCGCAGAGTAAATTCGAAAAAAGAGGAAAACTTAGCTGCCATCCACTATGTAAATCCCTATATAAAGGGTTCGTTAGGTTCAGAAAATGATGATGTCTTTTTAAGAGTTGATAAGATTTTGAGGAGAGAGAAACTCTGGAAAGAAATTTGTACTTCTGAGTTCTTATATCTTTTGTAAAGAATTCTAAAATTAGAATAATAAAAGTGTCGTTATTCATCTTCAAATATAATTCAATTTCTATAGATTCTTATCAAGGGTGTAGTGTAGGAATTCCTGCAACTATAAGAGCATTATAACATATGAAAAATTACCAGCGTAGATTAGCCCGGGAGTATAATAAACGCGTCAAAAAGCGTGAATTTCAACCAGGTGATTTAGTGCTGCGAGAAACACCAATATATCAGCGAGAAAATGGTGGAAAGTTAGCGAAAAAATGGGATGGTCCTTATATTATTAAAGAGATAGTTGGAACAGGGGCATATAAGTTGATGGACCCTGAGGGTAGAGATGTGGGTCAAAGACTTGGTAGACCATGGAACAGATTATACCTAAAGAGATATTACCCATAAGAGATTTTGGGAAAGAGTATACTGCGAAATAATGTATGACTGAAATGAGATGAATGTATGCAAAAATCTTATGAAAGAGTAGATGAGAGATTACAAATATCAAAAGCAGAATGAAAATATGCGAAAATTTCGCAAAGATTATTGACATAATAGAAAGGGGAGAACTTACTATGGCGTACACCCTATTTCGCGAAATCAAAATTTCGCAAGTGGCAAATGTAAGACCTAAAGTACGTCATAGAAGGGGTTCCTGTCGCATGGCTTAGCGAAAAGGTTACACCGCCCTTGGAACCTAAGTCATGCAGATTTGGGGTCAATAAAGCCCATCCAGGAGAGGCTCCTTGGATTCTCAGCTTAAGCATATGACTTAGGTTGGATGACTAAGGTACGAAGATCTCTCCTAGGGAGTGAAGAATATGATCAAGGCACCGAGGTACACAGTTGAGCCAAGAGTGCCTGAGGCGTCTGGAATGTACCTGGCCATTCTTGGCAAGTCTTGGCTTATACTGCACTCGGCCCGAAGAAAACCCCACTTAGGGTGAAGTTTCGTAACCATAAGCCATATAGGCAAAAGGGATAAGAGGCTGCGAAAACAACTGGTTGTTGTTAAGACCGAATGGGAGGAGACAACCTTGTATGGTAGAGGTACGTCTCCTTGAAGGGGAAACCAGGGGAAAGATAAGAGCGGCACCCTCCATGAGGGAGCTGATAAGTGTCTTAAGACGCAAATATCATGAGGCTTTTTACTCATGGGAGTATCAAGGCTTGTCATATTTGTGCAACAATCCTGAAGAGGCAATAATGCAAGAGATAAAGATAAGACGAGGTCAATGGGCCAGTACATGAAAATGTAAGGACGTCCTGCGATTTCGTCGCAAGACGACAATATCATGAGGCTTTATTTTCGCAAGAATATTTAGGCCTGTCATATTGTCGCAACAAAAATGACAAAAGAAAAAAGTGAAGACAAGATCAATGGGTTTCTGCATAAGAGTGCAAAGACGTCCTGCGATTTTGTCGCAATGCCAAAAGGTGGCAAAATAAGACCTTTAACTAGTAAGGCAAAATAAGACCACATGACAAAACAAAAAATTTGTAAACATTAACTATTCATTACACATGGAAAATTTGTTCACCACAAGAAAGATAATGAGAGGCAAGTATGGGAATTAATAAACAAGATGTCATTATCTTTCTCACAAGCATACGAAATACTAAAAGAGTAAATGAATCTCAAAGTTGGCTGAAGTACATCATTCGCTAGAAGAGACGAATAAGAAATAATTCAAGAAAATAAAACTAAAGCTCAGACTTCGGTGTTAGCTTCACCAGAAAGAGATAATGAACATTCTTCGCCAGCTTTATCATTTTCGCCAGTATTCTCTTTATTCTGGTCTATTCTAGTTTCTTCTTCATTTGGGATATTATTTATGGGTAAAAACTATTTCTATCGGTTTTGGTAATTTGGGGTGTGTGGATGAGAAATGAGTCTAAACCTAAAACAAATGCACTTCACGTGAGTGCTTGTAGGTTAGAGAAATCAATCTATGCAAATCCGTCCTAAACCAAGAAATGGTCGTTCCAGACTTGTTTCGGTCACAAAGTGAAGGAGATGGGGTTGATCTTAGGGAGCGAAGCGAAGAAGGTGTTGATATTGTGAAGGTATTGGCTATGTATGACTTGTATCAAAAAGCTGAACTGGATTGCAGGATGTAAGCTATCATTTCTGGTGTTTGAATACGATTGTATCAACACTTTCCTATGTTGTCTTGTTCTGTTTGAAAAATAGGATGGAGAACCTATTTATACAAGTCTTTTTGCCTAACCCTCGTATCTCGTGAGAAGTGGAGAAAGTGGAGTGATGTAGTAGTTGAGTAGTGTGTTAGTGTCACACGACCAGTCTTGCCCACTTCTCCCATCATCACTAACCGTCCATGACTTCCTGACACATTCTTGTGATAGCACGTTATGCGCTGCATGCTGTAAACTGCTAGACCAATACCCCAGTCTGTGACATGATTGATGTCTCGAATGTGCGTATCGTGGGACCCATAATAGCATGTAATGCTGGATTTAAATAACTAAGTTATTTAGGAAGTCGATACTTGTGAAGTATCGTGTGTATGCTATGCAGGTACTGCATCGAGTATATTCAGCATGTATGAAGCATAGCTGTTTGAGCGTCTTAAAATAGCCTCATGTCCAGCCTACTTCATGTGATGGTTTGGAGGTTGCGCAAGAAAGTCCTTCCTTGGACGACCACATGGTGGGGTAGAGTGATGGATGATAATCACCATGACGCCTTGCTGACCAATAAACTCCTGACCAGGGATGTATAACCAAGCCGGTGAAGTTGGATGGACGAGATGATCTTTTAGACACTCATCTGCGACCGTTAGTGAAATTAGGGTTTTAGAAGAGGTGCGCAAGCATCACTCTTCATCCTGGTCGAATCCAAGCTTGGGATACAATTCTGGCAGGGCCGATCGTTCATGCGTGTAGACGACATGACGGTGTAGGCGGTCGTACCTTGTTGTCTCATGAGAGCGTGATCTAAGCCACTCAATTTGTCCGGCAAAGTTGAGTGGTCGAGATCGATTTGCGACAGAAATTAGGTGCAGCAAAGGCTGCGATTCATGCCAACTTCGGGCGCGCGTTTCAAGATGACCAAGCTTAGTCGGTCTTGGACAATTAATCTGGTATACATACGTCAAGCTGGTATACACGTCCATACCTTAATATCCCATAGAAATATGATCTAAGCCACTCAATTTGTCTGGCGAAGTTGAGTGGTCGAGATTAGTTTGCAATTTTGGAGGTGCGACCACACCTAGTTTGGGCGTGCGAACCGAAGAAACCAGGCATAATATGCCTTGGCCGATCGGGTGTGGATATAGATGGGCCCACGAGTGGTCATGTTGGTATGACCGGACCTTCTTAATCTAATCTTGAACCCTTCATTCGTGTAGGAGAAAATAGACGCTCGTGATGTTCAAACCCTAATTTGGGTTTCACCGGCCGCGCGTCATGCATTGTTTGGGAGCAAAAAATGGAACGACCAACTATAGTTGGTCCTGACCGATCGGTCAGGTATGTAGGAGGTCCCACGGTGATTGTTTTGACATGTTCTGGGCCCTTTGAATCTACATCTACACCCTCCATATATGCCTGCGAAGATGGATGGTTGAGACTGTTTTGCGACACATGTAATGTGCCGCAAACCCTAATTTAGGGTTTTTCGTCCATATTGCTTTGGCTTGGACGTTTTAGCAAGTTATGCCAACCTTTTGGGGAGACCGACCATGTGGGGCCCGTGTTGGTTCGGTAGTGAATGTTCCAATACCTGCTTGGGGTTATGGATCCGATCTAAGCTATCTAATCATGCTGGTGAAATTGGATGGTTGTGATCGTTTCTGAGACTGACATGGACAGTCCATATTCGAATATGCTTAATCGGGATAGTATAGAATACCGAGAGATGTATGCTCAATCGGGCTAGTATAGCACACCGAGAGTAATATGCTCAATCGGGATAGTATAGCACACCGAGAGATGCAGCCTTGATGGGAGACTAAAATGCATCTTTTGAGTATCGATTTCCTATGCCTTTCTTAGTTATTTCTTTTGTATTTTTGTATTTTACGTTCATTTTGAGTTTTGTAGGTATTTTGGAATCATGTGATGTAAAAGAAGGCGAATAGGAGCTTAATTCATTATTTGGTGAATTTGGAATCGAAGGAGTCAAGCACAGAAGCACCATGGATTTTAAGTGTCAAAAACAGGGGATTGCTGGAGCACCGTATCAAATTTTCTCAGGCCTGTCACCAACTTCTATAACTTAAAGATTAAAGCTAGGTCGAGATTTCTACCTAGTTCAGTCAAGTCCCAGCTCATTTCAGCTTTACGAGCTCTGTACCAGTTCCAACTTCCGGCAAGGCTAGGCTCGATGAATGAGTATCAAGGGTTCAGAGAGAGAGTTCGAATTCAAGACAAGGGATAGGGAGGTCTTGCGAGTTTGGTGATTTTGTTTTAGGAACTGATCTGCCGAGAACTTAGCAGCTGAATACGAGTTCACTGCCATTGATTGATTGTAGACGAACGAAGATTAAAGCAGAGATTTGAGTACTGAAGTTAACAAGGAAAGTTGGATTGCTGTTGGGATCGAAGAATCATCAAAAGAAAGATATATTCTTGGCCTGAAGCTCGCTAGAAAACTCGTGTTGCTGCCATTGCTCTTTAGGCTGAATGGGTGTGATTGATGGATGTTTCTGAATTATGAATGATTATAAATGAATGGGTTTGTGTTGTATGAATTTGTCTTAGCAGGGAAGGAGTTGTGAAAGGTTACAAACTCAACAAAGCTATATTCATCATCAGTCTGGGAAATGCAAAGGAGGTGTTCGACAAAACACCTGAACAACCTGACTATGGAGAATCTGAAGCTGAGAAAAGTTAGTAATAAAGCTGATGTTGCTGCCATTCAAAGTGAAGGTGATAAACGGATTTGGTTAATGTTTTGCTGCCAAGGAAAGTCAGGGAAGAAGAACTAGGCTACTGCCATTGATAGGGAAGAAGTTTGCAATCTCCAATATACAACCTTGTCAGCATCTAACCATTACTGAGAGTTGATGTTCACAGAGAGGTATGGAAATGGAAGAGATGATTTCTAAAGAAGTTGTTGCCATTGTTGATGGTCAGGGGTTGCTGCTGAATCCGATATTAAGAACTGAGAAGAGAGACTGTTGACTACAATGGATCTGAGATGGAGAGGATATTGTAGGTGCAAGTGATGGTCTGTGAACTGTGATGGAATGTGGTGCTGATGTGCAGCTGCAGAGGATGGTTAGTTGAGATCATGCTGTTGATATCAAGTTCAATTCAGTGATGTGGAAGCTACAGTTGGGGATTGATGGTTATGTGGAGCTTAGAAGAAGTTGAAATGAAAGGAAACTACAGGGCAGAAAAATAGTTGTGGTGTTGTGTGGTATGTGTTGCGGCTTTGCGTGAATACATGAAATGGAGATTGCAGGCAAAGGAGATGAAATGAAGTTGTTGGTTTAGGTGGAATGAATTGCAATTGATGCAGTGGACTGAGGTGGTATTGATATTAGTTTGTGGTATTCAAGCATGAACTAAAGCTGCAGAACAAGTGAAGCTAAAGACTGGATTTAGATGAATGTTAGGTTCAGGTGGTGGACTAGTTGACATGGCAGGTGCAGTACAGATAGAAAAGCATTGGAGTGTGGTTAGTGCTGATATTGAGAGCTCAATAAGCTAATTGTAGCGGATGGATAGATGACTATAGTTTCGTTTTGATGAGCATGTGGAGCTGAAATTACAAGAGGTGCAACTGCAGTTGGGTATGGAATGAATTGGCCAAGGGTGTAGCTCCAACTTGGATGGAGTTGAGTTTGTGATGCACCAACATGGTGTAACATTGAGGACATGCCGTGCAAGTTTTCCAATGTTTAGGACAAGACCAGTCAGTCCAATGAGACAGCTGATCTGGTTAGATGGACTTGGACCTGGGCTTGGCTGATGGGTGCAGAGAAGTTGGTACTGTTGCTCTTTTGTGCAGGGTAAGAAGCTGCAGAAAGTGTAAATGGTGCTATAGGTTTAAATGGTTGAGCTACATTGAAGGTTGGTGTTGGTTGCTACCCTTGGAGTCTGTTGGTGGCATTGAGAATAAACTCGGCATTGCAGGATAGAGAAATAGGGAAAAAGATGGTTGTGCTTGTGTGGTTTGAGCTGTAATGCTTACAGTATGTGTGAGCTTGATTGTGGTTAGGGCCGAGAAGGAGATGGTTTGGGGTTGCATTGGTGTTACCATTTGCCGATGAGATATGGACTGAGAGCTCTAGTTCGAGGAGGATTCTAAATTGCAGCTGTAGTGCGAAAGGTGCGTTAGTTGTGTATGAAATAACAGTGTGCAAGTGGTGTATAGCTATGGAGATGTTGCTGCGGCATGAATTGATGTGCAGTGGGGCGATTTGAAGCTAGAAGCGTCTGAAAACACTGTGAAAATGGTGAGATAGTGGTACCAGTTCTGGTTATCGGATTTCTGAACCGAAAGTGGGGATCATAATATTTCAGTGAATCACGAAAGGGGTATGTGTTGGATGAATGATTCGGCCGCGGCATATATGAGTTTGGAGCTACGCTTTTGGGTATGTTTCCGCAAGATATAAGGAATTGAGTTAGATGATTCTAGTGAATGTTTTGAACTGAGGAGAAGTAAAGTTGAGTTGCTGGGAGTATGCACTTCATGGTGACAATTTCAGATAACTCAGGTGGCTTGAGATAATTTTCCGGCAACAAATTCCGGCGATCGGTGACCGGATTCCGTCCAACTTCCGGCAGTGACCCAGTTTTCCGACGAACAATTTTGTTTCACACGGGTATTTTAAACACTTGGGCTTGGTGGACTACTTGGAGATGGGTTTTGAGAAAAGAGTATCCTTTTGGAATTGGAGAGGCATATAAATAGAAAACTCTTTCTTTAAACCTAGATATGTCTCTATTAGGGAGAGCTGCTGCTGCTTTGTTTTTTCTAGGGTTTAGAACATGATGCTTTCTTTTATGCTCTTTGTTATGAACTCCATGAATATGAACTAAGTTTTCTTATTGGTTAAAGATGTAGTTGGATTTTGAAAACAAGTTTTGATTTTTATGAATTAGTTTTCTCTCAATATTATCGTTTGATTTCTAGCGCAATGCGTTAGGTTATTCTTTAGGTAGAATTCACATACGCAGCACAAATGTGTGTGTTGATGACTTAGGAAATTTACAGAGTATTCTTGCAATAAGGTATTCTAGGGCTTTTGATGATAGAGAGATTAAATACGAATTCTATTCATACTTTCAAAAACTTGTTTACAATTGAAGATGAAACCTTTACCCAATATTTCACAACCTTGATTTGCGTGCTTTATTTATTTGTTTTGCTTTAATTTTATCTTAGTATATTAAAAATCTGAAAAATCCCCCGTGTTAATTATAGGAAACCGAAACAACTTGACAACCTAGTCTTCTCTGTGGGAACGATCCTTTCTTGCCCTTGCTATATTATATATTTTGAGTAGTAAGAAAGAGTAATTTATTTTTAACGCCTACGACAGCGATCAAATTTTGGCGTCGTTGCCGGGGAGGCAACAGTTGTCACTTGTTTTTGGTTTCTTATTTTTGTTTTTGTTTCTTAGTTTTGTTTTTCCTAATTTCTGGTTTTGACATAGTTTTGAGAACTCTTGTTTCAGGTACCAATTTCTATGGAAGGAGCATTTTGGAACAATGGATACGACTTTCAACATCCTCAACACTATGACAATTTCCCACCATCTATGGATTGCAATCCAAACCAATTTATTGGCTATGATGCATATTCTAAGAACCTTATGGTGATTTTCATACATACCAACAACAACCTTGTAGTGGGTATATAAGTCAAGCACCAAGGTGGGATAATTCTACTTCTAATTGGCTTTATTCGAGTTGTATGCAGGTTTTGAATGGATTACAAGACATGCAACAAAGGCTAGACCAACTTGACCGTAATAGAGAGAACGTCACGCAAACTAATTTTTGGAACATTTTTTCTTACCCGACTCCAGATCGTAGTTATGATCATTCACCCATTCAAAGGGAAGAGTCATGGGAAAGAGAATCTATTGTAGCCAGCGGTGGTAAGCGTGTGAACGTCAAGAAATTTGCACAGAAATTATACAAGTTGGAAGATGATGGAGCCTCGGAAGAGCTTGTCGCAGAAATTAGTAGGACCATTCATATGGAACTTAAACGTCGTCGTGATAAAGGTTATGAAACCGATGAAGATTCTTATTATGGTGAGTCTGGAAATGAAGATGATTGTGTTGAAAAGGACCAACCTTTGGAGATATTTGATGACGTTAGTGTAGTTGACTCAACTCTTGATCTTTATAATAATCAAGCACCTATTCAAAAGGTACATGAGTATGCTGAAACTAGTGTTTTACATAACTTTGCAACAATGTTTGAGTCTAATGAATAGGAGTATGTTGAGAATGTAACCGTTAAGACCAATATTATGGAAGACCCAATTGAGCTTGCATATGATTGTAACGATGATGTTAATGTCGAGACTTTGGTTAAGGCAGCGACGGCCGAAGAATGGTTGCAATTTTTGATAAAGGACCATGATATACAAGAGGTGAATAATTCACTTGAGTTTTTCAAGGATGAAGAGGATTCCGTAATAAAAGAGATTGTGCAAGGTTTGTCTAACCCTTTGCATATTGATTCTTCTCCTTTACCTCTTATTGGTTTGAATGTATATGCTTCAAAAATATTATTGAATGATTTTGTTTCTCGATATGAGCCACTAGAGATACTTGATTCTCAAACTATGCAGGTTTTGGAACAAGAAACCGTGGAAGTACCCGACTCCTATATTCTTTATACACTTCCATGTGTGGACAAGAATAAGTGTGGGGGAAGCTTTTATCGGTTAATAGCTTCGTTTCTGTCTTATAATACTAATATTTGTGTGAAGCTAGTGTTTGCAAAACAGGTACTATGGGAGGATCCCCAACTTTTCAGATTATTGGTGTATGGGGAATTCGACTTGAATGTCGGGCTGACGACTTTAAACCAAGCGCTAAATGGGAGGCAACCCACTGGTTTTGTATATCTATCTCTGTCTTTTTATTTATTTATTTAGTCTTTTATCTTTATTTATCTTATTTTGGATATTTGCATATCAAAACTCCAACTTTTAGAGATTTTTGAACAATTTAGCATAGACACTAGCCTTTCTAAGTAGATGGATTTTTTTCCTTAACAATGAGGTATATATATTGGCTGAGTTGGGATTAGATGCCAACTAAATATCTTGTTTAGTGTTTATCCTCCATTGTTCCGAAATAGCTATGAGTTGGAGTAATGAGTTTTTATTATTCATTTTATTTTCATATTGTGTATATATATCATGTTATGGATTTCCCACCTTGACTTTCTTTGGACGATTCAATTTACATTGAGGACAATGTAAAGTTTAAGTGTGGGGGAGTGTTCTCATATATAGTTTTTAGTCTTGTTAGTTTTCCCTTGTGTTCATATAAAAAAAATAGAAAACAAAATAGAAAAAAGAAAAAAAAAATACTTTATAAACTCCGAAACCTAGAAATATGTGCCTTTAGGATGACACTATAAATCTAAATGGATAGAACCATCTTGGCTGGAGGAGTTGAGGAACCCATTAACTAAAAGGACATAATTATTCAAGTGTTAGAAATAATATGATAGTTGTTACCATATCTCGGAATATCACCATATCACGTTCTATTTTATTTTTCCATATTTATCTATTGTTCTCTAAGTGATTTGGTGGGTCACTAAACATCAACTTTTTATTACTGCTAGGATGAAATAGAGTGATTGAGTTACAAAAAAAAAAAAAGAAAACCGACCAATTAGACCAAACGGAATAAAAATGACACTTGGATAGCAGTATGTGTGAAACGTTGTCCATGTCTCCGTCGCCTAAACAAGCGTGGAATGCAGGATCCAAGGCAACCATCACATACTTGCTGACAAATAATCATGCGCTTGGATCCAAAAGATCTAATCATGTTGTCGAGAAAAAAAAAGTGAAAAAGAAAGAAAAAAAAAGTGAAAAAGAAAAAGAAAAGAAAAGATTATATTTGTTGAATAAAGTCACTCCTTGTTCCCTTGTATATGCCAGTTGATTTGATGTAGAAATAAGATTGTTGACCACTGGTTCCCTTGTATATGCCAGTGTGTTGACACTAGAATTCAGACCAGTAGCTCAATCCAATAGTATGCATAGGTTCATCTTGGTAGTGACCTTCAGACAGATATGGGAAACACCAATCACTTGTTCACATTCGCAAACATCTACTTCTATATATCCATCTTCTTAATCTTTTCATTGTGATTGTGGTTAGTCAGATTCCGAGTATTGTGGTTTGTTCAACTTTCTGAGTAGAGCTTAATTTACATATATATTAATTTGGATTCGCATAAGGGTACCTCCTCCAATAGCCATTTTGGATTTGTTCATGGATTTGTCACAGGTAGCTGGAGTTGGAAATATAGGTTTTGTAGGTAGACCTCTCGTAAACCTTCACGAGACTATAACTCGTCCACTAGGGACACCTAGGGGTTTAAAGGCTTGTTATTTATGCTAAAAGTAACTGTAATCTCGACGACAAGGAGTTGTTGTATTTTAGTTTTGTTTTGTTTGCTCGAGGACTAGCAAAGATGAAGTGTGGGGGAATTTGATGGGAGACTAAAATGCATCTTTTGAGTATCGATTTCCTGTGCTTTTCTTAGTTATTTCTTTTCTATTTTTGTATTTTACGTTCATTTTGAGTTTTGTAGGTATTTTTGGAATCATGTGATGTAAAACAAGGCGAATAGGAGCTTAATTCATTATTTGGTGAATTTGGAATCGAATGAGTCAAGCACAGAAACACCATGGATTTTAAGTGTCAAAAACAGGGGATTGCTGGAGCACCGTATCATATTTGCTCAGGCCTGTAACCAACTTCTATAACTTAAAGATTAAAGCTAGGTCGAGATTTCTCCCTAGTTCAGTCAAGTCCCAGCTCATTTCATCTTTACGAGCTCTGCACCAGTTCCAACTTCCGGCAAGGCTAGGCTCGATGGATGAGTATCAAGGGTTTAGAGAGAGAGTTTGAATTCAAGACAAGGGATAGGGAGGTCTTGCGAGTTTGGTGATTTTGTTTTAAGAACTGATCTGCCGAGAACTTAGCAGCTGAATACGAGTTCACTGCCATTGATTGATTGTAGACGAACGAAGATTAAAGCAGAGATTTGAGTACTGAAGTTAACAAGGAAAGTTGGGTTGCTGTTGGGCTCGGAGAATCAGCAACAGAACAGTATATTCTTGGCCTGAATCTCGCTAGAAAACTCGTGTTGCTGCCATTGCTCTTTAGGCTGAATGGGTGTGATTAATGGATGTTTCTGAATTATGAATGATTATAAATGAATGGGTTTGTGTTGTATGAATTTGTCTTAGCAGGGAAGGAGCTGTGAAAGGTTACAAACTCAACAAAGCTATATGCATCATCAGTCTGGGAAATGCAAAGGAGGTGTTCGACAAAACACCTGAACAACCTGACTATGGAGAATCTGAAGCCGAGAAAAGTCAGTAATAAATCTGATGTTGCTGCCATTCAAAGTGAAGGTGATAAACGGATTTGGTTAATGTTTTTCTGCCAAGGAAAGTCAGGGAAGAAGAACTAGGCTACTGCCATTGATAGGGAAGAAGTTTGCAATCTCCAATATACAACCTTGCCAGCAGCTAACCATTACTGAGAGTTGATGTTCACAGAGAGGTAAGGAAATGGAAGAGATGATTGCTAAAGAAGTTTTTGCCATTGTTGATGGTCAGGGGTTGCTGCTGAATCCGATATTAAGAACTAAGAAGAGAGACTGTTGACTACAATGGAGCTGAGATGGAGAGGATATTTCAGGTGCAAGTGATGGTATGTGATGGAATGTGGTGCTGATGTGCAGCTGCAGAGGATGGTTGGTTGAGCTCATGTTGTTGATATCAAGTTCAATTCAGTGATGTGGAAGCTACAGTTGGGGATTGATGGTTACGTGGAGCTTAGAAGAAGTTGAAATGCAAGGAAACTACAGGGCAGAACAATAGTTGTGGTGTTGTGTGGTATGTGCTGCGGCTTTGCGTGAATACAGGAAATGGAGATTGCAGGCAAATGAGCTGAAATGAAGTTGTTGGTTTAGGTGGAATGAATTGCAATTGATGCAGTGGACTGAGGTGGTATTGATATTAGTTTGTGGTATTCAAGCATGAACTGAAGCTGCAGAACAAGTGAAGCTAAAGACTGGATTTAGATGAATGTTAGGTTCAGGTGGTGGACTAGTTGACATGGCAGGTGTAGTACAGATAGCAAAGCATTGGAGTGTGGTTAGTGCTGATATTGAGAGCTCAATAAGCTAATTGTAGCGGATGGCTAGATGACTACAATTTCGTGTTGATGAGCATGTGGAGCTGAACTTACAAGAGGTGCAACTGCAGTTGGGTATGGAATGAATTGGCCAAGGGTGTAGCGTCAACTTGGATGGAGTTGAGTTTGTGATGCACCAACATGGTGTAACATTGAGGACAAGCCGTGCAAGTTTGCCACTGTTTAGGACAAGACCAGTCAGTCCAGTGAGACAGCTGATCTGGTTAGATGGACTTGGACCTGGGCTTGGCTGATGGGTGCAGAGAAGTTGGTACTGTTTCTCTTTTGTGCAGGGTAAGAAGATGCAGAAAGTGTAAATGGTGCTATAGGTTTAGATTGTTGGGCTACAGGGAAGGTTGGTGTTGGTTGCTGCCCTTGGAGTCTGTTTGTGGCATTGAGAATAAACTCGGCATTGCAGGATGGAGAAATAGGGAAAAAGCTGGTTGTGCTTGTGTGGTTTGAGCTGTAATGCTTACAGTATGTGGAAGAGCAGTTGTGGTTAGCTGAGAAGGAGATGGTTTGGGGTTGCATTGGTGCTACCATTTGCCGATGAGATATGGACTGAGATCTCTAGTTCGAGGAGGATTCTAAATTGCAGCTGCATTGCGAAAGGTGCGTTAGTTGTGTATGAAATAACAGTGTGCAAGTGGTGTGTAGCTATGGAGATGTTGATGCGGCAGGAATTGATGTGCAGTGGGGCAGTTTTGAAGCTGCAGAAACTGTGCGAAAACGCTGTGAAAATGGTGAGCTGGTGGTACCAGTTCTGGTTATCGGATCTCTGAACCGAAAGTGGGGATCATAATATTTCAGTGAATCACGAAAGGGGTATGTGTTGGATGAATGATTCGGACGCGGCATATATGAGTTTGGAGCTACGCTTTTGGGTATGTTTCCGCAAGATATAAGGAATTGAGTTAGATGATTCTAGTGAATGTTTTGAACTAAGGAGAAGTAAAGTTGAGTTGATGGGAGTATGCACTTCATGGTGACAATTTCAGATAACTCAGGTGGCTTGAGATAATTTTCTGGCAACAAATTCTGGCGACCCGTGACCGGATTTCGTCCAACTTCCAGCATTGGCCCGGTTTTCCGACGAACAATTTTGTTTCACACGGGTATTTTCAACACTTGGGCTTGGTGGACTACTTGGATATGGGTTTTGAGAAAAGAGTATCCTTTTGGAATTGGAGAGGCATATAAATAGAAAACTCTTTCTTTAAACCTAGATATATCTCCATTAGGGAGAGCTGCTGCTACTTTGTTTTTTCTAGGGTTTAGAACATGATGCTTTCTTCTATGCTCTTTGTTATGAACTCCATGAATATGAACTAAGTTTTCTTATTGGTTAAAGATGTAGTTGGATTTTGAAAACAAGTTTTGATTTTTATGAATTAGTTTTCTTTCAATATTATCGTTTGATTTCTACTGCGTATAATAATTGCATGATTGATGTATTGCAATATGGTTGAATGTTTGTTTAGTTGAGTCTAGAATTGATTGAACATACATCCATATCTATAGCTATTTTAGGGTTTTCATCAAGCGATAACCTTGAATACGAGTAGCATGATATGATTACGGTTTGTAGTGATACACTCTTGTAATCATATGTAGACTTTGACCGTTGTCCAAATTGTCATGCGCAATGTGTGATAGTTGCATTGATTAGCCTATTTCTGAAACTTAATGCTCATAGGAATTGAACTTAATTAGCGCAAGGCGTTAGGTTATTCTTTAGGTATAATTCACATACGCATCTCTAATGTGTGTGTTGATGACTTAGATAATTTACGGAGTATTCTTGCAATAAGGTATTCTAGGGCTTTTGATGATAGCGATATTAAATATGAATTTTATTCATACTTTCAAAAACTTGTTTACAATTGAAGATGAAACCTTTACCCAATATTTCACAACCTTGATTTGCGTGCTTTATTTATTTGTTTTGCTTTTATTTTATCTTAGTATATTAAAAAACAGAAAAATCCCTCGTGTTAATTATAGGAAACCGAAACAACTTGACAACCTAGTCCTCTCTGTGGGAACGATTCTTTCTTGCCCTTGCTATATTATATATTTTGAGTAGTAAGAAAGTGTAATTTATTTTTTGACGCCTACGACAGCGATCAAGCATGCACGGGTATTTCGTACATGCTTCATTACTAGTGCTTGGAGGTTCGTGTTGCTCTGCTGAGAACAACACTCAGTCGTCATGCCGCACTGATAATAAGTACCGGAAATACAAGGCTGTTTATGCATTAATTAATAATGATGTATTTAATTCACAGAATATTGGAATTGTTGCCACATGCTCCATTCTAGGTGAATTAGTAAAGTGAAGAAGTATTCGTCACTTATTAATGGCTTTATATTTTGCAAGATGTTGGCGCATAATTTTGGCTTTTACAATTTTAGCCTTAAATCAAAATCCACCATCAACAGATATTACCAACAGTTGACTCATTTATTCTAGATTCTTCTTCGTTTGGGTCATCAACAACAATGGTTTCTTTAGGAGGGATTTCTTCCTCATTTGCAAAATCTTCTTGAGAAATAACCTCTTCACCACTTTCATAATCATAGTCCCTATTAGCAGCACGAGGAATTTCATCATCATCTACTTCCAAAGGTTTAATTGATACAAGAGGAAGAGATTTGGATAGCAAGATATCATTCAAAAGAACTTCAACACTGAGATGAGCTTGACGAAGGAATGCTTTCTCACGGTTTCTACTCTTCATATCTTTGAAATAAGCAAGATAGTCAAATCTTCTTTCTGCTCGATCGCGAGAACAGGAAAGGTGAGCAGCAAGTAATCCATTCTCTTTGTGAATCTTGGCAAGCTTAGCATCCAAAACAGAAATAGAAGAACAAAGATTTTTCTCACATTCTGCGAAAAAGAAGAACACAGAAGATTGTTCAGGCGAAAAATTCACAAGGGAAATATTACAAAAAGATTCGAAAAAGAAAAGATGGTTGAGGCAGTCAAATTTTTATGACTACCTTCCTTTTGCGAAACAAGATATTGAGTTAGAGCCAAACAACTATCCTCCCAGTGGTCCATTGCATCGTCAAATTTTTCTCCAACTAAACCTTTCAGGCGAGATTGAAAATTCTTTTCTTTAGAAATAAGTGAGGCATTTTCCTTCGCAAGAGAAGTATAGGATTCTTATAGTTTGGAGTATTGGTCCTTGAGTTGACTTGCCTTTACACTTAAAGCTATTCTACCCCAGATAAGTCCATCTCTCTCAGAAGCAGATGATTCTGTTATTTTTTAAGTTTAATTCTCAAAGAGCAAAGAGACTGTTCTTGATTATTACATACTTTTTGTCAAATGTTATGTTGTTGCGAAGAGATCGCCACCTTATTTAAAATAACTCATTTCTCTTGAGATAAGGTCTTATTCTAATCTGATAAAGTTTCCACCTCCAAGTTAGCTTTAGTTAAAGAATAAGAGAGGCGAGATATTTTACTACTTAATAAGTTTTGCTTCTGGACTAATTGAGTATTCTCTTTGGTAAGATTATATATTTGATCGACAGAGTATGTATGAAGGTTATCTAATTGGTTATATTGATCCATCCAAATATCTCTATCCACACGGGCTTCTTCAGCGATGGACTCAAATTGATATCTCTCCATTATTCGTTTCTGGTTTAAAACTTAAAGGGCGAACAAAGGATTTAAAAAAAAATGAATATATAAAGGACACACAAAAAAAAGAAAGGAAAAAAAAGGGAAAGACAAGAAAGTTGTACCTTTTAATTCCTTATTCTTCTTGCGAAGATTTTCACAGTCTAGCGAAGCATTTTGAAGCTTTTGATTTTCAAGGCGAAAGGTGCCACACTCTAAGGTCTTACTTTCCCAAAACCTCGCAGACACCAAATTTGATAGGATCAGCGGAAGATTTCTTGACATCATCCAGAATCTCAGATAAAACTTTGAAAGCAATATCCATCCCTTCTAGAGTTTCCTTAGTAAAAGGAAGAGATTCAGTTGAAGAAGTGGTGATTACATAAAGTTGGGGAATTGAATCATTTTTTGCTAAAGAAGCATTATTTTAAGGAGAAGTTTGGAGAAGGTTAATGATGGAGATAGAGCTGGAGTCAGGTCATGAAGCATTGACGGTAGGATAAGGGAAGGTCTCATTTGCAACAGGGTTAATAAAAGGAATTTTATCCATAGAAAGACCAGTTGAAGGGGTGGAACCTGTTGCGATGTTTTCGTAGATAAGAAGTAGAGATTCAGTTTGTGAAGGTATTAAAGGAGAAGTTAAAGGAGTAAATATGGGCAATGAAACAGAAGTTTCGACAGTTTTAAGGTGGACAGATCTCTTAGAGGGTTTATTAGCATCTTTATCATCCTGCGAATCAAAATCCAGATAAGAAACAAAGGCAACAATATATTGTTATTAAAAGAATAGTGTTTCTTACTACCTTGTGAGTCGCAGCCTTTCTTTTGCTTGCAGCGACTTTGGGCTACGAATATTTGAGAACATTAGGGTTTTGAATTAAAAATCTGGTATTAGAGGTGTTTTTGCTGAAACAGAAACAGTATGGGAATTATATAAAGATGAACAAAATCAAATAATATAATTTCAGTAGAAGAAATCGTCTTCAGCAAAATCAAAGGAAGAGAAAAGAAAACTAACCTTGATGATTCTAAGAACAGTAGCAGAAAGATGAATCTGTGAAAATCAAAAGAGATAAAGTTGCAGACGATGAAGATTTACAGAGAACATGGAGATGAAGAAGATGAAGTAAAAGAAAGAAAACCATGTCTCTACTAGATCTCTTCTTAAATAGACAAAAAAGGGATGACCAGTTAACATTGAATGTGCCGGTGAGCAGAAGAATATTTGACACGTGTAAACGATTATTATTAATTCAGAGAACCTTGTCGATAAAAAATTTTACAAGAGAAATGAGTAGCTGTGGCATTTTGAAATATGATTTCTCATGACATTCTCTCATTCGCAGAGAATACATGAGAAGAGGCAAGATGTAGGATCAGAATATCGCAACATTAATACTCTTGCGAAATCGTCAATGACAATGCCCTTGCGAATACCGTGAAATGGTTACAGAAACGACGCAACAAATAACGACATCCAAGACATGAGAAGGGTGTGAAGATCTTGCGAGATTTAGGAATGTCGCAAATAAAACATTTGTACACTTGCGAGAATATCGCAAGCTAGATCCGAAAATAAAGGACAGATTAGCTGTCATCCACTATGTAATACCCTATATACAGAGCCGAGTAGGCTTAAGGAAGGGAGAGATCAATTTTGGAGTGTTGAGAAAGTTTTGAGGAGAGAGAAAGTTCAAAACAGTGTTGCGTTCTTGATTTCATATCTTTCTTGTAAGATTTCCAAATTCAATTAATAAAAAGTATAATTGTTGATCTTAAATATGTGTTGATTATTATGAATTCTTGTGAGGGATGTATTGTAGGATTTCCTAAAACTACATATATATGTCAAAAAACCAAGTTCTACCTGGATTATATAGGCCAATTACGCTCTTCGTTGAAATTGAGAAACAAAGAGCTTGGTTCGATCTCTTCTTGCTTTATTTCCTTAAGCAAATGTATATGAAATTAATCATCAATTTGCTCGCATGATCTTTCCAGTGACTCATGCGCATTCTCATAATCCACTTGGGATGTCATTGTTCTCTAGAATCATTAGAGCGTCCTCCAGATTGATTCATGGACATATTCAGAGACAATCTTATGAGAGGATTTCTGATGATATAAATAATTTGTTCCTTACTCACCTATTTCCTTTCCAGGTGAACATTGATTGAACCTGGTGGTCTCTCCACCTTCCTTTATGGAGCCACGGCCTCAACTAAACTTCCACCAAATGTAGTTGTAACATCTTAGTCTATGGTATACCCCATATTGAGGATTTCTAACCTTGCAGGAATATTTGCAGCTGGTATATGTGATCTTGTCACTTTAGCGACATAAGTGTACATTCTGAAAATCGACTATTCTTTGTCACTTCACATTTACATTTGTGGAGAACAAAAATAAATATGATACACAGTGGGAACACACCACGACAATTCTTGTTGTTCCCAAGGTTTTAAAAATGTGGATAATTATTGGTAACTCATTTCCAACATAACTACTTAAGAGTTTTGAAGACCCATCATAGTACGATGTGGAGTCGTAATGTCACATTTATAGTGCAACCAAAAATGCGTAATAACATGAATGCTAGGATTAAATCCATTTACCAACTGGTACACAACAAAAAAGGTCGACTAATATTGGGGTATAAAAATGAATAAAGTAAAGATGTGCGTAATATTGCATATCCCCAAAGCAATAAAAGGTAGGTTGGTATGCATAACCTATTCCTTAGACACCATCTGTAACCTTTGATGGTAGCCTATGCGAGACTGTTGGGTATAAGATGCTTTATATTGATCCTATTGAACATGCGATATTCATCAAGTCCTTTTGACGTAAATTCTCTAGCATTAAAAAGGGTGGTGAGCCTTTGCACTTTGCATTATGTAATATGTGTTAGGAGTTTTCAAATGCAAATTTCTTGGGAACTATAACTAGTCCAAAATGTCAAAACATTTACCAGATCCATCAGTCACTTAAATGGTCCGCATTCTGCATGAATATTTTTCTAAATTTCACCTTGTTTTCTTTCTAATATGGAATTTTTACCATTTACATCTTAGGATGGTCTTGATCCTGTTTTACTAAAGACTTTATAAAAATGAGTGATATGCTTTCTTACCTAAAAGCATAATAGGAATGGGGGTTGTACATCTAGTACTTTAGAGAACACTTATTGAGAGATATACCGTTACTTCGCATTCTGTCAATCTTTTTCCCATTGTCTTGTCCACTCAAACACAGTGATGTACCTATGATTCCTTTCAAAATAAAACATCATGTCACAATCAAAGTGCCTTTATGGTTATGTCAAAGCCTAAATGAGTCAATTCCCAACATTTCATCGTCGTAGTCAATATGGATTCAATAATCCAAATACTATAGTGATTTACATTTCACTAGATTGACTCATTAGTTTCTCTAAGAAATATTTCCTTCCAAATATATTAGAAACTATAAAAGATGCAATCAATTACATTCTCATCATTGTGAGGTTCCACATGATATCCATTTGCATGGGTTACTTTGGAATTTAACAAGGTGTGATTATCTCTTGGTACATGTAGAGATTTTGTGACGTCTTTGTTATATCTTAAAAACAAATTTTGAGCAATATTTCGCTTGATGATCCGATTCTCGTAGTCACATTATAAGGAAATAGTTCAACAACTAGTTGAAATTCCTTAAACTAGTGGAAGAAAAACAACTATGAGTTAGACACTTTGGTCTTGAGAGTTTTAATAAGTGTTGTGGCCTTATTATGTAATAAAATTGGGATTCAACTCAAGTACTTTAGAGTGAATATATATTACATGTCACCAAATATATATCAGGTGCTTTAGAGAATTTATATCTCGTGTTTTCATTCCATAAGTGCAGTCGTGCAGATATTGGATCTAGTTCAACTGAATAATATAGTCAATTGTCCAGGCAAAGTTCTTGTTTCCATTAAAGTTGATGTGGAAATTGGTTGCTACTATGATACACACATTGCATTGTATATACCAACACCTATGACCAGGTGCATTTCCAAATCTTTCATTTATGATGGGAGTTAGAATTACATTTTAGCTTCATCCCATGTTCAATTGATACATGTACTTAAGTGTCATTATTGTTGTGGAAAAAAATACATCTTTGTCTCATGATATATATGTCCCTTTTAACATTCTTTATATGAGTCGGTACGTATAACCCTCATTACTTCGGGGTTCTTTCCATTTTCAATTTTGATACATTTAGCTTAATTTGAGAAATTTCTTTATTATCTCAATAGGCCAAGAGAATCTCACTACACATGTCAACCACTTATTTTAGGTTGAGTAGATTACTAAAGATAGTTCTCTTGTTGTCATACTTCAACATATACTGGTTCGTTAGTATAATGGATGGAATAGAGAAATGGAAATTTTAATAGTCATATCACCTTCCACAAAAATTGGAATACATGCGATTTTATTTGCAACGTATCTTTTGATACTACTGACTCTTTAGTAGTTGATCAAGTGATTACATCCCACAAAATTCAAATTTGGGGAGAGGATATCAAGGACGCAATAATGGTCCAACTATTTTTTGAACCCCAAATAAATACATTGGAATCGAACTGGTACAAGCAATTGAACAAAAGACATCATTCAACTATAGCCAATATATCATATTCAAGAGAATAAAATAGCATTAAGACCAAAATTCTTAATGATCGAGATAACCAATCATAATTTAAACAAAAATAAACAAAACTAGGCAATCATAATTAAACAAATATATAAGCCTAGCAAGCACTCAATATTAAAATCCACATTATAGTTACATACCTCGGACTTTGGTTCCCTAGTATATAGACAGAACCGGAATAGTTTTAGCCACGCACGACCCAAAACCAAAGCAGGATAGGAAAACATCGGATGGAACAGTATCAGACCAAGGTTGGACATGTCCGGTCTGGTGGAATGGGTCGGACCGGGTTGGTCTGGTTAGCCTGGGTCGTACCGGGTTAGTCTTGGTAGACTGGGTCGGACCGGGTGGGCCGGTTTGACTGGACTGGATGACCTAATTTCTTCCTCCAGCGGAGCGGATAAAGGAATCGAGAGAATCAACTGCCGCAACAAAGAAAATTTGACGTACAACAAAGAGATTAGAATCAATCTTGACGCCCAAATATATGAAATTCATATATATTATTTTATCATCATATTCATATTCATATGAATATAAATATATTATTACAAAATATTATAATCATGGATCATGGTATAGTATATAAATTGATTCAAAATACAATTTCCACATTAGCTGATTCGAACAAAATAGATCGTAGAAAAGAAAGAAGAATTTTTTTTTTAATCAATCATGGAAAAGAAAATAAAAAAGGACAGAATAAATCCAACTTAACTGATTTGATTCCATCAATTTCGATATTAGCTCGACTATAATCCATATGTAGAAAAAAAAATCATTAATCCAATATAGGTCTGTGGTATAGCTTCATGCCTGATAACGTTTTGCAGTGGAAATACAAGGGAAAGTAAAAAGGCAGGGAAGACAAGGATTTCTATTGATTAGCCTTTATCTACATCTATAGTATAAGGGACAATGGTGTTTTACCCAATCGACGGATATCTATAGTTTAGACATATAAAGGACGGCTAAGATTAAGCACAAATAGTGTTTTAGAGACTAAACAGTTTTTACATTTTGGGGTAGATAAAGTACGGCCGTGATTAGTCGCATACTCATACACTCCAATCACACTTTCTATCAGTGTTCCACCTTTCTCCCTAATCCCCTGCTATTTCCGTTACTCATCCCATTACTTTCAAATTAATTTGAAGTTTACTTCTGTCAACGGAGAGGCGTTATGCTTGGATAATCAATGCAAATATTTAAGCTCATTAGTGAATCGAAAAAAAGAATGTATAGTCGCTACGTTTTCGTTTAATTCAGGGTTAGTCTTCTTTCCCCATTTTTTTCTTTTATATGATTCAGAGTTAAGATTTCTACATAATCGTCGACAACTCGATGTAGAAAGTGTAGAAATTTTTGGTTTGTAAGTGATTATCCATTTTCTACTTTGATTTTTGTTTAGTTAATTGTAGGGTTTTGATTTTTTACAATCTCTGTTTCA
Organism: Papaver bracteatum; assembly: GCA_023529315.1. Taxonomy (NCBI): domain Eukaryota; kingdom Viridiplantae; phylum Streptophyta; class Magnoliopsida; order Ranunculales; family Papaveraceae; genus Papaver; species Papaver bracteatum. Next base: position 330,190 of record JAJJWX010003467.1, on the reverse strand, counting down.
AAATTTTAGGGTTTTCTTTTTATGTATATCATTTTGAATTAGTGTTGATTTATGCATTGCATTAAGTTTATCAAGATTCAAATTTGTCGCCGCTTTCGAGTTGGAATATGGATGATTTGATGATCCTGTGTGAATAAAAATTCAATTTTCTTTACATCATTGATTTTAAATTTTGTTTAGGTCAATTAAAGGAAGAATAACAAAAAATTAAAATTTTGTTGTTGTTTAGAATGTTGTTGGTGTCAATCCAATTCTATGTAAAAGTGAAATTAGAAATGAGGGTCACCATTATTCACATATTGAATCTGTTTATGCATTTTATACTTCAAGCACCTGTGTCCAATACTTATGGAGATTTAAAGTATATTCTTGCACATAACTATGTCGGAACTCTAAATATATAAATGTTGGTAAATGTACATTTGAGGAGTTATATCTCGAAACAACCTTTAGTTAGGTTGTCGCTACACGTACATGATGATTCGTCTACTGCATTTGGAGCTGTTCAATTTAGTGACCTTGAAGTCATGCCTGATTCACCTCTCATTGTGGTATAATTAGGTCCATTGTAATTCTAATCTCTACCGATGCATAGGTATTTCAATTGGAAAACAACCAACTTCTTATATTGTCTCTTTCTACTTTTTTGATAGTCACTAGCAAATTAAATCATATTAAGCAATCTTTTTTAAGGTTTGTCCGCATTCCATTTCTAAATATAATTATACATAATTCTCTTGATTTTTGTGTAGTACTTTCATATTAAGATGGTTACATACTTACATGGTTTCAGCAAATAAAGATAGGAAAGCCTTGTATGAGTTTGATTGTTATTCCTTATTTTTCATTCCTTTTCATTTAGAAGTCATTAGCATCATATACTGACATATCGAACTTCAAATAGGCACAGAGTTGTAGCAGGAATTAAAGTGCTAAAAATACTTGTAGTAACGGGAATACATTATCGAAAGCTGCACTTTTTTGGACAAGTTTGAGTCGGATGGGAAAAAGCGTGTGGATCCATTGAATATGTTTTCAGATAGTAACTTCTATTGCTAAGTTGTGATTTTGTGCATGGGATGATTTTGGTACTCAAACTAATTATGGGTTGTTTATTTTCCATTTTCCAGGATTCTCCAGGTTGCTGAAACATCAAGAGTGCTCCACTGCATGATGTTATACATATTGTTCACTGGTACAAAAGGATACGACAAAAATTTATAGTTCCTTGGTTTTCAATGAATACCTTTTACTGCATTTACCTTTTTAGTATATACTTTACTTATTCGTTAGAAATTCTCATACCTTCATCTAATGGGGTTTTCAAGAAGGATACAATAGAATAAGGATCATGGAAGTGTATAAAGAACTGAAAACCCAGAACAATAGCTGATATGAATATCCATGGTTCATGGTATATGAGGGCATGAGGAAATACTCAGAAAACGATAATCCAACTTCGTATTTTACACAACCATTTAGTGAATGTGCCAAATTTCCCACTCTATGAGGTTGGGATACTATCAGCCTAGATGATAAGGCCTCTCTAAATCCGAATAGATAATTATGTTATGATCCTTGGGATATTCTTGGTCCATGACTAATGTTGATACCCTAGAAGAACGTTTCTGCATAAATTTGAAGAATTGTGGGTTCTATTTTTACCAGGATGAAAATATTCTTTCTCCGACTTTATTATGAACTTAAGTTGTTCCTTACTGAGCTTTAGGAAATAATAGCCTCAAGTTGGTCCATTAAGAAGTCATGAATTTTGAAAAGGCGAGGGTACCCAAATATACCTCAAGCTATTACTTTTTATTCCTATAAGTCCTGTCCCTGAAAATGATTGTCTATGGACTGAGTCGAGACAATACAAAAAATCGGTTCACACTTTGTGTGACCGTCTATGGATACGAGATCGAGACAATACAACAACAAAGTGTGTTTACTTGATACAAAGGTTCGGACTTAACCAAAATCAATAGGATTCATATATCAAGTATAAATAGGAATTAACGTTTAAGCAATTTACTTTAATTATAATAAAACAATTATAATGCGGAAATATAAAGTAAATGACACAGCAAGATTTTGTTAACGAGGAAACCACAAATGCATAAAAACCCCGGGACCTAGTCCAGAATTGAATACTCTCAGGATTAAGCCGCTATACAAAATAAACCAACTTCGTATAGTTGAGACCAAGAAACTAAACCTATAGTTCACCTAGTTCCGTCTGTAATCCCACACCTCCAACCTATAAACAAACAAGTCACGTACTTGGACCAATTCCTTTGGTTCGTATTCCAAACAGTAAAGGAACAACAAATCTGTTTGGTATCAACTCTCTTCAACCAAGTGATATAAGTTGCAAAGGTTCCCTTGTTTATCTTAACATAAACTCCTTTGCCAGGTTCCAAGATCTATCTTATGTCCAATCAACCAAATGCAATCGTTAAGATTAAGCCAATCAATACCTTTAATCACAAGGAAACGTATTGATGTCGATCTTCCACAACTATTCTATTAAAATACCCAAAATGATAAATTAATTATAGTCGGATCCTATTTTTTCCAAACAAGTATTGTGCACACCAAAGCTTATAAAAACCAAGTCAGAAATCTTCAATATCTTCTTTGTCTTCAAATATTCTTAGATCTTCAATAAACACCTGCACACAACTACTTGAATCTCTTGTGATCAATCACACACAGAACGGAGTCTATTAACAATGGATTATCACAAGATCGTCTTTAGATCTAACAACGGTCTAAAGATCCATGTCGAAACCTTGAACTAGTTTGAGTAAATCTTATATCATAAGAGAAGATTCTCAAGCATAAACAAACTAGGTTCAATCAAAGTTCAACCACCGTTAGTCAATCAAATCAATACAAAAACTAAAGATAAACCGCAATATCTAGTTTCCCACCAACGGGTCACGCTAGAGCTTCTCAATCCCAAAGAAGACTTTAAAATGAGCGGCCGTAAGAGATTTGACCTAATTAGATTACTCTCCTCTCTGATAGGCGGCTTCACCAGTAACAAATACAAAAGAGTAAGTCTAATGTTACGCAGGATTAGTTTGCTAGAAATGCAAACTTAAAGTATTTATAGACAAGGAAGTTTGGACACCAAGGAATTTCCAAAAACCGAAAATATACTCAAGATATTTTTCATTACTCCACCAAATTCGGGTTGGATAAACAAATTATAATAATTCATTACACATACACTTGATTCCAGAATTCAACAGCACATAACCTGCATTAATTCAATCCTTCAAATGCTATTGTTGACATTATAATAACAAAGGTCATACTCCCCCTAAAGTTCAGATAGGTATATTTTCAATCCGCAAGTCTTTGTTATCCCAATCATATGATATGTTACTCCCCCTTAGTCTGTGCTTTTCCTCATTCGTTAGATAAACGTTCAAGCACCATTGTCCTCTTCCCTAGTGACACCAATCAACCATAAAATTGATACCAGCATCACCTGTTTACTCCATATATTTCTCCCCCTTTTTTTTCACAAAAATGACAAAGAAACGAAAAAATAAAGGACAACACGAAAAGGATCTTACAAATCTCAAAATAGACTTGCAACCTGTTGAGTCAAGCACGAGGGTTCCACATACCACTTTTGATAACCAATATCAAAACCGAAACTACAAAGTATAATTACGTTTTGATATGTCATCATGGAAATAATTGCCCGAAGCAATTTTCCCAACTAGTTTAGCAAACCAAAAATCAACTAAGCAACTTAGTTCCTTTGCTAAACTGATTGTATAAATACAACCGCTTCATTTGATAAGACCAAAACAAAGAAAAACTCCATTTTTCTCATTAGGTTCTAATTATCCATATAACTTAGACCTTTAAATTTCAAACAAGCTAAATACTAGGTTAGTTAACTAGCATTTCCTTGTTTAGGCTTTCGGCTAGGTTTGAATAACCGAAACCTCCACATTGATAAGTCTAATTAAGATCAGAATTAACTTAGTTTATCTTATCCTGAATCGAATTGGACTAAACAACTCATCCCGTCAACATATTCATTCGTTAATCCATAAATAATTCATACAAATCAATAAATCAACTTGCATAATTATTCACCTCAACCGGATGCAATTGAAACAACATATATAATCAACGTTTCACTATTGCACCGAAATTTTGTAAGCCTAAACAATTGATACTACACAATAAAGCAAGATAACAAAAGTTTTACTTAACCGGAAACAATTTTTGGATGGAGATAATAATTCAGCGAAATATTGTCGTTGGATCGTCCCATTCCTTAATTTATTTAGATGGGCTAAAACTAGAAACTTTTAGATTTTATGAACTCTATTTTTGGTTAACAAAATTCCGTATTAATGCCTCAAAACCTTTCATCCAAATCATCCTATCATCTCTCTTATTTTTTTTATGAGATATCGCTTTTTAGGGTTTCACTTTTTTATGTTGATTTTATTAATTGAAATTTGTGTTTGAATTCGTTTATATTATTTTATGTTGATTTTATTCTTTGATATTTAATTAAGTTTTCTTTTTAGATGATAGGCAACGAGCTCATAGCCTCGACAAACCTTTTCGACGATAGCACAAGAACTTCTCCTCGCAGCTCCGAAAGAAATGATTAAAAGGTATGTATATATCTAATCTCTAAGGATAATAGATTCTTAATTTTTGTGATTATCATTATTTCTGTTTGATTATTGTTATCGATTTTAACTGGAACCACTTTATTATGTAAGTTCATTAGAGGTGTAAGGTTCTCTGAGTGGTTGCGCAGACAAAGAGGCCGAAGTTTTGTTTTTAATGTTACATTAACTTGATTTCTTCAAACAATAAAAATTTCTATTTTCTTGCTTTTAGGTGAATTGACTTTTTAATATAATTTAGATTTTGAAATTTAAAATTTACTTCAAGGTAGCATGTGTATTTTTTTGATTTCATTAGGTAAGATTTCAATGAAAACAGGTTTCGTTGTGTTTCTAAATGTATTTTTTTTTGTATTTAGGGATAGGGACGGTTGGTGAATTGATATGGTTAAGCACTTGAAATATATGTTGTGGCCAAAATTGAGGTTCGTTTTCGCAGTAGTGATAATTGGAGCTGGTATGATTGCTTTCCATATGGAGTGAACAGTCTAAAGGTATCTTGGTTAACTACATGCAGTGTCGCCGACAGAGTTAACATTAGCGTGTATTATGGTATGTTAAATCCCTTTCCCTTTGGTGGTTGTAAAAAAATTGTGTTGATGCCCTTTACGTTTTGAACTACAGTGGATGTCGATTGCTAATCGGATCAACTTTACCATCGAAGTTATGATAGATTAGTTGGAAAATGTTTCCAATGTATCATTTGGTTGAGACACTTTCCTATTTGGTTACAGGTGAAACATTACGAGATGAAAGGTGTCAATGGAGGAGCATTTACGGGTACTGAAGGTCTCTGTTTCCTATTCAAACAAATTGGATTGTTTTTTCCTACCAAATTTCAATATGGACTCAAGCATGTTAGTCTTTCATCATAAACAGTGAATCTGGGCAGTTTTTTTCTTCTTCAAACTATTTTGATTTTTAGGCTACTGCACACGTAAATGATCATATGCACGAGTTCTGAGAAGAAAAACTCCATATTTTATATAAAATCATAATAAGAAGAGACATTCCTGACAATGTTTTATTTTCGGCCGATCAGTTGGTGAGTAAAGAAAGTTCTCAGATTTTGCACAGCTTGAACGATCTAGCTTATGTAGTTAAGGTAATCTCTGATCTCAATTTTATGTCTCTGTTAAGTTTAGAACTGGAGATTATTGTTGTATTTATTTGCATAAAGATTTGTCATAGTGGAAAAAATTGCTAGACTAAGATAACACTAGAATGTATGTCCATCATTCTCTGAAAGTAAGCATAAGATTTATTTCTCACTTTATTACTTAGTCATATATTTACTTTTGGTTTTGATTCTCTTTGCTCCACTCAGACTTTTGTGATATTTAAGATTTATGAACTAATTAACCCTTGAGATAATTGATTGATGACTTATGCTTATTAGGACTGTGATGCGATTCTGTAAATTCTTTATACAGCAGCAGGGTGGTATATATAACATCACTAATATATTAACCTGTGGTGATTGAAATTATATGGATAGTAATAACATCGCAACCCTTATATAGTTATAAGTCATTTGTGTTAGTTGATGTGAACACCCTGTTCTTGACTCTAAAGGTTTTTGGTACCACTATTGATCAAAAGGTTGTGACGTCCAAAGCGTATAATTCAGTAAATTGTATCTTATCTGTACATCCATATGGATGATTGTTCTTTTTGTTGTTGAACTCTCAATATTCGGTTTGCTTCTGAGATTTAGGGTGATAAATTATGTTACGAGTTGAATTCAATTGGAGTCGAATCTACAATGGACAAAAAGCCTATGCCTACACCTTTCATAGATTCATAGAAATTTCCAACTTGGTGTTCATCCCTTCTACCTGTTCCACAATTTATTTTATGTGATTAATATTAGTTTTCTTAAATTGATCAGTTTCCCTGGTTCTTTCTTTGTGGAATCAGTACGTATATTTTTCATTGTGTGTATTAGTAATTGAATTTGGATCAGCGGAATTTACTGATATTTGGTGCCTGAATATAAGTAGCACTCCTAACTAAATTGGATTAATGTTTATACATATAATTCAGCTTCAATAGCAAGTGTAGTTAGGGGTATCAACACTATTCCAATTTCAGTTGGGAATTAAAGATGTCGCCAACTACATTACTGTGTGCAACACCATTGTAAATATATAACCAGATCGCTTTAGTGTAAAACTAAAAAGCACAAAATTGCAAATTACAATTTCGGTGTGGGATCAGTCTACAGAACATGTAGCTAATATAAAATTGGTGAATATATAGAAAAAGGAATTGTTTGGAGGAAGTAATACAGATAGCGAGAGCCTGGATGTCATCGAAACTACCCTATTCTGAATTTTGATGGCATATCTATTTTGTCTTTGTTCTTCTCCATTCATACAGTGTTTTTTTCTTTCTTTGAACGATGTTAAGTGTTTTTAAAGTTGGTGAAAATTTCCCATGTTTGCTTTTGATCCTCCTTTAGTTTTGTTAATGAGTTTACTCGCTACAAAGTTTTACTTTGAATATCAGTTTATTCTAAAAAAAATGATTGTTAAATATGGTCTTTTGCAGGTGTTTGATTAACTGCCTCAATCTATACAGCCGGGTATGTTGCTGCCATACTATATTTGTGATCGTTTTGTGAGATCGTATCGATTTTTACAAACTAACCGTAATTGTTGTGCTAAGCTTAGCAATACTACTACATATTACTTACTATAGATTACTACAGATTACTACAGAAGGATACAATATTCTGGCAGATCTCATTTTTTAGCTGCAGCTACCTTTCTTAGTCTTCCATAACTGATTTTTCACTTAGTAGGCTAGCCATGCACAATCTTCACTACAGTTACGAGGAAAATCTTTACTCGAGAATGTGTGAAGTGACGAATTGGATGTTAAATTTTAGTTCTAGAGAAAGAAATGTGAACAGGTGCGAAGGTAAATTTTGCTGCTGCCAATATCGATCTTCTCATGCTAAGAGGATAATATCAAGGTTTAATTTTAATGTGAGATCGTGTCGATTTTCGCATACTAACGGTAATTGTTGTGCCAAGCCGTTATCAACTAATTTTTTTTATGGAGCTTAGCAATATTACTACAGAAGGATAGAATATTCTGGCAGATCTCATTTTCTTGGCTACAGCTACCTTTCTCAGTCTTCCATAACTGATTTTTTCACTTTGTAGGCTAGCCATGCACAAGTAAATATTTCACATATTTTCCATGCGCAATTTTCATTGCAGTTACGAGGAAAAGCTTTACTCGAGAATGTGTGAAGTGACGAATTGGCTGTTAGATTTTAGTTCTAGAGAAAGAAATGTGAACAGGTGCGAAGGTAAATTTTTCTTTAAATTTTGTTAGTTTTTTGCTGCTGCCAATATGGATCTTCTCATGCTAAGAGGATAATATCAAGGTTTAACCATGATTTAACTAATTCCTAGGGCTTAACCCGTGACATAACGGCACGGGCCTTGATATGTGTTGAGTTGTAACAGTTCAAAAATTCACGAATTATAGACCTTAATTTCAATTTTTGTATGATCATTTTATTTGCAGTCCCATTTTGGAAAGCTCTGCATATTTAATTATTTATTTATATATAGAGATTTTCTCAAGTTTTATTTACGTGGTAAATATGCATTTTTAATTATTTATATATAGGGATTTTCTCAAGTTTCATTTAGGTGTTAAATATGTTGCACCATCAACCATTGTAATATATTACCAATGGCTTCATGAATCATATGTTCCTATAACAATACAACATTATAACACATAAGATTTATATCTATTTTTGATTTCTCACCCATATTGTGGAATAAACCTTCACGTTTTTCATCGATTAGGATCAAGTTTAAAATTGTTTTTGCCCTTTTCAGTATATTATTCTCAACTCTCTGACATTGTTTTATTTAGGTTCATTATTTAAAATGAGTTAATGCTCTACATGAACAACAAAATAAAAATTCTTAAAAAAGATTAGGCTGCCAGCAGCTCCCCTCCAAGCCAAACCAACTATCAACATCGTCCATAAAATCCTCCTTATCCTTCATGTCCGTATCACATGTATCTGCGAAAGCTTTTGTTCCAGCTGATTCACCTGCTATTCTCATATTAATCATATTGGTAGAAAATCCAAAATCTCAAACGTGTCGTGAAGATGAAATTCCTGTAATTTGTACAGCACCCATTACATCGCAATGTTTTAAATGTGTATCCATTAATTTAACGAAGTGTTGGTATGTGATCCTTTGTCATAAAGTCTCCAATGAATTATGTTGCTCATGAGTTACGTTTGATGAATGCTTTCGTAACTTCAAAACTGTCGGCCTTCCTCTTACATCTATACGTAATACATCGATCGGTACCTGGAAGATCGTATGACGATGCAGGACCATGTAAAGAACATAGAACACATGTTAAACTCCCTAGTGGATAGAATCATCCAAACCTCAAGATGATCGAAAGTGTAATGAAACTTCTACAGAGACACTGCCTGAACGGCTGTAACTATGACAGAGCAAACAAAAGTGTTATTAATACATATTGTATTGCGATTAGAATCAGAAGTGATGTTAATATGTTGCTTCTAACAAAACTGCACAACTTCAACCAAGTTTTTAAGTAAACTTGCAATATTGGAGGAAATAGTGATAGTGTTATCTGTTATACTAATAGCCATCATTAACACATCTATAATTATCTCCTCTTGTTGCTACTATAAAACATAAGTAAATACTACATGAGACGCAAATATTTCCAATGCTATAATTGACAAAGAGGTGTGCAAGTTCCCAAGGTATTATTCTCCGCAAGTACGACAATAAAATTGTCGAGACTATTAACACAATCCGTTCGAGCTTCCCTAATATGACAATGGAGGTTCTTAAGAAATGGAGGTAACCATTGCATGAACACCTAAAGCAAGGGGCTTTTGATTACTGCAAAGTTCAGGTCAATGCGACCTTTTGTATTCTGAGCTTTAGAATCAATGAGACAGAAAACATCAAAACTTATAAAATATTAATAACAATAGACATAAGAATATAAGATCAACTAACCTGAGGCATCAAAAAAACTAACCTGTTCCCAATCAAATCCAGAAGGGGCAACTAAAAATGGAATCCCATTGGACTTGGATCTTTCTTCTTCCTGTTATCATTACTTAACTCAGTCAGATTAGCTTTGTCTAACAATCATGTAGCTATTTCCTGATAAAGGATATATGATAAATGGCATAGCGAAGCACTAACTAAAATGGTGTAACAGTCATGAAAATTGACATGAATAAAGGTGTGTACCTTTTTTGATATAGACCACCAAATGCCCTTTTCCTTGATAACTTCAGGAATTTTTTTTGCGATTTTCAATCATCGTCATAGAAAGTTAAATGACGAGGGCTTATCCCATATTGAGCTGTATGGAGCAACTTGATTTTAAGGAAGTCACTTTGCTACAACATATGTGCCCGTATAAAAACATATGCATTTCCGCCCAGTATCTTCCTCTTGCCCGGCATAATTGCCTTGTCTACTATCACCCACTAACCTCATATTCTCTAAAAGTTGGGTTGGACCTACACACAGATTAAAAAACAAAGGTTATCACCCAATGGGATTAACCACAAAGGAAAGCTTAACCGATCTAAGAAGACTAAAATAAATTTACAAATTTGCTTCATTATCTCATTACCAAAATTTATTTGCTAAAAGCACAGTTATGCTTTTAGATTGATAGGAAAATACTTACCAGACTTGAGAGTCTTCTCTACAACTACTTTATCATTCATTCATTTCGGTAACACATCTTAATGTACATAACTAAATTCACCTTGACCTGACGTTCGATTCGCTAATGCTAAGTTAGTGTTTGTTGATAAATTGTAAGCTGTATACTATGTAATTAACTAATATTACTCCATGTGCACAAAAAAATATTCCTTCAATTTTGTTACTGTTAAAGTGTGGGATTGCGATCTGGGGGATACTGCTTTGTGGATGCAGCAAAAACTAAGAAAAAAATACAAACTTCAGTAAGTCCACCTAAACTCGAAATCGGTGGTCCAATTAATTTAAGATGTTGATACAATCCATAAATTGAAATGAACTGCATATATTTCAAACTCTAATGTTTACCTGATAAAACATCGACGCTCTGCTAGCTAGTCCCATGTCCTCTTATGCCTGAAAAAGTATATATCAAGTTTTTCCACGACAAAAAGCATTGGACAGATGGTAAAGTAGCAAGGAGTAATATTAAGAAGAAGATTAATAGTATGGATAAAAAATATTGATTTATAAGATAATAATATACATTTTTATAACTTTTCTGGTTAAAGCCCGCCACAATAATGAAAATGAGTATAAATTCCAAATGCAAAAACAAATAGAAATGTCTAAGATGCTTGCTTTTTGCGACAAAAGACACTGGGAACTAAGCAACTCGCAAGCTTGGCCATCGATGCTTAACAAAGTGTAACCTCCAGTCTTTGTGCAGCCACCTCGTAAGAATGCCATATTTTAAACAACCACTAATATTGGTCTTCATTGGTACCCAGAGAAGTCATATATCGAGCAAGCCACTATAAAATATGATGTAGAACAAATTCTATTTGCTCGAACATGATAGACAACTTCCTAAACCAAAAAAATTGAAACATGAGATTTCATATTTTTTTAAAAGAAAAAGAGGATTCATGCATTTACAAAGGAAAAAATGGACACTGTTTGCCACAACACGCATGAGTATAAGAACGAAAAAATGAATCCTAACATAAGGTTAAGAGATTATCCTTACATATTCTTGATTTTCTAACTCCTCTGCAATCTCAATGCTTAAGCAATAAAATGTTGTCAATGGTTTCAAGAGATAAAAAAGAGATCTGAACCATTGGCATACAACATTCACAAAATGTGTCACTATTTACCATAGAAAACTAATAGGATTGGCACCCTGGTAGGCTGGTAGTAGTCTCCCTACTTACACAAAATGAATATTAGGACTAACGGGGCATTAGTGTTAAGTCGAAGAAGATATACTCACCTATGTTGTCAAAGGCGTCGCCTAGGCGCCAACGTGGCCTTATTCTGAGCTTGGGCGCCACGCAGTGGGTAAGGAGATGTCACTTTAAAAAGTGGCTCCCAGACGTCGCCTTTCTAGGCGCTCAGGCAAAGTGGCATTTTATGCCAAAAAAAGGAAACAAAATATTGCCAATATCTTTTGAAAATCTTTTTCATTAAGTCATACATTAATATTTAAAACCCTAAACTATCATTTCTAGCTGTTTTTGTCATACATTAATAGTTAAGAAACATATCATTAAGTCATACATTAATAGTTAAGAAACATATCATTTCTAGCTGTTTTTGTTAATTACTTTAACAATAGTGAAGGAAAAAAATCTTTCCAATTTTTTTGCAAATCTTTTTCATTAAGATTTATAATCTAATATAGAAAATCCTTATGTCTAGAACATAAACCTGAATTATTGTTCTACGCCGTGGCTTCGCCGCGCCTCGCTGCGGCTCGAGATTTTACACCCGACGCCACGCGGCGCATTGCGCCCATGACAACATAGGTACTCACTTTGTTGCTAGTCATAATTATGGGAACGAAATGGGAGCAGAATGGAATAAAAGTTCCACAATGATAAACGAAACCAATGTAGACATCCACTTAAACATTAATTATAATGTAGATCATAAGAAAATTTCCATCTAATAAGCAGACCCCTTGCATTAGACATATTTCGACTGGTAATATCACGAACAACATAAATGCAAAATTATATTTACCATGCCCATCTGATCGAGACAAATAGTCAAAACATGGTACGGGGTCTGAATTCACAATGTTTTTTCACAACTAAGTGGATACTTGCAATGACAGTGTACCTGTGTCATTTTGGCAAAAGTAGGTGATAACAACTTCTCATTTTCCCTACAATTTAGTCTCTAGAATCTAGAGAAAAGCAACCTATATGTTGGCCAATTCCTCTACATTCTGTATATTTACCATGCTTGCCGTGAAGAAAATAGGTACCCAGCCCGGCAGGATACTTAGTATCCAGAAATATGCTTTTTAGGTCCTCAACAATTAGTTTAACAATTAGGTCTCAGAACCATAGATTTTGCAAAGATATCTACTAAACAAATCGCATTATATTACTGAATTTAAACCTATGAAGAAAACAATTATATCTTAAATTAAGAGGAAATAAATTTCAATTCGGAATGCCAACCTTGCTTAGGGATTCCGATGCAAGTCGAATTTCCTAGTATGTAAAGGTCCAATCTTTTAATTCTCAAACCTAAATGTTTCATTGTAGTACTTATTAAATTTAAAATTGAAGAAAAGCATGAGATCAGGGGAAAATACAACCACATATAACAAATTCAAACAAATCTAAAAACAATTTAAATATACAATTACACCATCACAGACTGAAAATTATATAGATTGATAAGAATAACTAGTACGACCGTTGCCACGGTGGAAGGGCCGACCGAAAAAGAATCTGAAGATGGAGTTTAAATTTGATATTGTTGTTTGTGCTCGTTGCGTAGATTTTTTTACAACCTTTCCAACGAGATAAAATTTGTAAAATTCTAAGGCACGGATTTTTATATATGTTATATTAAAGTTGGCTTTCCAATTATACCCCGAAAAGTAGGATACACAAAGAGTTATAGTAATTGGACTAAAAGAGAGGGATAATCTTGTCTAGTGAAAATGTGACGGGAATCTGCAAGGAATATTCTTTCTCAATCTTTTTATGAAATTGAACATTTACGTTACTCTTCATTTAACAAAAAAGTGGCCATAAAAGGGACTCCCTCCCTACGGGCCCTCCGGTCGTTCGGCCCAAATATTTGATTAATGAATACCAAACTTGGAAAATAAAATGACCTAAACTGAGATATGCCGAGAAAGAATCCGAACATACCTTGTTCCTCAAATGGGTTTGCATCCGCGAAAAGGTTTTCCTCTTATCTGAGTTATAATTCTGTTTCAGTTGTTTTAAGGGATTCACAATTGCTATTTAATACAGAGCTATACTCATAGTGCAAAAGATGAGATAAAATCATTCTCGGGAATATTATCTATATACCCCTACTATGACACCCCTTGCAAATATACCCTTATGAGCTTTACAAATACCCCTAAGCTTAATACATTACTAAAATACCCTATTTTATATACTGTATATACAAATCCACCAACCAATATTCAAAAAAAATAAACAGAAACCCTACCTCCACTGCCTACCACCACTGTCCATAGTCAACCACCACCATTGTCCACCGCCGCCCACCACCACCAGCCGCCGCCAACCACCACCAACCACCGACCAACCACCACCATCGCCACCAACCGCCGCCCACGACCACCACCGCCGCCAACCACCGTCGCCGCCGACCACCACCGATTTCCATCACCGCTGCCCACCAATCACACCGCCGCCACCAATAACCGCCACCGACGACCACCACTACCATGTGGAGTCAACTTGCTGAAGTTGTGTCCATATAGGAGGCAACTAGCTCAAGTTGTCTCCAATAAATAATGTTTATATCGGAGGCAACTAGTTCAAGTTGTCTCCAAAAGTGGAGGCAACTAGCTTAAGTTGTCTCCAATAAATAGTGTAAAAGAATAAGTTGCAAAACAAAATGAAGGAAACTAGTTCAAGTTGTCTCCAAATCTGAGGCAATTAGCTCAAGTTGTCCTCAAAAGTGAAGGCAACTAGCACAAAGTTGTCTTCAAAAGTGAAAGCAACTAGCTCAAGTTGTCTCCAAATATGGAGGCAACTAGCACAAGTTGTCTTCATATATGGATGAAACTATGACAAGTTGTCTTCAAAAGTGAAAGCAACTAGCCAAAGTTGTCTCCAAATATGGAGGCAACTAGCACAAGTTGTCTCCATATATGGAGGCAACAACAAACTGTTCTGCTCTTCAACTATCATTTGTTCACTTCTTCACAAACTGCAACCTTGTTCCACGATTGCGTATTTTCAAATGACTTGAATATAAACATCAACAATTTAAATTTTCAAATGACTTGAATATAAATGATCACATAACTGTCACATATACCGTGTAAGGTGGTTAACGCATGAAATGATAAAAAGTATAAAAAGTATAAACAAGTAAAAAGTATAAAAATGATAAACAAGTAAAGCCGCCAGCTAGTGTGGTCTATAATATAAGTAATTAGGTGATCATTGAGAGCCAACTTATTATATGGATGCCTGAATTTGCAAGTAAAATGGAATAATTTCAGAATATCATGGTGCAAATTTACGATTAAATTCCCTGATTATATTGCAGTTCATTGCTTTGTAGAAAGATAAAATGAAATATTAGAACTGACTGAATCTATGTGGATTAATCTTTTTAACGTGTGCATATAAAGGAAAATTTGGTGAGTCTTATGGAGTGGGGATACAAAAGAAAAAGGTAAATGTTGTGACCAATCCATGCGGATTAATCTTCTTAAGGTTGTCTAAATAGACCAATCTCAGTTAGCTGCAAATTTAGTTATAGGGCACAAATGTTGTGACAGAATTCCAACAAACTATAATAAAAGACCTCAAAGTTCTGACACCTTTAATTTCTTGATTTCCTAAGAACCATGTCACTGTCAGGAGTTACCGATGTTAAACACAATTGTTGACCAACGCACCTCTAAGAGAAAATTCTAAGTGTTAGAGAGGAGAGTATGTTTTCGTGCCTAGTCAATCCTAGTGCAGAACGCTCTAGGCGTAGTTTGAAGTTGTTTAAGATGCTCGAGTAAGGAATAAGTTTTCATATATATAAATGGAAAATGCAAGAACATCTTAAGCAAGGGAATTTACATACGTACCTTTTCAAATGCACTGCCATTTACACCAACAATACATTATTACTACCGTCAGCAGAGGTACCAGAGGCTGATAGCCTGATTGTCAGCATGGAACTGGTACCAACACCTTTGTCCATCTTCTGTTGTTTCCTGAATTTGCAAGTAAACCCATTCCAGTTCCTATGAGAACCACATAGAACAGTCCATTGCAGGTACCAGTAGACACCACCGCATGCACTGATTTCCATCTCCATTCTCGCTGCCACATCATACTTTTTCACATAACAGGGTTCAAAAATCCTTTGAATCAAGACCATTAAGCACCATTTAAACAATCCATTCGAAGATCGCAGCACCACGTTCTTTACTGACCGGAACCAGATATAAACATTCAACCTCAGCCAACCTTTCTCCATTTTCTGTCCGTGAATTATATCACCAGTTGATTGAAGCTTCAATACATCTCAGTTAATCCATAACTTCCATCTCCACTTGTATCCGCAGGTCCATCTAGATAACTACAACAACAATTTGCACAAAATCTCCCAAACAAACTCAATCAACACAAGAACCCTAGTGGTGTTCCACTGCCATTTCAATAATTTCTAATTTTACCATCGATTCAGACAACAACATACAATCTATCTCTAAAGTACCATTACATTCACTCTATTGATAACCCTTACGACTGATTCAAACCAACCCATTACAAAGAATCCATCTCCTAATTCCATGAGTTCAGAGCCATGACCAATACTACTTTTAGAAATAAAATCCATCATTGCCAATTATTAATTCAGCCAGCAATCGAAGAAAATAAACACCATTTCCACCACCATTCCGACCCATGACATCAACACCATTGCTCCCAAATTCTCACAACCAATTTCTCAAACAAGTACAGCACCACCGAGCATCATTTCTAATCTCTCCAAAGCCATCAAGAATTCACACCAGAAAGTTTATTTCCAGACCACAAAGAAAACCCAGCTCATCTAATTACATCTCGCTTCCTAACAAATTTCATTTCTCAATTACACCACCACGTCAGATTCATCATGAGACATAACCCCCGATTAAATTCCATTATTGCATCTAAAAGACTGTGATTCGATTGAATCACAGCAAACCCCTTAGTACCTTGTTGTTGTATTTCTTACTCAGTTGGGAACTCAAAAATCAAAAACCCCAAAAGTGAAACATACCAGAACTCATATAACTTATTCAATCATAAAAATCAATCTAAATCACCGCAAACCATCAAAAATAAAAATCAAAAGTATTTGCAACCCAAATGATAAACATACGAACTGAATCGTTTTGAACTTCGATGAATTGTACATGCAACACTTATACTCTCTATTGAATTACCAAAATTGAAACCAAAGAAACCAGATTTAAATCAACACTTATACTCTCTGTTCGATCTGTCTTAAGCCATCTAACCCTTTATCCCTCTCAGATTCATATCTACTCACTTAATTTGTTCTTGATCCCCTTTCAAAATTCTGTTCGATCTCTCTCGATAATAATGGTGGTGTTGGTGGCGTTGACGGCGATGGAGATGATGGTGGTGTTGGTGGCGTTGGTTGTGGTGGCGATGGAGATGGTGGTGGCGACGGAGATGGAGATGGTGAGAGTTGGGTTGGCTTCTGTCGAGTTAAAAAATGAAGAAGAAACCAAAGTATAAGATGTGAAGGTTAAAGTAAGGATTATGTTAATTATTTTCCTTTTCGTAATTTCGATTCTGCCATCAGGGGTATTTGTAAAGACCCATAAGGGTATTTGTGCATGACCCATGGATAGTAGGGGCATAAATAACATTCCCACATCATTCTCTCAGTGAGTCAGTATAGTTATTTCGTCCGAGATGTTTAGATTATTCTTAATCTCCATGCTCTTGTGTTTATTTTCTTGCTCTGGGAGGATAGGAAAGGTTATGTCCTTTACCTACAGTATGCGTTTCACAGTCCATTAACAATTTTCTCATTAATCACATCGCCATATTACAGGGTTTAGTGGGTAACGAAAGCCGTTGATTAATGAATGCAACACGTGCGAGATGTAAAGGGTGGTCAAAGGAACCACAGCCCTTGATTTATCTTTGTCCAGACAAATCCTGACCACCACTAACAAAGGCCAACTTTTCCAAACCCTGTTTTATACTAATGATAAATTCGAATCATGTCATGATGTGTACTGTGTGAGGGCTGTACTTTACTGCACTGGATTTAGCGGGGCTATTTTCTATTTCTCAAAGAAGATTTTTCATCTATAATTATCTTTCTTAGGTATACACAGACAATTCTTACCATATCACCGGAGAAAACAAAAGGGAAAACAATATTGTGTTTCCCAGGAAAGTGGAAAAGAGTTAGCAAGGGAGGACTGGAAGTGAAAAGTAGACCAATAAACTCACAACATCCTCCTAAAAAACGTATTAGACAATAAGTGGATATCACACACATAGATTGTGTTTTATATTAATTTAATGGAATTGCGTGTTATGCAACTAGGAAAATATCGTTTGAACGAGTTCAGTTAAGGACATATTATGCCTGTGTCATATTTTTTTTCATTCATTCCTTTTTCTCTGACTGATTGTCAAAAGACTCAAAACTTCATCTGGGTTCGAATCCTACTGAGGGGTCCATAAAATGGGTTCTTCCTGGGTCGATGCCCGAGTAGTTAATGAGGACGGACTGTAAATTCATTGTCTATATGTCTACGCTAGTTCAAATCCATCTCGGCCCAAAAATCCATGTGGTTAGCCTTCATGCAAAAAAATATTTATTTGGAACGAACCCTACACAACGAAGCATATCACAACGGGAAAGAAAATGGTATTACGCGAAGCAACCAAACGTATAGAATTTTTATATTTGTACTATGTCCTGATGAACAACATATTTGGGAAGTCTTTAATGGCCCGTCTACTATAACCTGACTAACTACATATCGCAGACGTAGGACACGACTAACTTGCATGATCAAAGTGAATCCTAATCATGGTCAATTTTAATATAGATATTATTAACGGTGCACGAATATATTTTGATGTAAAAAGATTTTGAGGCACAATTTTTTGGGTATACATAAATATCTTGAAAAATAAAACTCACATTAATTTCCACATTTTTTGGGTACACATAATAATTATTTTGAAAAATGGAACTCAAATAATTTCCACATATGTAATGCCTCCTAAGCGTTGCATTTTACAATATATTTAACCATATTATATTGAATATTTGAAGTTACAAAATGAACCACAAGCTTATAATCAAACTATACAACACAAAAAAATCGAAAAGGTTGAGCTACGGACCATAAGTATCGACTAACTTATACGATCAACCTATATTTGAAGTTACAAAATGAACCACGAGTGTATAAACAAACTTTACGACACAAAACAATAGAAAAGGTTGAGCTCCGCACCGTAGGCATCGACTAACTTATACAATCAACATATACATTTCAATCAAATCATAACAAAATTTAATATAGATCTTAGGTTTTATAATCTACGGCTGGGGCCTACCAAATCACAACTAAATTCAATATAGATCGTAAATTTTCTAATCTACGGTCGAGGTCGCAATCCCGACTAATTTGACTCGACCGGCAAAAGAACATGACCGCATGCCCGACCCCGCTAATTTGACTCGACCAGTAAAAGAGAATGACTGCATGCCCCAATTAAGCACTGGGTCGTTCCTAATGGTTGGGGTTGTAGGCACCGACTATTATGACCCGAATAACTAAACATGATACTATAATCTGGATATCTAAATAACGGTTTAGTGAGTGCCAACTAACTTACATGTTGACTAAAATATTGTGGGAAGATACGGAGGACCGACCTAATATTGTAGGATTCTAATACCTTGTATGTTTAGAGTTCGTGCTCCTAAACCTCACATGGAATGATGTTATTAGAAGAGTGGGTAAATATTACTTTTTGAAACAAAAATATTAATGAAATTTTGACTAAAATAAAGTTGAACTCATTCAAAATAACTTGCCATTTAATAGAGAATAATAATTAATTCTTCTTAACAATAAAATGTACGTTGATAATATAGGATCGATAATGATTAAAGTATCATAACTTTTGCTAGAAAAGATATCTTTTGTTATCAATATATCAGTCGTACAAAGAAAATAATATATATTGAACAAATATTAATGTTAAAAGATGATTACATGCAAACCATGCACATGATGGACTTTCTTCCCTTCTCCAAAATGCATTAATTTTTTATTTTCTTTTGCACGGGTATATTTTTAAAAACAAGTTTTTATTTTTTCCATACCCGTTTAATATATTTTAGGTAGCAAATCTAGGAACTACTAGAAGAATTATTTATCTATATTTAGACCAAGACTAGAAAAGGTTCTCTATATTGTTTGATTTATCTTTTATGGTGATCATGTTGTTCTTTTCATTTTAGGTGAGAAAAAGGTGATTTGAATATTTGGTTTTATCGGTTAAACACAATCTTGACAAGCAAAAAATGTACAGAATAGCACAGTTTTGGAAAATATGTCAACAATAAACATTGTTTCTCAGCCGTTTGTCTATTTCATGGGGTTATATCGTCTTTATATGTAAACTTTCTATATATTTGGAATTAACGGGGAATTTGATTACAAATTAGAATATGAGAGATTAGTAAGAGCGGTACAAGAAATGCATTAATTCGTATAGGTGCTGAAGTGGGTGTTCTTCCTTTCTCTGGTTTTCCATTCTGTAAACCTTGAGTCTTTGTTTGCAAAATCTTTAATACATTTTGTAGAATTTTCTGATATCTACTGGACTAAATGATGTAGCAAAAATTACAGTTAAATTGCCAATTCGGAGACTATATATTCTTCCAAATCTTTGATATGATATTTACGAAGAAATCACTATTTTCAGTGTTGAACTATTGATTTTCTTTACTATTTTAGACCTATTTTTTAATGTCCCATACGTGTGGACGAATTCAGTAGCAACAGTTAGCTTCATGGCATTCATTTTGACGTGATAAGCTACACTATATGTGTTCTTAGTTGCGTGTTACTTACTACATAAACATAATTACTTTTATATCGTATGTCATTTCAGTGTCCAGTTTTGCATTTTTTTGGCTGAATGAAGCTATTAATTGAAAGTATGGAAGACAAAAGGTTGAATAGGTCTTGAATACAACGACTGGAAAACTCCAAGGTGTTCGTGGACATCATATATTATGCCGGAAAGAAGTATCAACTTGGAAAGTTGTACCATTCTTCGAGATGAAGTTATGAGAATTAATAGAAGTTAAATGAGGTACAATATATACTGGGTATAAAATATATAAAGGTCATCCAGGTCTCTTTATATTGAAGAGGTTAAGATTACTGGCTGAAGAGATTTTTTCTCTGACAATGCTCTGAAAAATCTATGACTTCTGCTAGTCCTTACCTGCCGATGTCGGAGTTCTATCAAAGATAGTATCCAGTTTAGGACTTCAAACTTCATGAAAAGGGTAAAGAGAAAAAGCTCGAGTAATGTATACCCTGCCTTAAATTTTTGATAATATAACCCTTATTGTAAATTGTGATAAACTCTTCTATTTTTGCGAGTGTTATCTGAACTGTGTTAATTAGATAGTATCTCACTATGAGTCTTAAATGTCACCATTTTTGTTGCTTGCCAACTTTGAATTTCACTGGATTAATTCAAAGAGCAAGTACTTTTTGTGAACTATAATTATACCCTTATGTAAATGTATGGTATCTAATTTTAAGTGGAAAGGAAGAGTCTAATTATTGAGATGATTCATGGAAATTGCATTAGAGATCATACTGGGATATTTTGACATGTTCATATGCTTATATAGTTAGAGAAAGTTGATTTTGTCTTTTCAGTCATGTCTAATCTTTCCTCTTAAATATTTACCAAGTTTTAATGGGATAAATCTATGTGGATATAGACTACCTATACCTGTCACATTTGCATACTACACGGGTGATGGAAAGAAATCGGTGGCAATTCGATCACCTATCTTAAGCTACCAAATTATCTTAGTGAAAAAAGGTTGTGAGACTTAATTAACAATTTAATAAGTGTCTGCAACTAGCATACTATCCCGACCTCCAGGGGAATCCAACAATATCCTTTTTATATTTAAGGCACAAGGTTCAGAGGTCGTCAACAAGATGGACTCACTGTAATTAATATAAAATTTGCAGGTAAATAATCTTTCGATTTGATCAATTCGTTCGTAGAGCTATTTACTCGATCCCAGACATTTCTGGAACACCTCTAACAGAGGGAAAATAGTCAATTTCGAAAGAACTTATTGCGTTCTGAAAGCACTCTAGAACTAGAAAACAACATTTATGAGCTGACAAACATTGAAATATTGCTTAAAAACTGAGGACCATGTGACGTAATGATATCTTCTGACATTTTTCCATCCAAATACACTCCTATTGAGTTGTTTAGGAAATTCAAAGGTGCTATAATACACAAAATTTGACAATCGGTAAGACTGGATTTTCGATACCATATAATGGAATTTCCTTAAAATCTAAACACCATTTCCCATCATAATAGGAATCGATAAGAGAAAAGGGGTGCTCATCAAGTTATGGCTCTCATACCTTCTTACATAAATTTGTTGTGTATTCTTGAGCGCCTAAAATAAAATGTTTTTGTATCTTTCTATCAATAAGTTTTTTTCTCATGTTTTAATTGTTATTTATGTCTGTATTATGATACACTACTATCACTTTTTCAGTTTAACCTAAAATTAGAAAGAATATTTGTTAATCAATTTAAATAGCAACACTTTTGGATCATAAAGCCAAGGGGTTCTTGGCAATAAGAACAAGGGAAACCATCACAATCAGGAATAATTTACCAAGTAGTACGTATGAAACCATCTATAATTTACAGAATTATAATATAAGTTACGATGACCCATGAACTAAAATCAATTTTGACTCATTTGCGTTAGCGTCCACTCCAGAATATGCAATATCATCATAAATTCACGAGCAGAGATATCTAAAAATAATCTCTACGGAAAGCAGAGTGCACACTACTGAAAAAATAGCTATAAATATCGTTTTAAAGAATATATGGTGATCAAATTGACAGCGATGATTACATGCCTCCATTAGTTGAATTATTATGAAAATGGTATTAAGTGAAGGATGAAGTTCAAAACCTCAGTTAGGTGACTAACAAAGCATGACAAAATAAGAAATAGATATCACAGGTGGAGACACAGAGGTCAGCAATAACAGTTCATGTAGGACCCAATAAGTAGCAGAGTCAGATGATGTTATCATTTTGAGTTTATTTTCATTTTATTTTTATTACAGTACATAGGATAATTTACATGCATGTTTTTTTTTTTGTTGAAAACTATATAAAAAAACATTTATTTTTAAATGGATTTCTTTAAGGCCAGTTTCTTGCTCCCAGACATCTTAAATAGTAACTGGTGAGGTTAGTTCCGACTATTAATCCATAAAATATAACTGTCACGTTGACACAATGATGTTTTCAATCGAAATATTTTTTGGTACGAGTGCCTATATGGGGCTAATTTCCATCACCATCGATGTGTAACACGGGTTACATCAAGTGATTTCAAATTTGGATGTTGTCCTTATGAAAGGCGAGTCATGGTACAATAGATGTGCAGTCATATTAAATGCACTAGTTCCGCAATAACAAGTATAAATTTTAAATTATAAATATCTATTTGTTTCTTATTACATGTTATAAAATAAATGTAACTAAAGTAATACATGCTTTGTAACAGTTACTTTCTCCAACTCATAGTATACAACAATAACGACAATGGTATATTAACATCAATGGGACAAATGGTTAAAGTGGTTATAGATAGGAATATAAATATTAGAGTAACAAAAATGATGGCATTGCCACCTGTAGATGTAGAGGTAAAACCATAATGTTTATGATAAGAACAATTTTCGAGGGAGGTGGGATGCAATCTCTAACAAAATAACGTTGTTGAAAAACTAGGTAGACTGCGTAGATGACATATTAACTGCAATAAAGAAATCAATGGTCTTTAGATTCACACTTGAAGAAAAAAACTTCATATATCTCACTCTAAAAGTACATGACATATTTCAGTGTGATAATGCTTCGGAGAAAGCATATTTATTAAAATTAATGGGTAAGTACAACTCATGACAGATAACAACTCCAAACACCTACAAAGAATGATCTGGTAAATATAAAATGAAAATGACATGCCAACGTTGATCGAACTGGATGAATATGATGACGGTATGGACGAGATTATGGAGAAGAATCTTGACATGTCACTGTTGGTCTAGGTAGATGAAGAAGGCACTGATATGTTTACTTATTGATAGATATTATAAATAGTATGAGTATTTATTTTTAGGCACACCGTTTTTTAAACATATTATTATTCTCCGAAAATATATTATTTAATTTTTTTAAACCATGTGTAGATGCATTTTACTACAAACTACATCCAAAGGATATAAACGCAATGCTCATCTCAAATGAAAGTAAACACTCCACAATGAACACAAGATTTACGTGGTTCGGTATGATTACCTACGTCCACGGGGGTGAAAGGATGAATCTTATTACTTAGAAGTGTTACAAAGGTGTTGCTCTCCGTGGGATTTCCTTACAAGATGCACTTACTACTCACTTTTCTTCTTCTTCGTGCTTACTCGAGTTTTTCTCCTTTTTTCTCCCTCAAAATACAACCTACCCCTCTTGAAATACAAGTCCCTCTATTTATAGGAGAAGTTCTATACAACGAAATTAAGGTGTTGGTCATGTTACATCTATTTATCAGTTCTGTGATCGGGCCGGTTCACGTCGTCTCATGTGGCCGATGTATCCTGACTCCTCGCCTATCCTCCGTTCGGGACGATCTTTTTAGGTGCATTATTAACGCGATGTCGCCTATCTTTTCTGTCGTCCTTATGGTTATCTGATGTGACCCGTTCTTCTTTATTCGTTTGACCATAGTTCCTCGTTTGACCCGCCACGCCTTATCATGTCAGCTTTATCAGAAGTCTGGGTCAAGTCTTGTCCGACATTATTACGCCCGATCCACGTGGCTCCTTAAATCTCGCGCCCGATAATCTTCGCTCTATACTTCGCGTCTCTTCGTATTTGGGTACACCTGTTCTAGGATGTTTCCACCTGGATCTGTAGATAATTTACACCTACATTTATTCCCCTTCTTTCGCTCGTGTAGCAGACACGAGTGGAAGAAAGTCGTTTCAACCGCCACGTCCTCGTCCATGCCGTAGATCTCGCCATGCAGCGCCCCACTATCCCCACTTTATTACCTGTAACCGTTGCCATCGGTTACATCTTGTTATCTTTAAATAGCCCGCTCCTTTTTTCTTTTCCTTCTTCTTCTCCACTTCTTACTTCCGCCATTGCAACCTCTTCTTCAGGATTTCTTCGTTACTTTGCGCTTAAAAACCCTAGCTTTCTTATTTTTCTTCCTTCATCTCCTCTTCCCCAATCGTTACAGTAGCTGTTGTCGCCTCAGCTTTTTTGTTGGAAACCGAACTTTGCATTATCTCCATTAATGGCTTCTTCTCCTTCCATGACTGAGAAAAGGTCTGTTGACGACGTTTTTTCCGAGTTTGATGCTCCTCCGCTTGCTTCTCTGTTTTTGCTTGAAAGTCCTTCTAGGTATGATGATCGCGCGATAAAATCTATTTTTGCTGATAGCTCTTCTTTTATTTCGTGCAGGTCCGAGAAAAGGGTGAAGGATCTCTCTGATGAAGAGTTCATTGAGCAGCTGAAGGAGAAGTACGATCTTCAAAATTACGAAGTGACCCTTCTCTCGGGCCGAAACTGTATCTTGAAGAAAACTGATATGAAGAAGCACGACCAATCGGCTGATTGTGTGGTCATCACCTTGGGTCAACTGGAGCTGGGCCTTCGTCTTCCCTTATACAACCCTGATAGCCCATTTTATTACGAGATTTTATCCCAGATTCGGCCTTCTCGTGCTTTAGCTCAATGGACTGGCAATACTTTTCGAATTATGAACGATTGGAGGGATCGTCGCGATGGTCATGGTTCTACTGCCGAGTGGTCGACCTACAAGCCCGAGGACGCTCCTGAGTATACCGTTGTCAATTTCCTTGTCATTTATCGAGCTGGTACTTCAACCTTAGGAGATCTTGCCGGTTTTGCTGCTAGTCCTCATCGGGTCAAAACTATGCCCGAGGGTGTTGAAAGGATAATGTTGGATGCCGATCCCATCGGCCAGGGTTCCAACAAGCGAGCCCGCCATTCTAATGACCCTATTTATCCCCAAGTTCCGCTTCTAGTCCGAGGTCCGATCCTTCATGGTGACTTCCCGTCGCCTACTTTTCCCGTCGAGCCCTATTCTTTATGGGTGGTTAATGATGACAAGGCTGATAAGGTATGCACTTTTCTTGATTTTTATCTTGCTAGCTTCGGGCGTCAGTTAGTCATTTGTTGTTGTTTAAAAATCTCAGGTCGGCTCCACCAAGACTATCGGGTCTAGGAAAAGAGGTGCTGGCACAAGGGTTGAGGAAGACCAGGGGAAGGTAACAAACATAATGATTTTCTTATAAGTACATGTACTTGCCTCTGTTTTTTGCCTTCACATGTTCTGACGAGACACTTGTGCAGAAAAACCCAAGGCATGATGATGATGACGCAGGCGATGTTGACCCCCACTCCGCTGAGGCGTAATCCTGGTAGAGGTAAGCAAATTGCTAAGCCACCTCCGAAAACGGGCCCCATCATTGATCTTTCCGATGAGGATGAGCTGTTTGGAGAGAATGTGTCGGGCGACAAAGGCGATGAACAAGGTATGGGCGACCAACAGGAGCCCTCGGAGACGCCCGTCGTAGATAAGATCGTTACTGATGTACCGGTAGAGCTTCCTTGTGTGCCCCGGATTACTGAGGGATCGTCTTATAGTACTGAAACTTCCTTTACTGTCTCTGGCCCGATCATTAACTCCTTGGGTGCGCTTACTTCCTCCAACTTTGGGAAGTATACTGATGAGGAAATGTTGAATGATGTGCCCCTTTATGGCGACATCGCCCTGACACTTGACATTGTGGTGAGCGACTCGTTTCTGTATGGTAATGCCCCGCTTTTGATTTCTGTTCTTAGTGTCGATTATGATGCAAACTCGTTTGTTTGTGTTAGATTATGAACCGTGTACGCTTGGATGCCGCCAATCGCCTTCGAGATAAGAAGTTGATAGAATCTATCCAACTTCAACTTCAGAATGAGAAGGTTCACGCGAACGAGCTGGAGATCAAGCTTGCCGACGCTCAAGGTATATGATCATTCTTAACTTGTGTTGATTGAGTTTATCGTGCCAGTATACTGAGTCGGGTATCCTTCTTCCTAGCCGAGGTATCTAGTATAGGTATAGACGCTACTTCGGAGTTTAGGATTATGAAGAGAAAATGGGATATTGATAAGGATCTAGTGGAAAATCTTCGTCAACGAATGGCAAACAAAGACGACAAAATAGACCGTCAAACTGAGGAGATTGCAAGACTTGAGGACGATTTAGAACGACGTCGCTGGTTTGATTATGATCCTGCCGAGATGGACAATTTACGGGCTCACTTGGGATCTTCTCAGTGCCTTGCTGCTGAAAAAGCTGCTTTAGCCACCAGTTTGGAGCAAAGGGTAGACGCTCTGCAATTGCAGAATCGAGACCTTCACGAGGACCGCCGATGAATATTGAGAGATAAAGAAGTGGTAGAGCGAGCTAATAGCGATTTACTGGGCCGAGTGAATGAATTTGATAAGGTTATGGGCGATTTAGAGTGGAGTAGATCGCAGCTTGCAGTGCTCCAAGTGTCGCGTAATCGGTTAATGGATGATTGGGCCGAGCATAAGAAGTATTGCCCTAGTAACGAGTTAAACGAGCAACATTATAACGAATTAACCATGAAGTTGTCCAAGGCCGAGGATGAGTTGTCCAAGTCGGTAGAGTCGCTTCAGTCGGTGTTACCCGCCCTGTCAGGTCTATTAGATGATGTGTTGAGGCCGTTCTTTTAGATCTAGATTGCGCTTTATTCTTGCAAAAATGTACCCGATGAATAACATTCTATTTTTGTGATTTTGTAGCCGAGCAACAACGCTCTCGGGAGATGGATCTGGAGGTTCTCCGATTGAAACAGGTCGAGGTCGATTTGGGCTCCAAGTTGGCTGAAGCTGAGGAAAACGCTTCCCAGATTACCCAACAACTCGAGGATGAACGCGTCGCCCATGCAGAAGAGTTAGATCAGAAGGTTCAGGATGGCATTATGGACTGGGTGGAGAAGAAGCGGCTCGAGGTCGCGCAGAGGCCGGCCGGCGCGGCTCCTCCCGAGGCTTAAACTTTCTTTTGGTGGTGCTGCGTCACTATGTTGCCCCTTCCATCGGGTTGTAAATCATTCTGAACACTTCTCCCCTTTTTAATTTCCGCTACCTCGCTTGTTTGTTTTAATGGGGGTGCTGCGTCACCGATGGTGTTTGTTTTATTTTCGTTAGACGCTTCGTATCGCTTGGTCACATGACGCTTTCCGTATTTTCTTAATAGTCGCATGACGCAATCGAGTTCTTCTTTGTTCCATATGTTATTCCTGCAATCATTGTTCAAGTAAGTCAGTATTCTAACCATTTCTGTCGAACACACCCAACAAGGAGGGTCATCGGTCCCTATGCCATGTCCTGATTGGGGTATCTCATCACTATCTATTTGGATTCAGTGGAAGGGTACCAGACATCCTAGTTCTGGGCCCGACAATCCCGAGTGGTTATCGACCAACCGATCTCGGGCAAGTGGACACGCCCACTTGCGATGGTGGTGACCTTTCAGATGTAAGTAGGCCACCTAGCTGAGTAGACCTCGCGTCTAAACAACCTTTGGAACTGGTTTCCAACCACCAGAACCCTTAGGATACCTCGGCACTTGCACACTGCCACTGCCCCGAGTTCGAATAGCCAGGCGACTGCAAGGCACCTCGGAACTTCCACACTAGCGTTGCCCCGAGTACGAATGCCCATTCGAGTGTAAGTCACCTCGGCACTTCCACACTGGCTTTGCCCCGAGTACGAATGACCATTCGAGTGTAAGTCACCTCGACACTTCCACACTGGCATTTCCCCGAGTACGAATGACCATTAGTCGCTCATGCCCTATCCCATACCCCTCACGGTTTCACAGAGATAGAAGACACGTTTGCTTACCGTTTTTCTGCATCGCTTGTCAAGGATGGTAGAGTTTCAGGAATCGGATTTTCCATGGTTTGAGCTCTCTTGTTCCGTCGAGTCGCAGTAGTCGATATGATCCCTCGCCCGCCTTAGATTCAATTATATATGGCCCACCCCACTTTGGTGCTAGTTTTCCGCCTTTTTTGTCACGCTCCCATTCAGCCAGGAATTTCAATACCTGCTGCCCGGGATGAAATTCTCATGGACGAACGCGCTTTTTGTATTCCCGTTGTAACCTCCTTTGATAATTTTCCATTTTTTGTAACGCCATTTCTCTTGTTTCTTCCAATTCGTCGAGTTTAGCCAAGATTAGATCGGATGACACGTTTCGCCTCCAAGCTTCGGTTCTTGTGGTAGGAATCATCCCTTCTGTTGGTAGAATCGCCTCGGTTCCGTAGGTAAGCATGAATGGAGAGAATCCCGTAGCTTCCCTTCATGTGGTCATGTATGCCCATAGGACGTTATATAGCTCCTCGCACCAGTTTCCATATTCCTCGTCCAGTTTTTTCTTCATGTTATCGGCGATTGTCTTATTAGTGATCTCGGCCTGCCCATTGCACTGGGGGTAAATCGGGGTAGCTTTGATCTTCCTGATGTTGTAAGTGTTGAATAGAAGATCGATGTTCTCGCCCTGTAGTTGTTTTCCATTATCAGAGACGATTGCAGCCGGAACCCCGAAGCGACAAATGATATGTTCCCAAATAAACTTAAAAACATCCTTGTCCCGAATATTCCTTAACGGTGCCGCCTCTACCCACTTGGTAAAATAATCAGTGGCCACGATCAAATACTTCCTTTGTCCCGTTCCGACATGTAATGGCCCGACAATGTCCACTCCCCATTTAGCGAAGGGACACGGACTTATGATTGAGTTTAACGGTACGCTGGGAGCATGGATTTTCTTCCCAAAATGCTGACATTCTTCGCAAGCTTTTGCCATTTGCTTTGCGTCCTCATTCATATACATCCAAAAGTAGCCCATTGTTTTTGCCTTAACCGACAAACTTCTTCCCGAGCTGTGATTTCCATCCGCCCCATAGTGTAGCTCGTGTAGGATTATATGGCCTTCTTCCCTGATTAAGCATCGTAGGAGTGGTCCTAGGTAAGATTTCTGATATAAGATCCCTTCTCTTAATTCGTAGGCACCCGATTTGCTTTTGATCTTGTTCATCTCGGGCCTACTCTTAGGTAGCTCACCCGTTTCTAAGTATTGATGTATTGGATTTCTCCAGTCGCCTTCTTTGTATCTCTCGACTGTGCTAACGGCCACCTCGATCCGCACGTCTGGTGTTTCTGGGATAGACGGGTTAAGAAGCCTCATAACGCGTATCCCTTCGATGCTCGGGTATACTAGTTGTGAGGCGATGTACAATAGAGCGTCCGAGTGTCTGTTATCCTTTCGGCAGATATGGCGGAATTTAATATCTGGTATTTGCTTGATGTAAAATTGGGCGAACTCCCAATATTTTTGCAGCACCGGGTCGTGTGTAGCGTATTGGCCCGTAATTTGCCGGATCACTAGTTGTGAGTCACTAGTCAATCGAACCTCATGCATCCCCATTTCCACAATTATTCGTAAGGCATGGATCACCGCCTCATACTCGGTGACATTGTTTGTCGCCTTGAATTCTAACCTGAACGAATGCACGATTTTCTTCCCCTTTGGCATGGTAAACACCAACCCAAGACCCGATCCGTCTTTGTTTGATGCCCCATCAACAAATACTTCCCATCGTGTTGAGCTACTGGGGGCTAGTAGGTCCGCTGGCTCCTCTTGTTTTTCTGCCATTCCAGGTATATCTTCTAGCTCGTCCTCATCACTGAGGGGGAAATCTGCCAAGAAATCGGCCACTACTTGCCCTTTGATCGCGGTTCTTGTCTCGTATATCATGTCATATTGTTTAATTATGGCTCCCCACTTGGAGATTCTCCCCGATCGCCCAGCACTATCCAAGACCGCTTCGATAGGCGATTTGGTGAGCACCCGTATTCGATGAGCTTGAAAATATGTTCGTAATTTAGAGGCAGCAAAGGCTAGTGTGAGCACCATTTGCTCCATTCTGGTGTAGTTCTTCTCGGCCGGACTTAAGGTTTTGCTAGCGAAGTATACCGGCTTCTCCACTCCTATATCTGTTTTGACCAATACCGCACTGATGGCATATGGTGTCGCGCCTAAGTATAGAGTGAGAATTTCTGATGGCTCGGGCCTTTGAAGAACCGGGAGGCTAGATAGATGTAGCTTGATATTTTGAAAGGCCTATTCGCTGGTGTCCGTCCATTGGAATTTTTCTCCTTTCTTCAAGATGTCGTAAAAGGCCTTACATTTGTCCGATGACCGTGATACGAATCGAACCAATGCGGCTATGCAACCATTTAGTTTCTGCACGTCTTTTACCGTCACGGGGGATGGCATTTCAAGAACGGATCGTACCTTCTCGGGATCTGCTTCTATTCCCCTGGGGGTGATGATGTAGCCTATGAATTTCCCCGAAGTGACCCAGAAGTCGCACTTGGCAGGGTTAATTTTCATTTTGTGTTTCCTCATTGTATGAAAAATCTCTCGAAGGTCTCCGACGTGGTTTTTTGATTTCCGACTCTTAACTAACATGTCGTCCACGTAAACTTCTATGGTATCGTGAATCTTGTCTTCAGACATGTCGCCTACCAATCTCTGGTACGTAGCCCCGGCATTCCTAAGTCCGAATGGCATCTTGGTGTAACAATACAATCCTCTTGGTGTGAAGAAGGAAGTGTGTTCCTGGTCCTCGGGCGCCAATGGTATTTGGTTGTAGCCCATGTATCCGTCCATTAAGGTCATCGCTTCGTATCCCACTATTGATTCCACTAGTTGATCTATGCTGGGAAGGGGGAAACTGTCCTTCGGGCAGGCCTTGTACAAGTCGCTGAAATCAATACATATTCTGACTCCCCCTTTCTTTTTCGGTACCACGACCATGTTAGATATCCACTGTGGGTAGTGGGACTTCCTTATTATTCCGGATTCTTGTAACTTCTTCAGCTCGATTTCGACCGCCACTTGTAAATCTGGCGCGATACGCCTCATTTTTTGTCTAACCGGTTTGAACCTCGGATCAATTTTTAAGTGGTGACAGTAGACCTTCGGGTCAATACCCTCCAAATCATGTACTTCCCAAGCGAATGCATCCAGATTTTCTTTTAATAGCATCGTGAGTTTACTTGCTTGTTCGTCCGATAATAATGCCCCGATCCTCACTATCTTGGGTTCTTCTATCGTTCCCAAGTTTACTTCTCTAGTCGGCTCGACTGTCGAGAAGTTTGATTTGGTCTCCCTGACTGGGGTCGCTTCATTTAATTGCTATAAAGGGTCTTGTTATCGAGTCTCGTGTGACAGGACCGCTTGTGAAATCACCTCCTCCAATTCTTTTGCCGCCTTTACTTCCTTTGCTTTGTTCTTCTCTCGCCTTTGCCGAGCTCGCCGTTCTTCATTTATTTCCATATCAACTTTCATGCATTGTCGTGCCTCCTGGGAGTCGCCCACAACTTCCGCTATTCCCTTGCAAGTCGGGAACCTTAACCTTTGATGGTATGCCGATGCTACTCCCTTAATCCCAGCAATCCACGGGCGCCCGATAATGGCCTCATAAGGTGAGGCGACGTCGACCACACAAAAGGTGGTTAGTGTGTCGAGGTAGCCACCACCATCTGAAACCCTCAAAGTTACTTCGCCCTTTGGGATGGTTACTGTGCCGTTAAATCCGTAGATGCGATATATTGATGGGACGAGCATGTAGTCTGAGATTTTCATTCTTCTGAACGTGTCGTAGAATAGCACCTCGACTGAACTTTCGCTATCCACGAGAATCCTTCTTACTCCCCACTTCTCAATCAATAGCGTGATGACCAGTGGATCACTGTGTGCCTGTCCGTTTGCTGGGACATCCTTAGCCGAGAACGAAATGGGCAGCGTCATCCAAGGTTCCATTGGAAGGGACTTGGCTACGCTAAATATCTCTTTACCTTCACGATCCCTTTTATGGATCCTAGTGGTGACTACTGGGCCGAGGGTGTAGTTTTGCATAGCCGAATGTGAAATTGTGCTTACGAACTGACTCGCCCTATCGATGCGGACTTGATGAACTGGTGCATCGGGTGTTGCTTCCGTCCGAGGGGGGTGTCGGACATACTGCCTCAAATATCCATCGCGGATGAGGTGCTGAACAATATCTTTCACTTCTCGACAGTTATTGGTGGAATGGCCCCTATACTGATGGTAGTACTAGTGACAATATTCGGGATGATATC
This sequence comes from Papaver bracteatum, assembly GCA_023529315.1. NCBI lineage: Eukaryota > Viridiplantae > Streptophyta > Magnoliopsida > Ranunculales > Papaveraceae > Papaver > Papaver bracteatum. The sequence goes on along the minus strand of JAJJWX010003467.1, from coordinate 297,121 downwards.
GGGTCTCTTGGAACTGTACTCCCCTCGATGCTGGGTAGTTGATGTCGTTTCTCTTCTCAACTTCCTTGAACACCTCTTCCAAAGAAGCATTTAGAGGGGTATACGACCGGGTTTCCTGCTTTGGCTTCTTCCCTTTGGCCATCCATTCCCTCTTCTCACTGCTCCTTGGGGGCGGGTCCGATCTCTTTTCTGATCGCCGGATATGGTCGTCCATGACCGTTTTAGTTTCGGTACCAACTTCAACACTGGCTTCTTGTACTCCTATATCTCTTGATTCGGCCTGAATTTCTTCCAAGGCGATATAGTGCTCTTGCATTCTTCTCATCTCCTTTAAGGTTTTAGGTTTTTCAGAAAACATGGCAATCCAGATGGGGTCCGACCTCCCCAACACGTTTTTAAACCCAAAGATGGCTTGATCCACCGGTACCTTCCCAATTTCAGTACACAGTTTCCTCCATCTGTCGGTCAGGGTTCTCAAGGGCTCTCTGAATCTTCGGGCGAGAGTAAACAGCTTGTTCATTCTTGGCCGAGGTCGGCTGTTATGCATATAGGTCTCAAGGAAGGCCTCGACTAGCGCATCGTACCCGTTAATCGAACCAGGTGTGAGTGAATAAAACCAATCTCGCGCCTCGCCCTCCAAACTAGCTGGAAAGAATTTGCACATAACTACCGGGTTGTTTCTCCATTGGATCAGTGACATTGTATACATCTTAAGATGTTCGATCGCATCGCCCGTTCCATCAAATCTAGAGGGGAATGAAGGTAAAGTACACTTGGGTGGGAACGGCATTTGTTCCAATTCTTGAGAGAAAGGCGTTTTCTCAGCTTCACTCATAATCTCGGCCAACTTATTCTCCTCGCTTCCGCCCGAGAGTTCCTTGATTTTTGCTTCCAACTCCTTAAGCTTAGCTTTAGTTGTCCGATCTTGTCGCTCGTCCCTTCCTTGCCTTTCTTCGTCGGTGGACGAATCCTCAGGTGGTCCATATCTCTGCGTAGGGGGTACCAGAGGTAATGGTGGCTGACCTGACTGATGATCGGGCTGATTAAGGTTACTTGGCCCCATCATGGGTGGTGAGTGACCGGATCGGCCGCGATAACCCGATGTCCCTCGACTGGACGACCCTCTTGATCTGGTCCGTTGGTTCCTCAGCTGGTAGTTCTCATACTCCAAGGCTAGATTCCTCTGCTGGAGTTCCCTTAGTGCCGCTTCTTGCCTCCTCTGACTCTCCAAAATGGCCAACAACATCGGGTCCGTATTTTCATGACTGGAGTGTCCATTGGGTTGGTGTGGCCGAGGTTGTAATGGTTCTGATGTGGGTGGTGGGGGCGGTATCGGATTGGTTATACGATAGACCGCGTGAAAGGTTGTTGGGCCGATGTTACTTGCTGCTGCTCGCCCCAGCTGAATCTGTCTAAGACGCTCTTGTTCCCTTCCCAAAGCTTCCTGGTGTTCAACTTGTCGCCTCGTCCATTTCCTCTGAGCTCGCGCTGCAAGTGCTTCCTCATCGTCATTGGTGTCTGAAGCTGTGAGTCCATCGATTTGGTCAACTCTTCTCTGAGTCAATATAACCTGGTCCAAAGGTAGGGTGTTATCGTCTCGCCCCAAATATATTTCTTCGTATACAACAGGCATTCCTCGTGCAGCTGCATGAGATTCCTCGGGCGGTGGTTGTCGACTGTCCTCTTGTCTCGGCCCCGTTATCCCTTCCTGCATGCTGCTGCTAGTGACTATACGATTCCTTAACATCCTAATTGTCCCTGAAGTTCTAGCCATCGGTCACGTCGCGTGATAAGCCGAGTGTCGCCCGTCCCTATGTCAGCAAATACGAAAAAGAACCCCTTACTTTGACCTAATTTTCAAAATAAAAAATTCAGACAAAAAGGCAAAAAGTTCGACTGTACGACTGCTGTCACTGTGTAAGATCTACTTCAGTTGTTAGGTGGGTACTGTCCATCTACCCTATTTTTTCCCTATGCTGAATCTGTGGCTGACCTCATTTTCCCGTCGCTATCACTCCGTACGATGTCGCTCTCTGTACTCGACCTATGAATTTAAGTTAGTTTTGACATTTATTCTACATGTTCCAAATCATAGATCTTATGCACATGATGCTTAGAAAAAAATACGGCAAGTAACCCCTAGAATCAAATCATACTTGTACCAGCTCCACTTTCTCGAGATCTAATTATGAACTCTCCGACGACTTATGCTACACCGCCAGTTAAAAAATTATATACGGTTTGACAATTTATCTCACGATGAAAACAGCTACAACCACAAACTCTTGGTTATTCCAAGCACCCAACTTCATGCCGTAGCCAAAAACAACTCGTTTAACGCTAACAATTATACAACTATCAAGAACACACAGTCGTCCTTTCAACAGATTCTTCACATAGCTTCTAACCCGAACTGTTAGTCGCTGGTGATCTCGTGAAGTCTTTATGTTTATCAAACTGTTGAAGATGTTAAAAAGACGATGCTACTGTTCTGGCTTTGAAGTAAATGACTCAAAACAGCCGTTATTTCGGCCAATAGAGTTCATCATAACTTCAACTTCAACACGTTAATCGTGTATTGAGGAGCCGTTGATCGTCTCTGAAGGTTTTTACGGCAAGGTATCCGGAGATCTTAGTCGTGTCCCCTTAGTCGGCGCCAAAATGTAGATGCATTTTACTACAAACTACATCCAAAGGATAGAAACGCAATGCTCATCTCAAATGAAAGTAAACACTCCACAATGAACATAAGATTTACGTGGTTCGGTATGATTACCTACGTCCACGGGGGTGAAAGGATGAATCTTATTACTTAGAAGTGTTACAAAGGTGTTGCTCTCCGTGGGATTTCCTTACAAGATGCACTTACTACTCACTTTTCTTCTTCTTCGTGCTTACTCGAGTTTTTCTCCTTTTTTCTACCTCAAAATACAACCTGCCCCTCTTGAAATACAAGTCCCTCTATTTATAGGAGAAGTTCTATACAACGAAATTAAGGTGTTGGTCATGTTACATCTATTTATCAGTTCTGTGATCGGGCCGGTTCACGTCGTCTCATGTGGCCGATGTATCCTGACTCCTCGCCTATCCTCCGTTCGGGCCGATCTTTTTAGGTGCATTATTACGCGATGTCGCCTATATTTTCTGTCGTCCTTATGGTTATCTGATGTGACCCGTTCTTCTTTATTCGTTTGACCATAGTTCCTCGTTTGACCCGCCACGCCTTATCATGTCAGCTTTATCAGAAGTCTGGGTCAAGTCTTGTCCGACATTATTACGCCCGATCCACGTGGCTCCTTAAATCTCACGCCCGATAATCTTCGCATCTCTTCGTATTTGGGTACACCGGTTCTAGGATGTTGCCACCTGGATCTGTAGATAATTTACACCTACACCATGGTATCTTAAAATAAATGGATGAATCTTATAATTAACAATACTACCATCGCGTTCTTTCTTGAGGACCAGTGTCCATCTTGGATAAGACCTATTAAGTTGTATCATGGGAACTACGCTTAGGTAGTAGTTCAAACACCAACAAAAAACACGTAATGATGACAAGGTGCTACGCAAAACTGGAATCAACATAGTACAGTTACATTGATCGACTTCTAAATCTCGACATAATTGTAATTATGTTTGATTGCAAATATTTATAGGTGTATAAAATTTAATTATTTTAACTCTAAAATTTATGGAGTCAACTTATTTTTGATTATTTTAATATTTTCCTATAAAATTAATACATGAATTTAGGTTTATAATATCAAATTTATATATGATCAAATTATTAGATACCTAAAGGGTATCAGACTTCCATATCCCTTTAAAAAAATCAAACTAATCAAAGATTGTTCAAAAACAGTCTAACGCATTTAACCACGGGCGCGGGGCGATGCCCCTCCACACCAAATGATCTGATCCCATCATCCCCAGTATGTAGCATGGGTTCCTTATGAAAGGCGAATCATGGTACAATAGATGTGCAGTCTTATTAAATGCACTCATTCAACGATAACAAGTATAAATGTTAAGTTATAAATATCTATCTATTTCTTATTACATGTTATAAGACAAATGTAACTAATGTAATACATGCTTTGTGACAGTTACTTTCTCCAACTCATAGTATACAACAGTAACGACAATGGTATATTCACGTCAATGGGACAAATGGCTAAAGTGGTTATAGATAGCAATATAAATATTAGAGTAACAAAAATGATGGCATTGTGTGCCAACTGTAGATGTAAAGGTAGCCATAATATTTAGGATAAGAAATTTTTTCGGGTAGACTGCATGGAAAAAATATTAATTGCAATAGGGAAATCAATGGTCTTTAGGTTCACACTTGAAGAAAGAAACTTCATATATCTCACTCTAACAACACATGACACATTTCATTATGATAATGCTTTGGAGAAAGCATATCTATTAAACAAAAACGAATGGGGTAAGTACAACTCCTGATATAGAACAACTTCAGACACCTACTAAGAATGACCTGGTAAGAAAGAGATTGTATGACACAATAGAAAATGATGGTGGCATGCCAACATTGATCTAACTGGAGGAACATGATGACAGTTTGGACAAGATTATGGAGAAGCATCCGGACATGTCACCGTTGGTTGAGATATACGAAGAAGGCAATGAAATGTTTGCTTATTGATAGAGACTATAGATAGCATGAGTATTTATTTTTAGGCACACCGCTTTTGAAACATATTATTATTCTCCGAAAATATATTATTTAATTTTGTAAACCGTGGCATTTTAAAATAAATGGATGAGTCTTATAATTAACAGTGCTACCATCATGTTCTTTCTTGAGGACCAGTTTTCATCTTGGATAAGACCCATTAAGTTGTATCATGGGAACTACGCTTAAGTAGTGGTTCAAACACCACCAACAAATACGTAATGATGACAAGGTGCTATGCAAAACTAGACTCAACATAGTACTGTTATATTGATCGACTTCTAAATTTCGACATTAATAAAGTTGTAGTAATGCTGCATGTGCACTTCTACCATTTCACTTTTTTGTTTTTTTTTGAAAATTTCATTTCACAAATTTGCATGTGATATATATATATATTCCAAAACTTTTGCAAATAAAATCGTTGCATAAGATAACTTGTTAATTAAAGAAAAGGTTTGACAAAAAAAACGTGTAATTATGTTTGATTGCAAATATTCATAGGTGTATCAAATTTAGTTATTTTAATATCTGCATATAAAATTTATGGAGTCAACTTCTTTTTGATTATTTTAATATCTGCATATAAATTAATACATGAATTTATAATATCAAATTTATATTATCAAATCATTAGATACATAAAGGGCATCAAACTTTCCTATCCATTTAAAAAATCAAACTATTCAAAGATTGTTCCAAAATAGTATAACGCATCGGGGTTGATTTTTCCTAGGGTTGCAAAAACCTTTCCTATCCACGGGCGCGGGGCGAAGCCCCGCCACACCAAATAAGTTGATCCCATTGGCCCCGGTGCGTAGCACGGATTAGATACCAGTCTACTATAAAATGGTTCTGACTGTTGTGATATAGAAGATAAAGAACAAGAAACACAAAGTAGAGGGGAAGAGATAGAGAGAAATTATATTCATATGTATGTAGAATACAAAGGATTAGGACTCTATTTATAGAGTTTACATACTTGTTGGCCAAGTAATTGGGTCCCACTAAAGTGGGCATCTATACATAAACTTCCATTTATAACACTCCCCATAGATGACCATTATATTTAAGCAATTGCCTCATTAAAACCTTGTCAGGAAAACCCAAATGGACAAAACCTGATCGAAGGGAAAAGAGTACAATTATGAGAAAAATTAGAACAGAGTTGGACATGCATATGTTGCCTCATTAAAACCTTGACAAGGAAAACCCAGTGGGACAAAACCTTGACGAAGGAAAAAGAGTACAACTAGATAGTCCAGTAAAATACCTTTTCATAGGATGCTCCCCCTAATAAGTACTTCAGTTAAATCTTGGCTTTCAAATCTTCGAGTAGACACTTCCCAATTTCAATGAACGAATTTCTTGAATTGTGGAGATAACAATTCTTTAGTGAGAAATCTGCCAGTTGATGAAGTCTTCTTTTGTGTTAGTCTTCTAATGGTAGTGTTCGAGTCTTCACGCTTCTTTAAATACATTGAGGACTTTCTTTTTGGATTGCTAGCTTCTCGAAGATGATTTGCGGAAGTAGTTGATGTAATTTCTCCAACAAAGTGCCAATATTTAGTTACAGTTGCATAGGTGAACAAAAGTTGTGATCATACCATATATGGATTAGAATAATATCCAAATTCATAGGAGACTTTTATGTTGATCTGGTCTAACAAAATAACCTAGTTAATAGTGGGAATCCACCAAATAACTGAAATTGATACAACTCCCCCTTGGATGACCACCATGTTGAATTAATTTGCCTCGCTAAAACCTTTCCAGTAAAAACCCAATGAGAAAAAATATATGGACTAAGGGAAAAGAGCACAAATATCAACATTTTGAAAGAAAATTAAACGTCAATGAGATGTTGCCTCGTTAAAACCTTGTCAGGAAAACCACATGGGACAAAACCTGAAACGAAGGGAAAAATAGTACAACTTTTGACGTAAATATGGATGCTAAACCAAACATCAAAATAATAACTCTAGTCTATATCAAAAGACGAGTTTAAGCTAGCATAATTATAACTGCAGATTTAAGAAAGAACAAAAAAAAATAAAAAATTATGCCGCTAAAACGTGGATTTTAGTGTTTTTATAGACTCCTCAAGAGACCTATGAAGTTGAAATCATCAACTAATTAATCCGGATTCTTAGTTTTATACCAAATTCTAAAAACACATAAAGGATTGTTAAACCTTATGTAAGCAAATAAGGTAGCTGCCTAAATATAATTTGAATCCTCCAAGGATTACAAATTTAATATGTTCTCCGACCACATTTCTTGTGTCAATGCAATTAATATGAGTCCGTCAAAGACTACCACGCCAAGTGCATTGTAAAGAGAATAATTAATGAATCAATCCAAGGGTATGAGAAAAAAAATGAAACCCTTAAATCGTTTTTACAACGAAAAATTTCTCGTATAACGCATTATGACTACACTAGCCTGTAATTTATAGGCTTGGCATTTTTAAAGTGTTAAGTTTTGGATCCAAAAATTGTGTTAATTGAGAAATTAATCCAAATTAATTTGGATTGTATGCCAACCAATCACATATGTCGATATTTCTCTGCAGAGGTGTTTAGAACCACCATCATTTATTTCAGTAGCTACTTTAAATGAATATTCGGCAATAATTTAGCTTGCTATAAGCCAACACAATTCTCAAGTGTAAATTCAATCAATTACTGGTACCAGCATCCGCGGACATTATAATCTCCTCATGTTCAAGTGAGAAGATATTATAATTGAGAATGTGAATTCGGTACACTCAATTGGAGCATTACCTGTAGCCTCTTATTGAACACTACTTATCTGCTAAATGTGACTGGATTTCCTCTTAAAAGGCAAAAACTTAAACAAAAGCAAAATGAGAAATTTCACGCCAATCATATAATGACAACCTACATCGATTTGATTGTGATGGGAGAGAAATTTATATAACATTTAAGTTAATTACACAAGCTTGTGATAGTGTATAGTCTCCCCCTGATTATGGCGAAAAATCTTTTTCATCTCATATACGAAAACTTCAAGTTTCGTAAAGTATTATCCGATTAATTCGAGACATATACTTATAATAATTTCTGGATTTTAAGAAAACCACGTTGGACAGTAGATACTGATTTCAAAATCCATAAAAAAATGTCCAAAAAAATTGTAGTTCATCCAAATTAAAGACCAACCATGGATTTTATTGGTTACTGGCAAAATATGCGAATAAAATTTCCAATTTCGTGACCTCGAGGGACAAGATAATGGTTTAGATTGAAGTTATTGGACACTTTCTTTGTCAAAAAAAAATAAAAAATCAATCAAGATTAATATAGTCACTACAAGGACTAATGATATTGGCTAACAAGCCGGGTGCGCACCCAAATTAATCTTAAGTATCCAACTATATTCCAAATTCAAGTGGAACAGTCCCAAAATTTGGAGATAATTACCAAGAGGAAAATTGTATCTATAAATACCATAATAACGATATCCTATTTCTAGGATCGATAGAGAAATCCAATTCCAATTGGTTTAAATGATTCTTATGAGAAGAATAAAGAAATCATTATCGTTATTCTTTGTAGAGAAAAATCTACCTTTTGGTTGATGAATATTTCTCTCGAGGAATAGAAATCAAAAAGAAAAATCGGCTAATTTAAGAATGCCAAATTTCCATCTCATTATAAAGATTTTATAAAGAAAATTAATCCTGATTGGTAAATGATATACCAAAATCGCATCGACGGTTGGAAAATCCATGGTGTGGTAAAATAATGGTTTCTTTAATGAATAGAAACAAAATACGAATCACATGATCATTGTCCAACGGACAAAGATACCAATATTAATTGGCCGGAGGTTTTTCAACCATGCATATGATTTACTACCGTAAAGGCAATAAAGTTTGAATCAACACCAATTTTTGGTGATTATAATTTTATTAAAGGGATAAAAACGGTAAAACAATCCACTTTGTGGTTTAGAAATGGTTCCTTGTAAGGAATAGAAACCATATGTATCACATGATCAATGTCCAATAAACAGAAATACCAAAATTAATTCGGTGTAAGACTTTCAACCTTACATGTGATTAGTTATCGTAAGGATAATTAAATTACGGTGACACCAAATTTTGGTAGTTACAGTTTCAATAAAGGAATAGAAACCGTAAACCATCGTTGGATTGATTTTTTTCTTACTCTATAGAAAAATAAGAGAAGAAAGAAAAATAAACCTATCGATTACCAATATTTATGGATTATATCCTTTTAGAATGGACGGAAAAAAATACCATTTGGCAAGTGTAGAAATATGCCAATCTTTCTCTAATTTTATTCAATTAATAGAGAAAAAATAATTCAAGATTTCTTTAAGGGTATATAGAAATCCATATTTCAACATGTAAAAATAGACAAAATAAAGAAGAATTAATTGGGGGATATGGGAATTAATTGGGGGATATAGCTACGGGACAAAATAGGTGTCCCAATAGCAATTCTGGGTGACCCCCTATGTAATTTTTTTTTTAAATTCCTAATCTAGCCCCCACTAATTAGGATTAGTGATTAAGTATAATTAGTAAAATGCTAAGTATTTGGGGGATAAATTAGTGTGTATTTTTATTTGTGTTTGGGTGAGAGTAGAAGGAGGGAAAAAAATATTTGAGAGGAATTTCTTTTTTTGAAAATGGGAAGATGATTGTGATGAGAGAATTACTGATAATAAGAGGTTGAAAAATTGATTTTTTTTCTTTGAATCCACCATTGTTGCAGCTGAAAAAGCTTGGTGCCGGCATGGTATTCAACCAAAAACTCATGCCGGCAATTGTTGGAAATGTTCATAAATTTTTTGCCACTATCCGGGGGGGTTCCGAATGTTGATTTTTTTCTGGTTTTGAACAGTAATTTATGGTAATAGTTTTTTCGAGCGTGCAGTAGACTGCTCCGGCATAGTATTTTGCTTAAATACCTATGCCGTAACAGAATGAAAAGTATCCGAGAATGTTGATTTTTTTTTTCACTTGACTACCGGCATTGATAGAAATTATCGGGCATGCCGGTACCGTGTTCCGGCATATGGTCTTCATCAATTCCGGCATGGTATTCCTCACTTCCATTTTGAATTTTTCCTGGCTTTAAAAAAGCTTGGTGCCGGCATGGTCAGTTGATATGAAGACCATGCCGGTATTGTTTTTATGCATAGGAAATAAATATGAAAACTATGCCGGAAAAAAATACCGGCATGGTCTTCATATCAACTGACCATGCCGGTACCAAGCTTTTTAAAGCCAGGAAAAATTCAAAATGGAAGTGATTTAAGACCATGCCGGAATTGATAAAGACCATATGCCGGAAAACGGTACCGGCATGGTCATCATCAATTCCTGCATGGTCATCATCACTTTCAACATGATCTTCATCACTTCCGAATAAAAAAAATTTCGTTTCCAAAGTGAGGTGAAGAGAATTTGATATAGAGTGGGGAGAGTTTAGAATTTGAAAGGGAATGGAGAATATTTGGGTTTCAAAACACTACCCCTAAATAAGATTAATAAGAAGTGGAGATGGAAATGAGGGATATGATTTAGATTTTTGATTTTAAGTTTTTAATTTTTATTTTGAGGGAAGAAGTGGAGATGGAAATGGGGGATATGATTTTGTTTTTTGATTTTAAGTTTTTTTTTTTTTTTTTGAGGGAAGGGTATTTTAGTATATTCATAACCAAAAGTCACCCCTTAGCACACACCATGGGTTGGGGGAAGTAATTCATATCCCCCAATTAATTCCCATATCCCCAAATTAATTAGCTTCCAGAGTAGCCTGACACATCTTTTAAATTAGGGATTTAACCACAAGACAATCTAAAAATTCCCCTTTTAAAAAGATCCCAAGTCCGGTTAACAGACGGTTCCGTGTAAGGAGGATAAAAACCATTAAAATAATTATTTAATAATTTTATAAAGAGAAGATGAAAATAAACCGAGTTTACTTACGGGTGCACAAGCATCCAAAGATTGATGGACGTAGTCCGAATTGAAACTCCGAATGGGATTTGAAATCCACGAAGCTACTGTATTAATGGTGCTCGTGTTATATAATGGATGTATGATAAAAGCTTGGACCTCATAAGAACACTTGATTCAAAAAAAATAAACAAGAAAATCCGACTGATCTATAAACTCACTCATGGACATATGTATGATATGTAAAAAGTAAGGGGTATGGCATACGGATTACGGCGTAGTTGTTGTATCTTTCGATTTTGACTATTAGATCAAGTCATACCGATTGGAATCTCAAATTCTTTGCTCACTCTCTTCAATTCCGGTCAAATTAATGACTCTAATGCTTGTTTTCAATCAAAATCCAACGATAGATCTTTAGGGGTGGTCCGTAATTACCAAATTTGTGTTATACATTACAGGTTCTCTACGCGTGGCTGACCACATTTTAGTGGATTCTACTTTTGTTTTTTGTTTTATTGGTAAAGAATGTTATGTTAATGTTAGTTTGTTAGTGTTTGAGCGGAGACTCGAACCGCTGACCTCTTGTTTGAGAGTCATGCTCCTGGCCAACTGGGCTAACACCAGATGGTTGTGGATTCCACTTTTGTTAAGAGATAAGATTAATCACTTATGGATTAGCACAAAATACATTAATGCGTTAACAAAAGGCCACGTATATGGACTCGTGGCAAACAATGTTACGACCACTGTGTATATGCATAGGCGGTGAGTTTAGGCTATAAATAGCCTTGAACACTAGTGTAATGTTAGAGACATGAATTTGCAGTAATAAATACATTCTGCCCATTTATCTCTTCTATTCTTGTATGCTTTATAATTAGTAGCTGTTTGGTAACATACTCGCAATTGTCTCTGTGAGTGGATGATTATATTGTCTCTGTGAGTGGATGATTATATAATACGTTATCAGCACGAAATCGCTCGTCCTAAGTTATCGAATTCGTCCAAATTTCTCCCTCTCTATTATCTTTTCACCTCCCCTCTGTAAATGAAGAAGTTAATAGTTTGTTCATCTTCTTTTCTTTCTCCATTATCTCTCCGCCACGGAAAATCTCTTATTAATTTTAGTACTACAAATTTTCATCACCATGGGAGAAAGGATGATGAAAATTAGCCATTGATTTCTTCCCTCTCTCTGTTTCTCTCTAGAAACTCTTTATTCATTCTCTCATCAAATCATTTTTCATTTCGAGCTCTTCTTTCAAAGATTCCCCCAATTCTCATCAACAATATTTGAACCCCGCATTAATTTTAAAACCCCACACTATTTCGGAAGCTATTGAAGTTTTTTTTTTATTTTACAATTAGTGGATTCTTCTATTGAATGTTTGGATACAGATATTAATGACGAGGGGGAGAATTTGAAGTTCATTTGATTTCTTCCTGTTTGTTCTAAGAAGTAGCCATTGGAGGTGTTTCGAGCCTCTGTGTTTAATATAGAAGAATTCGGAGGAGAAGAAGAAATTTCTCGCTGATTAAATGGACTAGGAAAGTTTGGTGATAGTGGTGGTGGAGGTACATGTGCACCCCCAAACCAAAGCAGCTTTTCCAAAAATCAAAATAAGTGTACATGAAAAGCATAATTAATTAGTCACCATAATTACCACCACCACCAACACTAAAAACATCATCATAAGCAAGTGCTTATAATTTTTGGTAAGTACAGAAAGGTGAGAATTTCAGTTGTGTAAATCTTGATATTAATTTTGGCTTTAATTAATTTTATGGTACTAATGGTTTTAATACCGGTAAAGCAAGAAATTGTTGCGTCCCTAAAAGATAGCATAAATTTTCCAGTTTTGATAATCTCCAATTTTTTTGAAATAATTCCACCAGAAGATGGAATATTGTGTGGCATAATATGGATGCAAAAGTGTGCTTCGCTAGCCAGTCAGTCCCATAAGTGACCCGTTAAAATGCTAGCTGGTTCCTATCAGCGGGCCCTGAAGTGACGTGCGAGTGTATTAAAGAATTTTCCTATAAAGCATGTATCCATTTGCACACTTGTAAATTAATATTTCGTTAATCCTGAAGGTGACGAAATTGGAGATTTGTTGATATTGTATCAGTACCATATGTATTTTGATGTTTGCCCTTTGTTTTAAGTTTTGTTTATTTTCTTTACTTGTTTTTATAAGTAATGGATTCCAGAAGTAATCCATGAGATGTTGTTGACACCAAAAGCGGTCCAACATATAAATTATGGTTCCCTGTAGTGATCCAAAATATTATGGGTTCCAGTAGTAATCCATAAAATAAACTCCGGAAGTAATCCACGTTAATTTTTGGTTCAGAAATAGCCATGAAATATTGGGTTCCCGAAGTAGCCCATGGTTACCTAATGTTTTTATTGATGATTATACTATTTCTCTCTCGTCTATCTTTGACAAAGGATACAGATTCCAGAAGTAATCTATCCAGTAAAGATATGGATGATGGAGATATTTGTCTCAAAGATAGTGGAATAACAAACACAAATTTTGCGAACTACTTTTGTAACCTTATTAGAGGTTTTGGGAAATGTGAAATGCCATGTCGTGTTCGAATAATATGATAGACGGCTCCGGAAGAACGTGTATCAATTTGGTGGTGTAAAAGCTACGCCGTATATTATTCAGGATTCCTGAAGAATCTGTTGAGTGTTTGAAAATATTTGGCGTTACCACCTTAAACGATAAATGAGCATTTTTATGGAGTATTTTGTTACTTCATTTGTTTTTGTGCTAGAAGCAAGTTGTAAAGAAGCGTAAGGCTCTCTTTTATGGTGTGCCATAGGAAAATTCGAACAGTCGAATTCCACGGTGTCATTAGCCAGAAGTTTAATGACCTCGATTTTTTCATGCTTAGGAATGGTTAATATGGACACCAAATTTCTACCAAGATGAGTAGACAATTTAGAATGCTCATGGACATCCTTTACAGAACCTGAAGCTTCTGTTATATGAGGATGTAAATTGTGTTGTTGGCCCCTGAGACAATTGGTTGTTATATTACATTAACATTAGCATTATGGTAACCTGATGCTGAATCACCAATATTAATTCCTAGAAAAATTTCAAGGTGGCAATTGCATGACTTAGTCACCCTGCAATATGGACAATTATTTCAATACTTTACTGTATTGATAGACGCATATACTAGATGTTCTCTTGTTATATTAACACGTAATGTTAAATTTTTCCAAACCGTTTGTGCAAATCTTGTGGTTGTGTATCCAGTTTTGGACTTTCCAATTAAGTCCATTTATTTTGGTGGTAAATTTATAGGTTTCTGATGCTTTTCCTCAGTTGGTATCATGCCGAGCACTAAATTGCACATGTGCGTACTCAACTCAATTTTAGTTGAATCCTTTATTTAAGCATCTTTGGTTGATTGCTCGACCAACTGTTTACCATCAATATTTAATTTGAGAAGCAACCGTACATCTTAAAGTTACGTGTTTGGTCCACGGCGTCACCGAACTATATATGTTGGTTTCAGCTCATAAGACATTTAAAACCTTGAACTGGTAATGTCTTATTGTAGATGAGACTGTATTTCCCACCGTTAGGGGGAGGAAGTAAGCCGTTACAAGGAACGACGTGAAATGTCTCATCTCTTGTCGATCCTGCAGCTGTTTTTGGGATACTTATTATGTGGTTTAATTAACACCCAAAAACTATCATGAGTTGAATTGTATTTGAAAATCAGGAAATTATGGAACCAGAAGTTTCCAGAAATGAGATAGTAATATTTCCGCCATGATTAGGAAATATAAAATGCTACCAGAAGTTAGCATGACAACCCGCTACCAGAAGTTTGGCAAGAGTAAGTTTGATGACCTTAAATGTTCTCCCACTTTAGTCAGGGGGAGAAAAGTCACCACAAGAGGATGGTGTGAATTAGGTTTATAACCTAAAAAGGTTTTTCCTTCCGTAATCAGGGGGAAAAAGACTGTCGTCTGAAGATGGCATGTATTATGTAGACAAATTTAAAGACTTTGTTTTGAAGTCATGGATAAGACAGGCACAACCTAATGGTTGCAGTAAGCAATGTCGACATTCAAATAGGTTATCTGATTAAGCTTTATACTGATCAAAGAAAGTATGGCTGCCACTAGAATTGGCGTGAAACATCTCATTTGTTTTCTCACACCAAGATATTGGATGTAATTGAGGAGTTGGAGATTACTCATGATTAAAACAAATAATTGCAGTGGATCTTAGAAAATATTATTGGTCACTTGCTTGAGGATGCAGACACGGGAAGTTATCACAACAGGTTAATTAATCATACATCTCACAATGACCAAGTCGTGTGTTAAAACACGCTTGAGGCCTGAATAACTGCCTCATATATATACCTGTCAGAAGAGAGTCCAATCACTTTTATAATATGTAGTGCTCTCAAAGAGAGACTACAGATAGTGCTCGTGGAGACTATCAGGATATGATCCACATTCTCTAAGTTTGAAACTCCTTATTGAAAATAAGGAGGTTATAATGCCCCTGAAGTGGCGCTGGTACCAGTCTATGAAAATTTTATTGAATGTGCATGCACTAGAGAACTGTGGGATCTATATAATTATCGATTATCTATTTACAATGGTGGTTATGTACCCCTATGCAGAGGAACGAACTGTGGGATCTATATAATTGTAGATTATCTATTTACAGTAGTGGTTATGTACCCCTCTGCAGAGGAACATCAACACTGTGATTGGTAGGCGTATAATTTGTTCCTATATAACTAAGATAGAGGATGAAATCTCTCTAAATAGCGCAAAAGTTTGGATCCGACTCACACCGTAAAACTGTGAGTCCTGAATATTACAGGTAGGTGTTTGAGATAAAGCGCAGAGAGAGTACTATTATCGCTTTAAGCGCAATTGAGGGTTTTCCTGCTGAACCCCAGGATTTGTTCTGAAAACTAAAATATTCTCCTAATATATATGCAATTTAGCTTGGTAGTCCCTGAAGGACTCATATTGCATTTTGTTGGTGATTGTAACGAATCCCTGAAGGATTCGAGTTTCTGAATTAGGAAGCCACCTGACCTTGTGAACTATGTCAGGCCTGAAATAAATCAATATCACCACATAGGAGAAACTCATAAACAATCCTTATATGTGTATTATGTTCTTTGTATAAGGTTAAAATCCGAATGGATTAATGATATCATTTTTGGCTTCTTAAAGAGCCCTTAATAACGCTAAAAATCCACGCATGAACTAAACTATGAGATCTCATTGAAAAGTGAAACATTTGCTCGACCTGAAGTTCGAGATCATGCTAGCATAGCCTGTCTGTATAGACTAGAGTATCCAATTTTGATACTCAGTGTGCTACTAAATTAGCACTATTACTATGTGATTCCCGAAAAGAGGGAAGTGATCGATCTATCTGATACATACGTTGAATTTATGGTCCAGAAGTACCATACATGGATTTAATGCATGCATTATCTTGTTTTTCCAACTTTTGTTTTACAGGTTACACTTTTAGAGGCTGAAATTGATTCTACGGTATTTATGAGTTTACAATAGGCCTTTCATTGTTATACCTGAAGTTAAAGCGGCAAACTAAATTTGGTATGCAACGGATGGAGGATCTAAATGCGAAGTGTACATTGTTAATGGTGCACTCGGCGCAAGACTTGCAGTCAATCTTCCATAAACTGCAAATAGTAAAGCAGTTTTTGAAGGCCATATAATAGTTGCACCACCAACCGCTTTAAGATGTCATGCTTCAGGGGGAGTAAACTCGTAGAATCATTGGGTGGACTTCAACGCGATGTACTCTTTTTCCTTCACTAAGGTTTTGTCCCGATGGGTTTTCCTTATCAAGGTTTTAACGAGGAAGCATATGCGTGTCCAGCACCATTATCGGGCGACGACGGTTGTACTCTTTTTTTCTGGTCTGGTTTTGTCCCATGTGGTTTTCCAGACGAAGTTTTTAATGAGGAAACATTTATATCGACGTCGACATTATTATGAACTTTAGGCGTTCTGGTTTTGTCCCAAGTGGTTTTCCAGGCGCAGGCACTCTGGTTTTGTCCCAAGCGGTTTTCCAGGGCAGGCGTTCAGATTTTTGTCCCAAGTGGTTTTCCTAACGCAATTTGTCGGAGGAAGTATTTACTGGCGCTTAGGTTTTGTCCCAAGTGGTTTTCCTGGCGCAGGCACTCAGGTTTTGTCCTAAAATGGTTTTCCTGATGCAAATTTTGACAGAAGTCATGACTGTGACCAATCTCACTCCAAGTTCAGGTTTTTTCTAAATGGTTTTCCTGACACGGTTTCGGCGACGAGAGAAAATTCATGACAACCATCATTATCACTTTAAAGCTCCAAGAGTTTTACTCTTTTCCTTCGACCAGTTTTTATCCCAATTGGATTTTTCTGGCAAGATGTTGTTAAGACAATGAATTTTTATTCGGATTTTGTTCCATTGGATTTTATCGACAACAAGGCAACAATCTTAAAATGGTGGTCATTCAAGGAGGAGTGTTATACATTACAGATTCTCTACGCGTGGCTAATCACATTTTAGTGGATTCCACTTTTGTTAAGAGATAAGATTAATCACTTTTGGATTAGCACAAAATACATTAATGCGTTAACAAAAGGCCACGTATATGGACTCGTGGTAAACAATATTACGACCACTGTGTATATGCATAGGCGGTGAGTTTAGGCTATAAATAGCCTTGAACACTAGTGTAATGTTAGAGACATGAATTTGCAGTAATAAATACATTCCGCCTATTTATCTCTTCTATTCTTGTATGCTTTATAATTAGTAGCTGTTTGGTAACATACTCGCAATTGTCTCTGTGAGTTGATGATTATATAATAATTTGAACTTTATTCTTTTTTTGAACTAAGCTGCACAACCTTTTTGATTTGAATTGATTGGAACCTGCTTGTGAGTATGATATTTGTTTATCGGTGTATCTTCTTCCAATTAGAGTAGATTTAGTTTTACTATATATATTTTCTTATGATCACACAAAGATCTAAAGAGAGATCGATCCGTATGATGAAAAGTTTGGATAAATCTCGATCTACAAATGATAACACGGGAGGTGGATCAAGTATGGGGAATGGAGATACTATTAGGAATAAACCATTGAGAAGATTCTTGCAGATCGAGAGGAAGTCTTTTACAATAGAGGAAGAATATAGTGGGGATAGAAAAATGCTCAAAATTATAGAAAGAGGAAGGGGAGGATTTACTGCTTGGCTTGCAATAGATACAAAAATGATCTCTTGGCTAATACATATTCTGAATTTACAATCTATGGGTGAAGTAGAAAAAGAAAAATGGTCAGAGAGGCTAGGTGAAGATGTGTACTTGCTGCAACTACAAATGAATGACGCGGAGAATACTTAAGATTATTATGGTTTAGAAAAAATGGAGATGGCAAGAAATATGGCATTTGCTTCCCGGGAGGCGATAACGGTAAGTGTTGGATGATGCTATCTGAGGTGCTGGAATATTTTCAGAAGAATAAGGCTCAAAGTGATGTTGATCCTCTACAATCTGATAACAGCTTCCTATAAATTAAGCATAACAATAGAGCAAATCAAAAGTGGGGTTTGGTAAAAGTTTCTCATAAAACGGCATGGAAGAAAATAGCCAGGGTGATTAAAAGGAAGATTAACCATCGTAACTTCATTGAGTTGCAAGAAGTTAATATGTTAGCTGCAATTTTTGTAATGGAGGAGGATGATTGGAATGGGATATGGAAACCAATCATATGGACTCATCAAAATATCATCATCAAAGTCTGTAAATGGTTTGGGAGTGCAGACAAAGATACATGCGTGGTCTTTATGAAGAAACTGGAAGAAAAAACTATAGAAGTTCAAGAAAAAAGGGAGAAGGAAGAGGCAAGAAAAATATATGATACAAAAGACTATTACAAAGAAGTACATTGGTTTAAAATTAGAGGACTGCAATGTAAGTTCTGGAATTCCTCTACTTTTACAAAAATTGGCAATGAAATGGGAGCCATGAGTTCTATAGCTATAGAAACTCTACAAATAAAAGATACAAAACGATGCCATTTCTTTTAAATAGCTTTATCTGGGTGTTGCAAGGGAATTCCGGCGGTGCTGCTAACAGAGATAAATGGGGAGAAGGTGGTTCTGAGTATCAATTGGGATCCTAATTATAAGCCAAAGGATCAACTAGCTGATTTTAATTATTCAAGGAAGGTACAAAAATTTGAAAACACATTTAAGGATCTCACATACTCAGACTCGAATATCTCTATGAGAAACTCTAAGAGAGTAAGCGCAGATACTATTCAGAATTACTTGGAACTTAGAACGGGCCACATTGTCAGTGAAGATAAATATGGGAGTTGGATATTTGTTTCGAAACCAAACAGCCTAATCTCAAATTGTAATGTGGATGGGAGCTTGAATAATGAATACAGACACACAAACTTACGAGATGAGGAAGCTTCGGTGAACGGCAGTATGGCAGATTCAGAACTGTCATAAAAAAAAAACTGGTGATTCGACGGGTAGCAGTAGAAAGGAAATGAAATATGATATTGTAGAGAAACTAAACTCGACAAAGAATAAAGGAGAAGGTGAAGACATAGAAAAAGATGTTAACTCTTTTGTAACATTGGCCTGCAGCTATGGTCATATAAGAAATGAGCAACAGATTTCTCTCAAAATGAATATGACTAATCTTGTCTTGAACTACCAGAAAAGGTTCACAAGTTTGAATGATGACTTGGAAAAATCTGCTATAACAAAGGAGAAGGAGAAAGGAATTACGAAAAACAACAACTTAACTCAACAGGGAGAAGAATTGAGAGGAAATGACACAAGGGGGAGGCAAGGTGAAGATGGACTTTAAAATTATCAGCTAAAATATTAGAGGTCTGAACGATTTTGATCATATTACTTCCTTGAAGAACCTGATTAACAATCAAAGATGTGCTGTGTGTATTATTTAAGAGACGAAAATAATGAAATTTTCGAACTGGCTAATTGGGCAACTTTGGTATGATGATTATTTTGATTGGTCATATATACCGTCTGTGGGAGCTAGTGGTGGAATCTTAACAATATGAGACAGCAACATGTTTAATAAAGAGGATGAAAGAGTGGGTTTTAATAATCTTTCCACTCTTTTGAATCATAAAGTTAATGGTTTCAGGTGGGCTATTACAAACGTTTATAGTCCCTGTGATTATAATGATAGATCTAAATTTTGGGAGGATATGGAAGAAGTGAGACATTGGTGGCCTGGATCAATTTGCTTTGCTGGAGACTTCAATGCTGTGAGAGACGATTCAGAAAGAAACAAAGGAGAGGCAGATAATAAGAACTTTGGTTTCCTAAACAACTTTATAAAGAAGTAGGAACTGGTGGATCAGCCGTTAATTGGTGGTGCTTATACTTGGTCTAATAACCATGTTGAACCTTTGCTATGCAGGTTAGACAGATTTATTTTCAGTGTGGAATTTGATGAATCTGTTCCTAATGCAATTCATATTGCTTTAACCAGAACAATATCTGATCATAATCCTCTCATGGTGAGAACTAATATTCAGACTACCAGTAAACCTTATTTCAAGTTGGAAAAAAGTTGGATTGAGCATAAAGACTTTGTTAATAAGGTGGATGTTTGGTGGAATTCTATGATCTACAATGGTAGTGCAAGTACAATCTTCTTTCTAAAATTACAGAATCTGAAGCACTTTATTAAATAATGGGGAAGACTTGAGTTCGGTGTAATTACTAATGAGAATAAAAGGTTGATTGAGAAGATAGGCGATCTGAATATTATGGAGGAAAATGGACCTTTACAGAGTACTCGGTTTGAGGAAAGATTAAAATTCAAATTGAAGCTAAAGCACATAGAAAATGCAGAATCCAAGAAATGGAAACTTAGAGCAAAACAAAATGGCTTCAAATGGGGGGATGCAAATACGGGTTATTTTCACAGAATTGCAAGTTCAAGAAGAAAGAGAAACACAATTTCTAAACTAAAAATAGAGGGGGTTGATTTCTTTGACCAAACTGTGATTACAGAGGAGATCGAGCTGTTTTCTGAGCAAAACAATGTCTATTCTTCTTTGGATTCTTTACATTTTCCTAAGGTAGATGAAGAGAAGAAGATTTGGTTGGAGAGAAGTTTTACTGAAGATAAAGTGTGGAACATAATTAAACATATGGGAACAAACAAGTCTCCAGGTCCTGATGGGTTCACGGCGGAATTTTACAAAAAATGCTTGAATACAATCAAGATTGATTTTATGAAGATGGTGGATGATTTCTTCAGGTATGGCTCCTTGGACTGGAGACTAAATTACTCTTTCTTAACTCTTATTCCAAAAAAAGAGGATTCTTGTACTCCAAAAGATTACAGACCTCGTAGTCTCATTGGTAGTGCTTACAAGATTATTTCAAAGCTTCTTGCAAATAGATTGAAGACGGTAATGCCAGCACTCATCTCAGAACATCAAGGAGATTTCATTAGTGATCGACAAATCCTTGATGGAGTATTGATTTCAAATGAATGTGTGGATAGTAGAATGAAGTCCAAGAAACCAGGTATTTTGTGCAAAATTGATATGGAAAAAGTATTTGATAACATAAATTGGGAGACTCTTTTCTGCATTCTTCACAAACATGGTTTTGGCGAGAAGTGGATAAAATGGATAAAATGGATTAATTGGTGTGTTTCTTCAACTCATTTAGCTGTTCTGGTTAATGGAAGTTCTACTAAAAAGTTTTAAACGGCTAAAGGACTAAGACAAGGAGACTCATTATCTCCTTACTTATTCTTGTTGGTTGTTGAAATTATTTCTAAACTAATAAATGAAGCTGTTGAGAGAGGTAAAATACAAGGCTTCAAGGTGGCGGATACTGGGACACTGATATCTCACCTGCAATTTGCGGATGATACTATAATTTTCTTAAATGCTACTTCTGATGAGGTAACAAGATTATTCATTATTCTCTCTATTTTTGAAGCAATTACTGGTATGAAATTAAATTTGGAAAAGAGTACAATGATTAGTGTTGGAGATGATGAGGTCATTGATATACTTGCAAAAGAATTGGGTTGTAAGACTAAAAAGTTACCCACAAAATATCTCGGACTGCCAATTGGTGCTACTTCAAGATGTATTTCTATTTGGGATTCTGTCTTGGAGAGAATGGAGCAAAAACTGGCTACTTGGAAGAGGAAATACTTAAACAAGGCAGGTAGATTAGTTCTCATAAAACACTGTCTATCTAGTCTGCCTATTTATTATCTTTCTCTCTTCAATCTTCCAGTATGTGTAGAAAAGAAGATGGTGACGATCATGAGGAATTTCCTATGGGGTTCTACTAAAGAAAAGAGAAAGATGGTTTGGGTAGGATGGCCTAAAATTTGTAAGTCAAAGAAGTGTGGTGGATTGGGTGTTAGAAGCCTTAGGGTAACTAATAAAGCTCTCCTGACTAAATGGGTTTGGAGATATTCAACTCAGAAAAAAGCTCCCTGGAAAAGAATTGTGCAGCAAAAGATGAAAACTAAAGAAGAGTTCAATCTGCCCACAAATGATAATGCTTCACAATGCAGAAGTTTATGGAAAAATATTTCTAGAATGGTCCCAGAAATTCAGAATTTTACAAGCTTCAATCTCAGGAATGGTAAGGGTATTAAGTTTGGGTCGGACAAATGGCTAACTAACGGCTTTTTGAAAGATTTGTTTCCAGTTATTTATGCATCTTCTTCAAACAAGCAAACCTCTATTGCAGACATGATAAAAGAAGGAAGATGGTATGGTGAGTTTGTGTCTCCTCTTAATGCTAATGAAAAACTGGAATGGGACTTGATGACAAGAGATCTGGGGCAGATTCCTAACTTAACAGAAAGGGAAGATGAAGTAAAATTTCTGGAGAACTTTTCAACAAAGAATTGCTATAATGCAATGACAGGAAATGAAGAGGATTGTGCCTTCGGTAAATTTCTGTGGATTAAGGGCATTCCGGAAAAATTCAGTTTCATGTTGTGGGCTGCATTCAACAATTCTCTTCCTACAAGAGATATGTTAAGACATAGAAATGTGATAACTGACAGTGCTATATGTCCAATGTGCAATCTTGTAGATGAATCACCTGATCACCTATTTATCCATTGCACAATTACTTTTGAGGTATGGGACTACTTTAGAAAAGCTTTTCACATTTCATGGCCTTTACCGGGTACCATACTAAGGCTGTTCGAAGCTTGGAAGTGGAACGTTCTAACATGCAGATGCAAAAAGGTATGGAATATCTTTCACTATGCTCTACTTTGGAACATTTGGAAGGAGCGGGGCAACAGAGTTTTTGGAGGGAGGCATAAGTCTGTTTATGAATTGATCCTACTAATAAAACAAACTATCATTGTGTGGAGCTGTGAACTTGAAACTTTTGAATTTGTTGACATTACTCAAGTTCTACACTTATGGGAAACTGTCTTACATATGTAATTAAGGTTTTTCGGCCTTTGTATTCGGTTGGATTTTATTTTCTAATATAAACTTCCAATTTCAAAAAAAAAAAAAAAATAGAAAAAGAAAAAGAAAATCAGTACACATAATAAACAAGCCTAATTAAAATAATAATAATTAGGGTTTATATTTATTAAGATAAAGATGATCGATTTGTTTTGTAAACAATAAATATAGAAATAATTTAAACGATCGTATAAAAAAAATCGATCACTGATTAGAGTTAAATGCTGATGACGTGTTGTGATATAGAAGATAGAGAACAAAAAACACAAAGTAGAGGGGAAGAGATAGAGAGAAATTATATTCATATGTATGTAGAATACAGATAATTAGGACTCTATTTATAGAGTTTACATAGTTGTTGCCCAAATAATTGGGTCCCACTAAAATGGGCATCTGTACATAAATTTCAGTTTATAACACTAACTTTATTTTTAACTTTTTTAGGTATCAAAAAAAAAAATGGGCCACATATTTTAAGAATATGCCCGACCACAACATAGCCGCCACTCCCGATTTGCTCAGGAAAATAGGCTCAATGGCTTCGGATCTTCTACTACTAGGGGAGGAGACTTGGTGGCTTCGGACAGGTTCGGGCCAATGCCATGTATTATGAAAAAATAAAATAAAAAATGGATTGTCTCTTACTGTTAGGGTTTTGAAGTGATCGCTCTTCACGGAGATCCAATTTTCTTAATTTCTTAGAGATCCCCAATCCGCGTTAGAATTAGTAGTTATTATTAACCAGCATCCCATTAGGATTTCTATCAATCAATCATCAATTATTTGTTTGATTCCTCTTTTACAACTGATTGGTGTTTTCTGGTTCGAAAATCTTGAAGTTTGGTGATCACCGCCACCACAACATGAGTAGCGCTAACAATCGTTATGCTTCAGCCGCCGCCCGTGGTAGAGCGCCGGGTTTATCAACAACATATTTAGTAAGGGCGAATATAGTTAAACGTGAACCCAGCGTAGATGTGGCTTCTCCTCCGCCTACTTCTGTCTCTCTGGTAAATCAGAAAATTGACTCTTCTGCTACTGCAAATACTACAGATGTGAAGTCGGCATCTACATCCTCATCAAAAGCATCTTGTTATCATAATGATAACAGCTCTAATTGTACCTCTGATGGTGCGAGAGTAATGGGGGTTATGGAGAAGGAACCATCACAACAGCAATCTTCATCAGCTGGGGTATCAGTTGAAAAGCCCCAAATGGATAGTTTGGAAGGACGATCGATGGGAAGACATAGATTTACACCCCAACAAGATCAAAAATCCCATCAGGGTAATTATGCCGACTTCGGTAGTGGCTCCTACAAACGTTATCCAGGAGGTCGGCATGGTTCTTACCGTAAAAATCGAAGTCATTGGGATGTTCAGCAGAATCAACAGATGCATCCAACAATGATCAACCCAAGAAATAACCACACCAGTCCTCCTGGTAATGTTAGTGGCGCATTTATTGCTCCCCTTTGGCCTTTCCTCTTTGACCCTTCGCGAAGTGCAATGGGATATCCTGATTTGGTGAAACATTTAATTCTCATATGTGAATTTGGTTTTACTGACTACCTGTTTATTTTGTCCCTGTTCCTCCAGCTGCTCCACTCGCAGACCATAGCATGTCCTCCACAATAGCAAAACAGATAGAATACTACTTCAGGTTTATTTAAATAACTGCAATGTTCAAAATTGATGAATTTCTTTAGCTAATGATCTTCGGGAATTTAGTTTCTTATGTATCCCTTATTTGTTAATTCCAGCCCAGCAAGTCTATGGAAAAATATTTCCTTGCGGCGGCACATGAATGAACAAGGCTGGGTTCCTGTTTCTGTAATAGCACGCTTCCACCAAGTAAGTTATCTATAGATTAGATTAACGTAAAAGTTGTTGGTGGTAGTGGTTTTGTTTTAATATTTAAAACTTAATATATGGGAATTAATGCCTTGTTTATCTTCTCATAGATGTAATGTGTTTATGTTGCGGAGGTCTTACTGATTTGATTGGTTTTGCTATTTTGAATCATGTAGATTAATGCTCTTTTAATGTAGAACATAGATCATTCTATGAGCCTGGCTAGGGGAGTCTTTTCAGCTTCCAGCATAGCTAATAATGCTCAACCATTTGTTTCTTTCTGAAACTACTAAGTTAAAGAGAGATTATAACCTGTGATAGTGTATGGTACTCTTTATCTATCATAACTGAATCAAGATGAGTTAATAGTAGCGCAGCAAAGCCTGCTGATACTCGTATACTGAGCAACCGAAAAGGGCTGCTTGAAGGATATGAAGTATTGGTTAATTACTTTTTATCCACCTTCCTCAGCAGACTTGCCTTTATCAGTTGCATCTTCCCTATAGTCAGTATCAGTTTGTTAAGACCCTCCATATAATTGCTCATATATGTAGTTTTATACGGTTTACAACTCTCAGTACATTTATGTTTTGACAAAAGGCAATACCATGAAAGATAAAGAATCTTCACGCTGATTTCCAGTTTTGCTGTTTTATTTGAAAGCATTGACAGTCATTTAGAAAAACTTATCTATACAAATCAAATTGTACATTGCGTATGCTTTCCAAGTATTGGTTTTGTTGTGCTTGTCAACTTTTTCGAAATTTGCTAGTTTGAAATTCTATTTTTCTGGTAGGGTGTTCTCATTGATTTGGTTAAAATCGTTATAATTTTGCTTCTGTTGCTATATATTATGAAGGACAGTGAAGCAAATGCTCCAGTAGTTCCTCTAGCTTGCAAATTCTGTTTTAATTTTTATTAAATGTAAACCGTACTTTGTTCATACAAGAAGTCTTACATCCTATTGGTTTTTAATCCTCTTAAGGACATATCATTGTAAGTTTACACTCGTTAACTGTTTAAATGTTTCTTGTCACTGGTTGGTTGTTTATGCCTTTACATTTTCTTCTTTGTATTTTACGATGAGTAGAGGTCAATAACTTTGGCGTATGGTTAGTATAAAACCATACTTGCATGGTTTCATATGGTGGGATCTGATAACATCTGCAAACATTGGACTGCACATGCATATCTTGAAGGAATCATCAATATTATGTTTATTTGATTGGGAGTCTTGAAGGAATCATCACTATTATGTTTATTTGATTGGGAGACACCCGCCTTCCGACTTTTACAACTCAGCTTCTGCTTCAAACTTAGTGTCCTTGAGTGCCCAGCTAATTTGGTTCTGCTCCTTGTATTATGTACCTTATTTTTGATTATACAGCTTCGTGAAAAGCATCATTCAACTTGTTCTACTCTTTCTTTCTTTCTTGTTTGTCGTGTTCATGCAGAAATGTCCTAATTTGTAGGTTGAGCGATTAATGGAAGGAATTCCAGACAGGGATGAATTTATACTGAATGCAGTGAAAACGTCAACAACCGTAGAGACTGAGGTAAGATTACTTTAAACACAATGCAGATGTTTTATCAGCTATTTCGTCAAAGTGAAAACTTGGGATTAACATTTTGTTTTACCAAAAAGGAAGTGCATATTAACCGTGAGGGTCCTACAACATGAATAAAAAAAACAATACTTTCTGTTTTAAGTTGTTCTCTTATGCTTTATGCTTAATTTTATTTATTTTCTCGAGTGGCTGTTGATTTTTTTCAGCAGTTCGAATCTGGTTCATTGAGTATCTACTGTTAAGTTTCTGAATATCCAAGATGCTCTTCTATTTTGGTTCTTGATGCAGGGCGATAAGATAAGGAGGCGCGGTGATTGGATTAGGTGGATCTTGCCTCAGTTGGTAGGTGCATCTAAAGATGGGAACTCCACAAACCCAGAGAGGAACAACCATTTGCAAAGTTCCAATGGGGAGGGGACAAGTGAAGGTACTCTTTAAGCATTTTCTACTATCCAAAAGCATAACCGAGAGTGTGTTGTGCTAGGGTAGTTTTCTATCCTGATAGATGTTTTGGTTGGATAAGATGAAAGAAGTGAGAATGGGCGAAGACAATTACATAAAGCATTGCATTGTTGTTCGATGTTTATCAAAAAAACGAAAAGAAAATAAAGAATGAAACTAGGAAAAAAGACACCAAAAGGCAATATAGTAGTCTATGGGGTGGTACTATTTGAGTTGGATGCATTTGTTTTTTGTGGCTCAGTTTTTGCTGATGGTGTTTTCTTATGGTGAGCTGAGTAGCAAATTTTGAAGTTGCCCTCCTATCAATCCATATGCTATTTTTACTTTTGGGTTATTAAATCCGGGCTGGCCTGGGATTAGAAAATCATATTTGGTAGGCACAATTACAATAATACCAACACCCTGCTGTGGCAATCCTTACTCTATTCTTGAATTTTCGTGTCGTGGTGTTTCATATCCTGAGAAAGATACAAACTGTCTCTACTTGGCTAATCTCTCTCTTCTTCTCTGTAAGTTGTGCAAATCTGGGGTTGTTTTTCCAAGTCTTGATGGAAATTGGGTTTTTATCCTGTGTGATGAGAATATTTTTAAAATCTAGTATTTCTTTTCATCGTATGAAATCTTGGTTTTATTTATCTCGATAGGGTAAATCAATAAAATACTGATTCAGATCGGGTTTTATAGTTTTTTTTTTTGTTGGTTTTGAATCATTTTGTTTCCTGCAGGATTTGGGATGACAACCCTAAGTTTTCTTGAATTAGGCTTTTCACTAGAAACTGTATTTACATAAAAAAAAAAAAATCCTTTTCTTTGTAATCTTCTTTTATAAGTGAGGGTATACTTGACATTCATGTATTTGGGTCTATCCTGCCTTTTTTACACTTTCCTGTTAGAATTTTTGCTCATTGCTTGCTTAGATGCGTGCTGTGTTTTGACTATCTGAATTTGTTCGAGTAGCTTTTGTCTTTTCGTCTTCCAGTAACATTTTTGGATAGTTGCTTCTGTTTCTTGCGCTGTTTTTTTTTTGTTGTTGTTGAGTTTTCTGTTTGTTTATTCATATGAGTCACTGCAGGTAATGAAATGAAGGATTGTCTACGAGAATTTTCCACCGATTTTACTTGCCAACTGCCGATAAAAATGGAAGTGCATGATCAACTAATGGCAGTTGATGATATGAAGGTATATATATACATATTCATGTTGATAGATGACACCCTATTTCTTATGAAAGAAAATTGAATGTTCTTTGTATTATACTGTTTTTGTTGTGGTTTTTCATTAGGAATTACTTGGTGATCTGCGTAGCAACTACGAACTTATCAAAATAAAATTTGATGACGCGGCAAAATCTTCTTCTGAGGGGCTGTTTGAACTTATTAACAAGGTATATATGTTTATCTTAAGTCCCAACTTGTGTACATTATACTAGTTTCTATGGTTTTGGTGTTATTGATTCCTAACCTTTTGGTTCGCATATGGTCAGCATCCTTCCGTTGTTGATATGCCATTGTTTCAAGATTTATTTTCTGATGAAATAAAAACACGCTTTGAACTGCTTGACACAACGATAGCTGAGAACAAGGGCAAGATGCCGAATGAAGAACCTGATGAACAGCACATCAAGGTAATATCGTACATGTGTTTGTTCTTCGGCCATTTGCCTGATTTTCCGCCTCAAAGCTTATGTTTTGTTTGTGATCTCGTTCAAGGTTTTGCAACAAGAACTATCTAAGAAGCTGCTAGCCTATGAAGACATGATTGGTTTTGTGGAGTCTTCCATCAGATCTGTAGAGGAAAAAGGTAAATTTCGTTGTCTAGTTTATCCCTTGTTGATGTTGGAATAGCACCCAGCATGTTAAATTTCCTTGAATTTGTATTGAAGGTGGTAATTATGCAGGCATTTGGTAATTGTGCTGCACAGTTTGCAACACATTATTATTTTACCCTGATTTTTTTTCTCTCTATTTTCTTCCCCTGATTGTAGACATCGTGTAGCAATGAAAGCTCTTGCTATTAAGCCTTTTGTTTGGATGGCATTTTCATTGCTGCAACTGGGTATTACAAGCTAGCTGGAGAAATGTGTGCATTAGTTGGTGATAAGTTTGATCTTTTAAGTTGGAAGTACATTGTTTGTCTTGTTATGTAATGGAGGATCTATAAATCACTCAAGATAATGTTGTTGGTATAATGCAAAACACATTTATCCTGTTTATCTAATTATCTCCTAGTATTTGTCTATCTGTGAGTTTTTGAGCTACATTACAGTAAGAATTGTACCATTATTACGCTGCGGCACAAGCCTTGGGCTTGAGTTTATTGTCATCAAAACCACGAGCAGGTTAACACCCTTGTGCACGGAGGGAAAATCCACTTCTTGTGTGCTGCAGTGCTGCTGCCCATTCCGCACTTGGGGTTTCCACTTCCATAAGATATTGATTGGACCAAGAACCTTTAAAAAGAATCCTATTATTGGGGCTTTAACCCAATGGGATTTTGGGATCAAAACCAAAGACAAAAAAAAAACAACCAAAGTTTGGGTTAGTATGTGTTGCTACGCTATGTTGAGGACTATATTTGATCGAGCGCAAATATAACGTTTGTTTGCTGACGCTACGGTTGAGGATAATATTTGATCGAGCGCAAATATAACGTTCGTTTGCTGAGGGGCGTATGCTGAGGGGCGTACGTATTCTACACACCTGGATGGAGCGTGTTGCTGAGCGTAGATATAACAGACGCTGGATGTGGGGCGTGTGTATAATTAACGCCCCACCGATAGACGTAGCTGAAATGTTCACCCGATGACGCGGTGATAATACGTGAGCCTGTTGTCAGGCGTACATTATAAGTTCGCGTCTCTTTCAGATAGTATAAGAATGCCAATACCAGTATGGACGTAACTTACATAATATAGCAGTAGATTTCTTTTTTGCTTGCTAAAATCTCAAGAGCGAGGTGTCAAAATCCTGCATCGCTCCCTAAGCCATTTCCAATCAACATATTTTATTTAAGTCTTCTTTTTTCTCTTGGAAACAGAATTATATCCAAGTTCGAATTGTCAATCCCAAGACAATTTAGATTCACTATACGTAGTAGAATTCTTTTTGTTAATCTATATATAAGCCCAAATTCTTAGTTTATCATGGCACACAAAGAGATCACAAGAATACAAAGTTGGCACTTGAAGGGACTATACCAAAGAAAAAATAATAATAAAAATAAAATAAAATAAAATAAAACTAGATTTGTGCCCGTGCTACGCATCGGGCATTTTATTTTCTTTTCTCCCTTAGCGTGTGCGGGATTTCGCCCCGCCTCGTGGAGATGCATTTTTGATTTAGTTTGAGTGGGGCTTCGCCCCGCTTCGTGACGATGCTCACCAATCACACTTAACACTATAATTGGTGAAAAGTGGATTTTGTGCCCGTGATATGCGCATGGGACATAGACACTTAAAGAACAGAACTGTGAATAACATTATATAACAAAATTGGAAGGAGCTTTTAATCATTCAAGATTAATATTCCTCAAAATCTTAGTTTAGGTAATGAGAGATATTTTGTAATTAAAAAATTAATGAAGATCCAATATATGTCTACCTTTTAGGATTGTATTGTATCTAACTACATATTCTTATTGTCTTCATATTGTACTGTGTCTTACTACATATTCTTCTTGTCTTCATATTGTTTAACAATGGGTTATGGTACCTTTTAGGACATAACATTTCTTCTATATCTAAAAAAACTAAACATCTCATGTCAAATCGTTTGTTGTAAAATACGTTGAATACTTGTTCAACTAATTCATGCAAAAGAGCCTGTTGTGCCCTATCACTGGTTTCTGTAGCCAATAATGAGTCAACTTGGCTTACGGAAATCGAGAATACAAAAGAAATACCATGAGAAGAAAAAGAGAAAAAGTAAATACCTAAGCCAGTTTCTCCAGCCGTAGAATGACATAAAGACATACCTAAAAAGTTGGTTTTCATCGTGAGTTAACAAAATGAGAGATCCAGTTGATCCCACGGGTTTTTTTGGTGCAAAAAGTCTGTAACAGAAGATGGGGATTTAGGATTGATATCCCGGGGTTTGTAAGTCACAGGATTTACATAATTATCATACATACATGTTAAATGTCTATGGTAGGTAATCAAAACCCAAGTTATTGATCGTCTTAGCATGATTAAGCTCACTAACCTCTTCGTATACTTAGGTACTGCGAAAGATTATGGGAAGTTGAATATGATTACCAAGCCTCATTAGTTTTGATTTTGTATCCATTCCTCGTAAAAGATCAATTGAAGTTGAGTTGGGAATCAGGTTAAATACAAAACAATCTGAAACCCCAAACCCGAGCTTTTAAGCTTGAAATAAAAGGGAAGAATTACCCACCTTTCCAGGTTTATTGGACTTGGGGACACCACCAGCAGTACTCCAAATGTTGTCAAGATACAAATATGTACCACCAGTAGTACTCCAAATGCTGTCAAGATACAAATATGTTCATGCCAGCTGATAGTTAGCATTCATACAAACCATACCGAAATATAATTTTGGAAAACACAGTTGGACATATATTTTATAGGCATCCATGACTCCTCCAGCCTCTCCTATGCAACCCAGGCCATACATATATAGTTAATTGATAATGACCAAAAGATCAAATCAAGATATAGGTTTGAATGAAGATTCGTAATCCATCAGTAGAACTAAGATATAGGTTTGAATGAAGATTCGTAATCCATCAGTAGAACTGCAACCTATGTAATACAACTAATAAGTATCCAACTTATAATGAAACATCTATCTGAAAACTTATCACGTAATTCACTAATATAAACAATCTGAACCTGGTATGTGTTGATTAAAACTGATTAACCAATACCACTTCCATGGCACCAAAATCTTCAAAAGGATTAGCTTACGTCCGTACTGAGTCCGTTAAATAGTTAATAGAAGCATAAGTATTATCTACTTTGGGATAAGTTTTACCATCTCATTGGAAGCTGCAAGCTCTTCCGTAGCTTGTACATAATTTTGAGCACGCTGCAAGATATTTCTTAGCTTGTATATATACTTTTAAGCATCTGAATCACCCGCCTAAACCCTACTCATTTATAAATAATAGGCCTATGTGCACGTTAGAGGAATACAAAACTGACTGCAGATTGATGTTTACCTAATTAAACTAAAAGAATATTGAGTAGGACCACGGTTAAGAAACAAATCTCTGTCGATTTATCTTCTTGGTCCAAATTCAAGCTTAGATATTCAGACAATGGTATGTATTGATGTTCCATAATTTTAACTCGCGAAATCTTCATCAGCTTAGTCGAGTCACAGGTATCTAAGCTATCGGATAAAGTCACAGGTATCTAAGCTATCAGATAAAGTCACATGTATCTAACTCGCGAAATCTTCAAAATCAAGAAATCCGGTTTTCTGCAAATCAACGCGTAAATCTTTTCTTTTCGAGTCACATGTATCTAAGCTATCGGATAAAATCATGCAATGCAAAAAGAAAAAAAATCGGATTTGATATGGATTTAATACATAGAAAGGATTCCGACTTGCATATATATATAGTGAGAAAGGCCAATTCTTTTTTGGGAACCAACTCCTAATTTCGTTCAATTTCTTTTTTTCTTTTTTTGTGAAAGATTTTTTGTTTTAACGGAATTTAAGTTTTTCATCTTTTTTTTAACGGTTTCCTTTTTTTTTTTTGTGTTAAGGATTTCTTTTTCAGGAATTTGACATTTTTATTTATTTATTTAATGGTGTGGACGTGAGTTTTGTCCACCCTAACTAAAGTACAGTTAAGTATAGGTGTAAATACGGTGTAACTAAATAATTCAAGTTTAAATTCTAACATAAGTATTGTCCACCTACTTTTTTTCCAACACCGTTACTAACGGACAATTAAGTATTTGATATATCCAAATTGTAACCAAATTTTAATTATTACAACCAATAGAGTTATGCCAAGTGTCCTCACCATAGCTTCTGCATTAGAAAAGGCCTTTCTAGACCAATAGGAAACGAGGGTTTCATCACCGTTTAACGTGAGAGCATATTTTATCAAGGCCTTTAAGGGGGAAGATTGGACGGAGGTATAAAGTCTGCCTGGTGTGGGGCGTGAACTTTATGCACGCCTGAACTAGGCTTATGTATTTTGTTCGCCTGAGTGGGACGAACCTGTAATCCACGCCTGACATGAGGCGTACATTTTAGCAACGCCTGAACATGCGTACATTACACCAACGCTCGAACGAAACGTAATTTATATATACGCCTCACCATGGAATGAGGGATATACACCTGCTTCACATGAAACGTACTTTATAACTTCTCCTATTAACAATCGAACTTTATCACTTCGCTCGACTATATTTGGTTTTGGTCTGGGTTTGAGATCAAATATACTCTGAGATTTGGTTTTAGTCCAGATTTTAATATTTAGTCCGTTCCACTGTGTCTGGTTTCTATACCATATTTATAGGTTTACTCGTCCACTATGGCTGCTCTAAGTTATATGAAAAAATCAAAAATACCTTTACCTAACTTTCACTATACATAATGGTTTCATCACGATGAAGGTCATAAAAAAAACAATTAAATCTATTATCTTCTCCGCATCCTTCTCTCCTCATTCATAAATTATGATGAAAATGATGATCATAATTTCATCATGATAAAGATGATGATCATCATAAAAAGAAAAAACTTAGCAAACTCGCCATTTATTTTTGTTTTGAATGGCTTAAAAATCTGATTCGATGAATTTTGGATTAAAAAAAGAACAGTTTATGAAGGCGTTTATGGCTGGGAGTTCTTAGATTCCCAACCGTGAATCAAGATTACGAATTGTTTTCCTCGCCGTGGGTACATGTTTCAGCTTGATTTTTCCAACCGAAAGTGTTTTTCTGATTTTTTTTTGTTTTCAGAACTTTTCATGGCCGGGAAAACCTAGCCATAACAGGTTCTGAAAACCCAAAAAAATCAGAAAAACACTTTTGGCTAGGAGTTCTTTATGAACGCGCAATTGAGGGATACTAAAACTAATTGGGGGATATGAATTACTATCCCCATCTAATATGTCTGCTAAGGGGTGATTTCTGGGGATGAAAATACTAAAATACCCTTTCATTAATTAAAATTCATTATGAAAATACTATACTACCCTTCCCACAAAATAAAAATCAAAAACCAAAACATATCCCCCCATCTCCTTCATCAGTTCTTGCACAACACCCTTAGTTAGGTTTTTTTTTTCTTCATCGTTCTTTAAAAGTTTCTTCGTCGATTAACCTACCCGAATCCATAACCATGCCTCCACGAAAGAAATCAGATGCCCATTTGAAGTCAAAATCGATTGCTAAAAAAAAATTAGACCAAAGGCTTGCTTTGATTGCGCAAGAGAAAGAAGAAGAAGAACAAGAGGCTTCAGACGATCAACTTCTCGTAAACATGGATTCTGTGAGAAGGTAAGTGATTTTGAACTATTTTATAAGTGTTTGAATCAATTATAGTGGGTTTAGGTTAGAATTGCGAACCATAACTCAAGCAGTTGAGTTACAGTCAATTCAGGCATTGGAATTAGTATAAATACAATGCCGGTACTCTGTTACGGCATTAAATTTAGTATGAGTGCAATGCTATTAGTAAGTTAAGGCATTGAATTTAGTATGAATACTATTCCGGTTACAAAACTAAAATCACATGAAACTGAATGTTTAGTCCCGGCATTGAAAATAAGATGAATACCATACCGAAAATTTGCTACGTCATTGTTTTAAATTCCTACGTCTGTGCCGACAATGCTCTTTTGGTGTAGTTGCAGAATAACCTACAACTACACCCTCAGTAGAATTAGTAAAAAACTCAAGAAGTTCTTGATGATGAATAACAATTTTCTTATTAATGTTCTCAATTGATTACAAAGAAGTATCTAAATGGAACTAGAATAGTTACAACTTTCTCTATTCTCTTTCCTAAGATATTTTCTAACACTCACTAAAAGAACCTCTCGAATTTTACATTTGAACTCCTATTTATAGTAAAATTTATACAGCTGTATATGAATTGCGAAGTATCGCAACTCATACTCGCAAAATTACTCCATCCTCGCAAAACTTCATATTTCTCCGCGCTACTTCTATCATCGTATCATTTTATAACTCTTTTCTCCTTTATTTATTACGATACTCGTGAACTATTATCCTGCGATATTCCGTACCTACATCTTGCCTCTTCTCATGTCAATTCTACGAAGAAGAAATGATCGTGAGAACATAACCGTTACTTAGTCTTTTAAAATTTGGACACGTCTTTTGTAACCGTTCTTTTCTAGTTATTCCCTTATATAACTCCTTTATATTCTCTTCCTTTTCTTCTTCTTATTTCCACAATTTTATCTTCTGCTCATACTCTGTATTACTGTTTTCTCTGCAATTTTGTCTTCTACTATATCTTCATGAGTTCTCCAAGGTAATTTCCTTCTATCTTCTGCGTATTTCATTTCTTCTCCTCTTTAATTTCTGTATAATTTGTTATCTGATTTTGGTTTATTTCAGCAAAATAACTCTTCAGATGAAATCTCAGCTAAAAAATCCAAGTCCTAATCCACGAAGAAGAAAATCTGAGAATCAAAAGGTAGTTAAAATACTTTGCCTTCTTTCCTGAACAATATATTGTTGCCTCAGTTTTTAATCTACATTTTGATTCGCAGGTTGGCGAAAAACCAAACCCTGGTAAGAGATCTCGAATAAC
Source organism: Papaver bracteatum (assembly GCA_023529315.1). Taxonomy (NCBI): domain Eukaryota; kingdom Viridiplantae; phylum Streptophyta; class Magnoliopsida; order Ranunculales; family Papaveraceae; genus Papaver; species Papaver bracteatum. Next base: position 261,251 of record JAJJWX010003467.1, on the reverse strand, counting down.
TAAACCCACACCATTAATTCCAATTGATGATTTCCTTCCTGAAGTTGATAAGGAATTTTCTTCTCCTCCTCGTGAAAATGCTTCTTCACACACTCCTGCCTCTACTCCATTACCTACCTTTCAATCTCCCATCAATGTCAATTTATCAACACTTCTTCAAGATCAACCCTCACAAAATATTTCTTCAACTTCTTCTCTTAAAAAACAACCCTCGCAAAATATTTCTTCAACTTCTTCTCTTGAAAAACCTGTCTTGTCCCCAAATCCTTTGAGTGCTATTTCTCCAGACAATTTGCAGCTTGCTCTTATTCCTTCAAATTCTTCTCCTCTTCCTCAGGAAATTCGAGATGGAATTTATTCAACTTTCCGAATGTTATCTGAGATTTTGACCAATACTGCGAAGTCTACTAATGTTCGTTCGCAATATGAGTTTTGCGAAGTTCTAAATAATTTCGTCAATCCAGACATTTTTTCTTCACGTCAATCCTTGGAAAAAGAAATTGAATTGCTTCACCAATCTTTGAAAGCTTATCAAGCATAATGCGAGGATCTCCGTAAAGAAAATCATCATCTTCAGAATAATTCTCTCGACTGTGCGATTCTTCGCAAAAGAAATGATGAATTGAAAGGTATGATTAATATCTTCATATTTTCCCTTTTATTTACTTATATTCTTCATATGTTTGAAACATCCATTAAAACCCATTCCCCTTTATAGAATCCATCCAGAAATGTAGAAGATTGGTACTTCACCATGAATCAGATGCAACAGAATATCGAACCAAGCATGAAAGCCTCTCAAACCAATTCTCCCATTTATCTAATCTTTACTCGTGTGCTCTTGACAACTCTGATGCTCTTTTTCAAGAGAATACTCAACTAATATATGATCGAAATTTTTTGAATGATGACATATCTCAACTTTTTTCTTCCTTAACTAAAGCTAATTTGAGAATAGAAACCTTATTAGAAGAGAACAAAACCTTATCAGAAGAGAAATGTTCGTTTTTGAATACAATGATTGTTACTTCGCAAGAATTAAAGACTCTTCAGAATAAATGTTGCGATCAAGAAAATCTTCTTTCTTTGTTGAAAGGTGAACTTGAGGAATTAAAGAAGTCTTCAGATCTTGAAAGAAATTCTTTTGTTATTGAGAAGAATTCCCTTATTAATAAGAATATAGTCTTGAGTGCTAAGAAGAATCAACTTGAAGAAGATTATTCGTCATTAAAAAGTCTTAATGCCAAACTTGCGAAGGATAAAAATTTTCTCCTTTCTAAAGATCAAAAGCTTCAATCTCGACTTAAAGGATTAGTTGGTGATGGTTTTGATAATGCGATGAATCAGATGAAGAACTGTTGTCTATCTTCAACTCAATCTCTTACTTCGCAAAGAGAAGGTAGTCATTAAAATTTGACTGCCTCTGGTATATCTTTAAATTTCGTTATACTCGCAAATTTTATTCTTTGAACTTTTTTTTATTTGCAGAATCTGAGAACAACCTTCGTAATGCGAAAGCTGGATTAGAAGCCTCCTGTTCTGAGCTTCGTAAGAAAAATGCTTTGCTTTCTACCCGCTTAATCAACTCTCGTGACCGTGCTACTCGGAGATTCAACTATCTTGCTTATTCCAAAGATATCGAAGATACCAATCATCAAAAAGCTATACTTCGTGAAAGTCATCTGAAAGCTCAAGTCTTTACGAATAACATTCTCTTATTAAGAGACTTGCCTCCTGTGAAAATTACTCCTCAAAGATATCGGCGATGAAGTTTCTCGTGAGCCTGATAGTGATTTCGATTATGAGAGTGATGATGAAGATCTTGATGATGAGAAAGAATCTATTCCTCAAGGAGATGTTCCTGTTGCATATTCTTCCAAGGATGATATCTCGCAAAAGTCGAAGACTGCTAATGACCCTACTGATCTTAAAGATCCGGCACAGAGTGTTGATGAAGCATGATAACATTCTTTTTTCAATTTATCATTGACTCTCCTGTCCTTCTTTCTTTTGAATTCCTTCCCTTAATTACTGTTGGTTTTCTTTTTGCGAACAATTCTATTTTTTGAGAAGTACATATGATATTTTGCGAAGATGATTTATCCTTTCTTTCTGATATTTTGCGAAGATAATTTAACCTTTCTTTAATTAAATTTGCCCCATTTGATCATATGAAGAGAAATAATATATAGCTCACAGATAAAGCTTAGTATCTCCTTTTCCCCCTATTATTTCTCTTTAAATGATTAAACATTGTTTGAAGTATTAAAATATCTGCCTCAATTTATCTTACGAAGTTTCAACTTGTTACGATTGTAAATAAGAAATCGTCCCTTTTAAGTATAAAAAATAAAATATATGAAATATCCTTAATAAGTATACTACATATACAATACCTTTGAAGAAGTATTAGAAGTACCAAATCCGTCAAATGAAGAGATATAAGAAGTATTAGAAGTACTCGATCCACCAAATGAAGAGATATAAGAAGTATTAGAAGTACTCAATTCACCAAATGAAGAAATATAAGAAGTATTAGAAGTACTCAATTCACCAACTGAAGAAATATAAGAAGTATTCAATCTGTGAATAATTATGTAACATATGACGAAGTATAATGATTATTTAACCTTCACCAAATGAAATATCCGTTAAAGAAGTATAATAAATACGAGATATTCTTGAAGAATTATAAGAAGTATTCAACCTTTTGGAGAAATATTCAATATATGGAGAAGTATAAGAAGTATTTAATTCTCGTAACATTTTACGAGTATGAATTTATCCGTATTTGATTACTGTCAAAATCGCATCTTTTGTTAAGTCTTCGTGAAAATTCTTCAATGATGTTATCTTCTTTGATAGGACTTCTTGTAAAAATTCTTCAATGGTATTGACGAAGCTTTCTTCTCTTCAAAACTTTATGATGTATATTCTTGTATAATTTCTTCAATGGTTTTGATGTAATAAATTTCATGAATTGCTGTGGTCTTATCATGCCTTCCTAAGTAAAGGTCTTATTTTGCCACCTCTTTTGTAGTGACAAAATCGCAGGACGTTCTTAAACTTTCATGCAAAAACCCATTGATCTTGCCTTATCTTTTTTGTATAGTATTTTAGCCTCTTCAGGAATTGTTGCGACAATATGACAGGCCTAAATATTCTTGCGAACGTAAAGCCCCATGACATTGCCGTCTTGCGATGAAATCGCAGGACGTCTTTACACTTTCATGTAGTGACCCATTGATCTCATCTTAACTTCTTTGTTTTATTCTGCGAGTTCTTTTTTTTTTTTTTTTTTTTTTAGAATGCTCGCAGAACTTCATTTGTTGCACAAATATGACAAGCCTTTATGTTTTCGCAAACAAGAAGCCTCGTGACATTTGCGTCTTATAGCACGTATCAGCTCCCTAATGGAGGGTGCTTCCCTTTATCTTCCCCCTGGTTGCCCCTTCAAGGAAGCGTACATCGACCATACAAGGTTAGCTCTTCCCATCCGGTTCTGCCAACAACCAGCTTTTGATCGCAACCTCTTATCCTTTTTGCCTATAGGGCTTATAGTTACGAGGTTGCACCCTATGGGGTATATTTGGGCCAAGTGCATCATTTGCCAAGACTTGTCAAAAATGGAAGATGTGGTTCAACCTCACCCGGCACTCTTGACTCAACCGTGTACCTCGGCGCCTTGATCGTTTTCTGCACTTCTTGGGAAAGACAGTATGCCTTAGTCGCCCAACCTAAATCCTCTTACACCGCATTTTATATTGCGTAATGTCGCTAGATTATGTGAGAATCCAAGGTGTCTAACCCGGATAGGTACCCCATTATTGGGTTGTACCCCAAAATTTTTACCATGTACTAAGGGCCCTTGGTGGTGTTCCGGTTACCATTAGCCACGTTATAGGTACCCCCTTAAATGACGTACTTTAGGACTTTGCCTCTTACGAAATATAGCTTCGCGAACTAGGGTGTACGCCACAAAGGTTTGCCTGTATAAAATTTTCTGCGGCTCTCTTTCTTTTTTGGAGGCTGATCACAGATTGCGGTCTTTTATTCGCAAATTAATGAAAGTTTAATCGCAATATAAACTTTGAAACTCGCAACTTTTCCCAATTTCCTGCAAGCAAACAATATTCGTAAAATTTTTCATGAGTTTTATGGGTAATACCTTTTCAAATATAGTCTGTTCCAAGGTCTACCAAGCCTCAAACCCATGTCTCTCCCTTCTGGATCCATCAGCCAATAAGCTCCGCTTCCTACAACTTCTTTAATAACATATGGTCCATCCCATTTTGGTGCTAATTTTCCTCCATTTTCTTTTTGATATTTAGATGTTTCTCGCATGACCAAATCACCTGGTTTATATTCACGTTCAATGACTCTCTTGTTGTATTCTCGAGCTAATCGTTCTTGATAAATCTTCATATGGTGCAACACCTTTTCTCTTTTTTCTTCCAAATCATCCAATTCACTTAATATTACTCCCGCACTTAAATTTCTTTCCCAAGCTTCTTTCTTGGTTGTCGGAATTACAACCTCTCAGTGGGTATCTTTTGCTTCTACTCCATATGTTAGACAATAAGGAGACATTCCAGTTGCTTCTCTTCTAGTTGTATTGTATGCCCAAACTGCGCTAGGTACTTGCTCGCACCACCCTTTGTGATGTCCTTCTAATTTCTTTTTGATTGTATCTGCGATTGTTTTATTTGTTGCTTCTGCCTGTCCATTAGCTTGTGGATATAATGGGGTTGACTTCCCACATTTTATCCTAAAAGCACTGAGTAACATCTCTATGTTCTGCCCCTCAAATTGTTTTCCATTATCAGATACTAGTTGTCTTTGGAACCCGTACACTGCAAATGAGGTTCTCAAATATGAACGTAAAAACATCTTTATCACGAATATCTTTGTCTTGCTTTTACTTACACGAGCTTCGTGAAATAATCTGTTGCAACTATCAAGTATCGCCTTTTCCAGATCCAGGTATAAATGGTCCAACAATATCCAACCCCCATTTACCAAAAGGCCACTTGTTTGTTGAAGAAGTTAATGTGGCCCCTGGTGCATGAATTCTTTTACCATGTCGTTGACATTCCTTGCATCTTCGTACGAACAATTTTGCGTCTGTATGCATATAAGGCCAGTAATATCCTTGTATCTTTGCTCTATATGCTAGAGATATTCCCCCACTATGATTGCCAGCTTTTCCTTCATGTAACATCTTCAATATCTTTCTCCTTCTTCGCGAGTTAAGCATATGAGAGGTGGTCCATTGAAAGATTTTCTATATAAAATTCCTTCTCGCAACTCATTGTTTGTTGCACGACTCTTTAATTTATGTGCTTCTAGTATGTTCCTGGATATTTCTCCTGTTTCGAGGTATGCATGAATTTCTTTTCTCCAATCTGCGATGTTGTTTGATAACTCTCTTTCTACTTCCATCGCAACAGCTTCCTCAATTTCTTTCTCTTTGTCCACTGATGGGTGTTGAATTGTCTGTATTTGGATATTTCTTGTATTTGGATTTGTCATCGTGCTTGGAATAAATGCAAAAGCATCTGCGAGACGGTTATATTTTCTTGATATATGTCTCCATTTTAATTTTGGTATCTTCGCAGATAATTCCTCAACGAGTTTCTTGTATTTCTTCAAAGAAGATTCATTTGTGGTATATTCCCCTTTAATTTGACAAATCACTAATTGCGAATCACTTGTTATCCTTATACTTTCAAGCTTCTTTTCTATTGCGATCTTTAATGCATGCACTACAGCTTCGTACTCTGTTTCATTATTCGTGGATGCAAATTCTAGTCTGAATGAGAATGTTGTTCTTTATCCTTCTGGTGAAATCAACACGACTCCAATTCCATTTCCCTCACTATTGGATGATCCATCCACTAGAATTTCCCATCTATCCGGTTCTGTTAACAAGTCTTTTGGATTTCCAAATTCTTCTTCAACATCCATCATTTCCTCTACTGCTTCATCTTCTTCCAAAGGAAATTCTGCCAAAAAATCTGCGACGACTTGTGATTTTTGCGATGACAATACTTCGTATTTTATCTTGTAATGGTTTACTTGTGCATTCCACCTTTCTATTCTTCCGGACCTTTTTGTGTTCTTCATGACTGATTCAATTAGGACTTTGGTTACCACTTTTATCATATGTGCTTGAAAGTATATTCGTAAATTGAATGATGCATAAACCAGGGCTAAGATTAACTTCTCCATTTTAGAATAATTCTTCTCTGCTGCATTAAAGGTTTTACTAATGTAGTAAATGGGCCTTTCTACTCCTGCGTCTGCTCACAACAGAACTGCACTTAGAGCATATGGAGTTGTTGCGAGGTATACCAATAATTCTTCGTTTTTTTCTGGTTTCTGTAGTATAGATGTATTTGCGAGGTATTCTTTGATTCCTTGAAAAGCTTTTTCACATTCATCAGTCCATTTGAATTTTGCTCCCTTCTTAAGTATGTTGGAAAAACGCTTGCACTTATCTGACATTCGCGAAATAAATCTTCCAAGTGAAGCCAAGAGTCCATTTAGCTTTTGTACTTCTTTTACCGTTGCAGGTGTTGGCATGTCACGAATCGCTTGACCTTTTCTGGATCAACTTGTATTCCCTCCTTTGATACTATGTATCCCAAGAACTTTCCAGATGAAACCCCAATTATACATTTCTCAGGATTTAATTTGATGTTGAACTTTCTCATTTGCTCAAATATTTCCTTCAAATCTTGCACATGGTCTTTAGCTTCCTTGCTTTTTATCAACATATCATCTACATATACCTCCAAAGTTTTATGTATCCACTTCGCGAACACTTTTTCAACCATACGTTGATATGTAGCACCCGCATTCCGCAAACCAAATGGCATCTTCACATAACAATACAAAACCCTTGGAGCAAAAAAGGCGTTATGTTCTTGATCTTCTTCTGCGAGTGATATTTGATTATACCCTTTATATCCATCAAGTGAAGTGACTCTATCATGACCTGCAGCTGATTCCACCATTTGTGGTATATCTGGTAATGGAAAACTGTCTTTGGGACATGCCTTGTTTAGATCAGTGAAATCTATGCAAATTCTTATTCCTTTATTCTTTTTCGGAACAATGACCATATTCGCAATCCATTCTGGATATTTTGCTTCCCTTATGATCCCTTCATCCAACATCTTTTGTAATTCTTCTTCTATCTGTACGTGATAATTTTGTGATATCTTCCTTATTCTTTGTTTGAATGGTCTTACATTTTTATCTATGTTCAATCTATGACACGCCACTGATGGATCAATTCTTGGTATCTCATCTACACTTCCTGCGAAGATATCTTTATATTCTCGCAAAAGATCAGTAGTTCTTTTTTCTTCTTCTTCATCCATCTTAATTCCAATTCGCAAGAATAAAGGCTCCTCTTTGCTTCCGATATTTATTTCTTTAGTTGGTTCAGCTGCAACATAGCTTGGACTTTGCTCCCCCATAGGTGTTGGCTCTTTGATTATTTTTGCTGGTTCCCCTTCTTTTCTGAATTTCATTTGGTATACCTCTCCCTTCCTTTGCTCTTATTGTATACACTCGGAATTCTTCTTCTTTTCTTGTTTCCTTCGCAAGTTTCCTACGAAGCTGTTTCTTTCTTGCTCTTCCTCTGCATTGCGTTACTTCAATTTGATAACAAAATTTTGCACTATCAAGATCTCCTTTTATTTCTTGTATTCCATTTGGTGTAGGAAATTTGATTTTTTGATGTAATGTTGAAGCAACAGCTTTGATCGCATGAATCCACGGTCTTCCTATCAGCATGTTATATGGAGATTCCATATCTATCACACACAAGATTACATGTGTTTCGATTTCTCCCAGTAATACTCGCAGCGCGATTTCCCCTTTAGATTTTGTTGTAGATTTTCCTAACCCATGAATAAGACATTTTGAATTTGTGATTTCTTTATCTTTAATTCCTATCCCCTTAAGTGCATGATAGAATATGATATTAACAGAACTCCCTGTATCAACCAGAATTCGGTTTAATTTCCATTTTTCTACAGCTTTCTTATCTTCTAGCATGATCGGCATTGTGATTACCAATGGTGAAGTGTGGTTCAAGTCTTCATTTGGAATTTCTTCTACTGAAAATGTGATTTTCTGCTTTTCCCATTCTTCTAAAGTTGTTACCTTTTCTTCCTCCATGATCTTTCTTCCTCTACAATCTCGCTTGTATATTTTTCCCTTCATATTACTATGAAATTCATCAATCATTGTCTTTGTGATCATATTACATTCTTCTTTTTGCAATCTCCATCTACTGACTTCATTTGATCTTCAAATTTTCCACAATTCCCTCAAATTTAGGCTACCACAATTCTCAAGTCCCTGTTTCTAGCGCCAATTATGTAGTTGCAGAATAACCTACAACTACACCCTCAATAGAATTAGTAAAAACTCAAGAAGTTCTTGATGATGAATAACAATTTTCTTATTAATGTTCTCAATTGATTACAAAGAAGTATCTAAATGGAACTAGAATAGTTACAACTTTCTCTATTCTCTTTCCTAAGATATTTTCTAACACTCACTAAAAGAACCTCTCGAATTTTACATTTGAACTCCTATTTATAGTAAAATTTATACACCAGATATGAATTGCGAAGTATCGCAACTCATACTCGCAAAATTACTCCATCCTCGCAAAACTTCATATTTGTCCGCTACTTCTATCATCGTATCATTTTATAACTCTTTTCTCCTTTATTTATTACGATACTCGTGAACTATTATCCTGCGATATTCAGTACCTACATTTGGTATACATGAACTGCCTAGGAATTACCTAAGACTACCGGCATCGTGTCCCGACGTAGTGTTTTTGTTAAATTACTATGCCGTTTTTTGGTCTCGGCATAGTTGATATTTTGTGAATCAATACCAGTACTGATGATTCTATGCCGTTATTCAGTATATCTATGCCGGCATCAAATATGAAAGTGAGTTGTCTTATATTTATTTGGTGTTTCTTTTCATATAGAGCTAAAGCCAAGGAAGATAAGAAATTAAAAGCTAAAGATGCTGGCATTAAGAAAAGAAAGAAGAACGATCTTGGTACTCCTCAGTCATTGCCTCCTCTAGGGAAAGAACTTGGTCGCAACAAGCGTTTGGGGGCAGGCTCTACAAGAGGGAAAAAATGGGAGAGTGGTGGTGACCGTAGAAAACTCGTAATCCTTGAACTTACTGGAATAGTAGAGCACGATAAGTAAGATGAATAGGAAAGTGAGGAGGAAGATAATGAGGATGATCCAATTCAATTAGCAACCCAAAGTGAAGTTGTAGAGGAAGTTGTTGGGCTAAGTCAACAACCGTCACCAGGCAAAGTAAAACTTAAAGGTTCTCACCTTCCTCATACTGATGACATGATTCCTGACCTTGATCGTGGTAGAATTTGGGGTGAAGCTCCGGAACCGAAAATACTATTTGGCTACAAGGACACGTGGCTCTTACTATCTATTATCGTGAGCATATGTATTGTTTTGTATTTATGTAAAATCTCTTAATTGTAGGATCCTAAGAAGACTGCGCGTGTTTTCCGAAACCAAGCCGCGACTCATTGGGATTTGGCTTTGGAATGTGAAGAGGTCCAAACATTAGTAAGGGAGTCTGGTCTATAAGCTTTGGTTAAAAATTATGTGAAGTATGATTCTGTGACAGTCAATTGCTTCGTCGAGAGGTATCATGGTGAAATTGATACCATGCACTTCCCGTTTGGGGAGATGACCTTGATCCCTGATGATTCTCAGAACATTCTAGGCTTGACTGTTACCGGAAAATCAGTTGCAAAAGGAGATAACTATTTGTACTTAGAATGGTCGAAGTTACACGCTCTGACTAACAAGATGTTTGGCTGGGACTACAAATCTTCTTTGGAAAGCTTCTATGTATCTAAGAATAATAGGACAAAAATAATCAAGCTGAAGTTGTTTAAGGATACCTTTCAAGGGACCGAGAAGAAACGAAATGAAGAAGGTGATAAGAAATCCCCAATTACTTAGAATTCTTAATTAGAGTTAGGGTTAGAAATCCCTAAATTCTCTTGTTTTGGGAATTAGTTTATTTTTGGAAATTGTTATATTTTAAGAATTTTATTTTAGATTCCTAGTTATAGAAGTAGTTTCCTTATAGGTTTCCTTTCCTTAGTTCTACAGTTCAGTGGCCTATATAAGGAGGTCTAGTGTTATTAGTTTGATTATCTATGAGAATTATAAGTTTGTTCTAAATTTCTGTGTTATTTTAAAGTCTACTCTTCTAGACGTAAGTAAGAACTATTAAGTTCTTATCAATTGGTATCTGAGCAGGCGTATACTGTTTATGACCAAAACTCGAAAACAAAAACAAGTAATTATGGAAAAGCAATTATGTGAGCTATCAGAGAAGATGGCTGAGGTGACATCAAACCAAGCTGTGTTAATTGAGGGGATCTGCCAGCTGGTGGAAAGCAAATCAATTGGGGATAATGAGAGAGAAAACCAATCAAAAAGAGGAGGTGAGCGATTATATTTTTCCAAGTTTGATGGATCTGATGTAGAAGGTTGGCTCTTGAAGGCTGCACAATATTTTGAGTATTATGAAACACTTGTGAATCATAGAATCAAGTTGGAAACATGTAATATAGATGGTAAAGCTTTACAATGGTATATGTTGTTAAAGAGAACTAAACCTGTAGTTACTTAGGAAGAATTTGAGAGAGCCATTATTATACGTTTCAGTATTACTTCATATGAAGATGCATGAGCAAAACTCGCTAAAATTAAGCTATCAGGTTCATATATAGAATCTTGTGAAGAATTTGAACGATTATCAAATTTGGTAGATAACTTGCCTGAAGAATTTTTAGTGAGCTGTTTTCTAAGTGGATTAAAAGACAAGGTGAGACTAGAAACTTAATCCCACACTCCTATTAATTTACATGATGCAATGGAAATTAGAAGGTTACAAGATGAGAAGGTAACATTGCCAAGACAATCATATAGAATAGCAACAAGGAAACCTAGTGTTGTTAATACTAGTAGACCTTTTAATTCTAGATCACCTATTTCATCTTCAAAACCCATGACAGAAACTCCAGTTATTAGAAGACTAACTCAGCTTGAGGATGGAGAAAAAAGAAAACAACAACTATGTTATAACTGTGATGAAAAGTGACACCATGGTCATCGCTGTAAAACTCAAACACTGTTCTTAATTAATAAATACGACAATCAGGATGAATATGAAGGTAAAGATGAAGTTGCTATAAAGGAAGAACCTGAAAAAGAAACCGTCGAGATTTCTATGCATGCACTGGATGGATCATTAGCTCCAAAAACCATGCGGTTACAAGGAGAAATTAAGAAGGCTCAAGTTACCATACTTCGATTCTGGAAGTACTCATAATTTTGTTGATTCTGTGATACCTAAAAGAATGGGAATCAAGGTAATTAACGATGAAACTTTTGAGGTGATGGTATCTAATGGTGCTAGAATGACTTATGATGGAAGATGCTTGGATCTGGATTATAAGTTGCATAAGTATGGGTTCAAAGGAACTTTTTATGTATTACAATGGGGGATGCGATGTGGTTTTGGGAGTCCAATGGTTGGAAACATTAGGTCCCATACTTGGGATTTCAAACATTAAACTATGGATTTTAAGAGGGCTGGTGAACGTGTTCGACTAGAAGGAGATAGTAAAAATAAAGTGAAGTTATCCAACATCAATAACATCCAGAGACTCTTAAATAAAGGATCATCTGGGGTATTTTGTCAAACCATTCAATGTTCGGAAGAAAAAAATAGTCAAGAAGTACATGGGGAGATACAAGTATTGATCGAAGAGTTTGGTGAGGTGTTCTCAATACCCACAATGCTGCCACCTATGAGAATCTATGATCACCGCATGATGCTACAACATGGGAGTGGTCCAATCAATGTACGACCTTATAGGTAAGCACATTACCAGAAAGGTGAAATCGAAAAGATTGTTAAGGAGTTGGTAGACTCAGGCTTAGTTAGGCCAAGTACAAGTCCTTTCTCTTCTCCTGTTTTGTTAGTTAAGAAAAAGGATGGCACTTGGCATATGTGTGTTGATTATAGAGCTTTAAACCAGGCTACTGTCAAAGATAAGTTTCCTATTCCAGTCATTGATGAATTATTATACGAACTACATGGTGATTTATTCTTTTCGAAATTATATTTAAGATATGGTTATCATCAAATTATAATGCATGAAAAAGATATATACAAAACAGCTTTTCGAACCCATGATGGACATTACGAATTTCTGGTGATGCCGTTTGGATTAAAAACATTTCAACATCTTATTGATGTGTTCAGAGATCTATTAAGAAAAGTTGTCTTGGTTTACTTTGAGATATTCTGATTTATAGTCCTAGATGGGAAGACATTTGTTGCACCTTCGTGAAGTATTTCTGATATTAGAAAGACATCAACTTAACGTCAAATTAAGTAAATGTTCTTTTGGTACTAAAAGGGTTTAATATTTTAGTCATATTATCTCAAGATGAGGAGTGGAAGCTGATCCTAGCAAGATACATAATATGTTGGACTGGCCGTTACCAAGAAGTCTCAAGGCATTACGAGGATTCCTAGGTTTGACAGGATATTATAAGAAATTCATACAAGGTTATGCTAATATTATAACACCACTTACAAAACTGCTCATTTTAAAAAAGATAGTTTTTTGTGGACAGATGAGGCAACAAACGCATTTGCTAAACTGAAGACTGTAGTGACATCCACACCTGTGCTAGCATTACCTAATTTTACAATGACTTTCGTTATTGATAGTGATGCTTGTGGAGTAGGAATAGGTGCAGTTTTGATGCAAGAAGGTAGGCCAATCTCTTTCACAAGTAAGCCACTTGGACCTCGTCATATGGGTTTGTCAACTTATGAGAAAGATTTATTAGCCGTAGTTCATACGTTACTAAATGGTGGACTTATCTTATTGGGAGAAGATTTCTTATTCGGGCAGACCAACAAAGTTTGAAGTATTTTTTGGACGCTGGAGCCATAACACCGGCACAACAAAAATGGTTATCAAAATTATTAGGCTATGACTACTTGATTGAGTACAATAAGGGATCGTCTAACAAGGTTGCTAATGAACTTTCTTGAAAATTTGAACATGGTGAAATTTTTGCCATAACTTATGTTAGTTGTTCTTAGAAGGAAAACCTATTGGCTGAACTAAAAACAGATCCGTGGATCACATATTTCATCTTTAAAGTGAGTCATCCTTCTTTCGGCAAGAAAAACTTTACCGTACGGGATGATTTAGTTTACTATAAATAATTGTTAGAACATAGCTCGGTTGAACCAACCAAGCGTTGGTATGTCAAGTTTGGTTGTCATATTTTAGTGAACCAAAACTCATTTAAGAGTTGCTTGATTTAAATGTACTAGAATCAACTTCATATAGGTTATCTTGAAAGTATTAGGGTGAGACATTACAAGTATTGCGAAGACTTGAAGAAGTGAAGAAGTACGGAGCTATAACCACAACATCATCCTTCCACTTGAGGTTAGTGATATTTGACTTGAACTGTTTTATTCCCTAACGTATATTTCAAGTCGTGCATATTGAAAACATAAAACTGCGAAGCATGAACACTCTAGATAGACATAGTATTAAGGAATACAATATGAAATTTCTTGCTTAACCATTAAACTTTGTATATAAGACATCAACATAATCGTATGAATGCTATTGTGATTATGTATGGGTATGAGGTGAGGATTTCATCATAGGAAACAAATTTTTTACATGTGTTTTAAGGAAGTAAGTTCATGATATATGTTGTGAACCGAAAAGGAAATCGCCAGGCATTATTGGGGCTGTTCTTCATTGCAAATCTTATGAACGACCAATATGTGTGATTAGCATAACCTCTCATGACTTGTTTGTGTTCTTGGTAAAACTATACACATGAGGTCTGACTTATGTATTGGTATGAATTTTATTAGTGAAACCGATCTTAAGTAATCACATGGGGTATGATCGGGTTTGTGTGTGTCTGACCAAATTTGGGAGAGGGGAACCGATCCTAGTAAGAGGTAAAGTACACCAAAAGGGGGAACAGATCCTTATATGAGGTGCAACAAGGTTTATAAAAGAAAGGGGAACCGATCCTATGGATATGTGCAGTGCATAAAAGTTAGATACCAAATATATGTGGGGAACCGATACTAGTACCTAGTCAGCCAAATTTTGGTAAGCTAGCGTGAATATGCACGATACTCACATGGAGGTAGAACCGAAACTTGTTTTGGTAGAACCGTACACCCATGACTTGTGGTTGAGTGTTACTTGATCAATCACATAGTTCTTGAAAGTCATATGAACCAATTCTAAACTTGTTTGGAAGTGTGGTAAATCGGTTTCAAGTGAGTAAATATGAAAAATGACTTGCAACAGAAAGATGTCGACACACTTTGAACACACGCATTAATGTGTATTCTTTTATTGTTCACATATATTCCTTAACAGCTAAGAAGGAAGTAAATCCAAAGATCGAATTTAAATAAGTTAAGAATCTTTTAATTAAGGTTTTTAATTATATATGGAAAATAAGAATTAGTAATGTGCATTTGCTAGTTAAAGATTTTCTAAGGAGATTTCGATCATAAATTTGGACAGTGCATTCACAGGAATTATGAAAACCGAATTTGGGTTAATATGGAAAAATATCTTGAGAATATTTTCGGTTTTGGAAATTCCTTGGTGTCCAAACTTCCTTGTCTATAAATATTTTGAGTTTGCATTTCTGACAAATTAATCCTTCGTGACAGTAAACTTCCTCTGTTAAACTGTTACTGGTGAAGCCGCCTATCGGAGAGGAGAGTAATCTAATTAGGTGAAATCTCTTATGGCCGCTCAGTTTAAAGTCTTATTTGGGATTGAGAAGCTCTAGTACGTACCGTTGGTGGGAAACTAGATATTACGGTTTATCTTTAGTTTTCTTGTTGATTTGATTGACTAACGATGGTTGAACTTTGATTGCACCTAGTTTGTTTATGCTTGAGAATCTTCTCTTATGATATAAGATTCACTCAAACTAGTTCAAGGTTTCGACAGGGATCTTTAGCTTGTTGTTAGATCTAAAGACGATCTTGTGATAATCCATTGTTAACAGACTCCGTTCTGTGTGTGACTGATCACAAGAGATTCAAGTAGTTGTGTGCAGGTGTTTATTGAAGATCTAAGAAGATTTGAAGACAAATAAGAGACAGAAGATTTCTGACTTGGTTTTATAATCTTTGGTGTGCACAATACTTGTTTTGGTAAAAGTGGATCCAATTAATAATTGGTTTATCCTTGTGGTAGATTGGATTGATTAATTGAGAATATCGGCATAAATACAGTTCTTTGGATTAAAAGTGTTGATTGGCTTAATCTTAATGATTACCTTTTGGTGATTGAACATAAGATAGATCTTGGAACCTGACAAAGGAGTTTATGTTAAGATAAATAGAAGATCCTTTGTGCAACTCATATCACTTGGTTGAAGAGAGTTGATACCAAACATATTTGTTGTTCCTTTACTATTTGGAAAACGAACCAAAGGAATTGGTCAAAGTACGTGACTTGTTTACAGGTTGGAGGCGTGGGAATACAGATGGAACTAGGCGAACTATCGGTTTAGTTGCTTGGTCTCAACTGTACGAAGTTTGTTTATTTTGTATAGCGGCTTAATCCTGAGAGTATTCAATTCTAGACTGGGTACCGAGGTTTTTCTGCATTTGCGGTTTCTTCGTTAACAAAATCTTACTGTGTCATTTACTTTATATTTCCGTATTATAATTATTTTATTATAATTAAAGTAAATTGAACAAATGTTAATTCCTATTTACTTGATACATAAATCCTATTGAGTTTGGTTAAGTCCGAACCTTTGTATCAAGTAAACATACTTCGTTGTTGTATTGTCTCGATCTTGTATCCATAGGATCACACGAAGTGTGAGCCGATTAGTTGCATTGTATCGACTCAGCACATAGACAATCACTTTTGGAGAAAGGACTTATAGGAAGGAAAAGTTTTAGCTTGAGGTATATTTGGGTACCCTCGCATTTTCAATTGGTATCAGAGCAGGAAAACACGAAAAGATCTAACAATCCGTGTTTGGTGCGATCCATCCTATAAGAAAATAAATCTTATGAGCGATTCAATTACCGTACCGCCAAAATTTGATGGGACTAACTATTCGTTATGGAAATATGATATGAAAGCCTTTCTTCAATCCTGAGATTTTAATATTTGGTTATTAATCGAAGACGGATATGAACAACCGAAGCATTCAATTAAGAAATATGCTACAAAAACTTAACCCAAAACTAACCCGCTCAGAAATATATATACAAGAAATACTCTCCAATGATACATATAAAATAGTCATTTGGTTTACAAATAAAATATACAACATAATAAATATAACAGAAGTTAATCAACTAACGAAGTCAACCCGTGAGGCTTTTGCTTGTAAACCTGATCTGTCACGAAACCTGAAGTGGGAATAATTAACATTTAACCTTCTAAGTAATCATAGGCAAGATTTGGAAAACAATACATGTTTTTCCTAAACATTAAACATGACTAAGTCAACTGAAATAATCATACATGTATATCCTTCTTCAAACAATGTATAATATGGTTGTAAATCCCTACCCGGCAATTCACACCTAATAGCTATGGATGCCACCAAGACCATGATGACCAATACTCTAAACAATAAAAGCTGAATTAAAGTAGGTATAAATGTGAAGGAGCGTATCCTATATACCACAAGTGGAAATTCTCATTTCCCATAACAATTCATATTGACAACAAAACAATACAAGTCCTTTCCACATCGTGGAAAGATTCACCGAATCGACAGGATTATCATAATGCATTTTAAACAAAACATGGAATGCAGAAACAAACAATGCACGAGTTTGTTAAGCATAAAATTTTATAAAAGCAACAATAATGAATACAAAGAGTCAAATGCATTCCCACACCTTTTTGAAGACAGGCCACGCCTACCTCGAGATCCATGATCCACTGGTTCGTCCTTTGAATCGATCGTTGTTAATAATTAACTGTTAATCACACAAGAATTCTAAGATTCTAGCCAAAATGGCTCACACAAGAATTATACAAATCTAACTAATAGTTCTAAGCCCATTTACGTTTTTGTACCCTTTTATTATATATCTTAAGCCCATCTAAGGTTCTTAACATCTTCATAATACATCTCTTGCGTATCTAAAGATTTACCAATTCATTAGGTTGGTTCTCTAGTCTAATAACTAAGTTTTATGAGATCTACAACTTTGTAGAAGAAGTCAAGGTCTAATTCGGACCACGAGAGGTCCTAAACATCTAACTAAGAAAACTGGTCTAAAGCCCAAGCCCACTTATACAAACCCATTAATAAGGGCCTGGACCAACTGGGTCAATCTAACGGTCACTAACGGTTGAACGAACAGTCAAGAGTCAACTAACAGTCAACGTCCAAGTCAAGTCAATGTCCATGGTCAATGGTCAACGAGTCAAGACACATGACTCAGTGGGTCAAACCTGATTCGATCCGATTCGACTCAGTCAGCTACAATCAGATATCTGACTAGGCTGAATGGCACAAGGCCAACAGTTCATGCCAAAGAACACTACTTTAAAATCATTGGGCAACACACCTAAACTCAATTACAACTTCTACTCCATTATCAGTTCAATTTAATCTAATAACGTCTAAAACTCCCATTACAACACTAACATATTCAATTTACTGAACTTCATAATTTAACTACAAAATCCAAATACCATCAAAGATTAAGCCTACCCGCAGTTGCAGCTTTAAGCTCCTACAAGAGAGGTTCTTCAACACATTCATCTAAACCAATTCACTTCACCTGCAATCAGCATAAACACAAACAACAACACCATCTCATTCCACCTGCAGTCCATATTCAGTTCACCACCCAATTAGATCCAACACTTACAACTGCAGCTTAATACAATACTCATATCTTAGTTCTTGCCTTCACAATCTGTAAAATCAGTACACCATTCTCATGACCATACATTCAGTATTTCATTTCAACCACCACATAGTCCAGCTAAATCTCAACTCAGATAACAATCATCTACCATTTTAACATTTCAACCTCAATTCAGCACGATAGTACAACACCAATCAATATCAATCTTTAATTAAAACCACCCCCATTATACTTTATATCTCTACCTGCAATTGCTAACCCCAAATTATAATCTCAACCTTAGTAATTCCTAAACAACCATAACCCTATCTCCTCCACTCAACAGAACTCATCTTCATCATAACACTTACTCACATTCACCACCATCCTTGTTCATTCTATAAACTCCACCCACTTACATAGGCAACCACCTTCACAATAAACCCATTTCCTACAAATAAACTTCAACTGAGATAACACTGCCCATCTGGAATATCTATAATCACCCATTCATTCTAAATCTCCTTAATTAACACAATACATAACTCAAATCTCTTATCAGATATACGTACAATTCATACTCGGTTCACCGCTTTCCCCCAAGACCAGATTACTTCCTCAGCTCCACAAGGACCATTCAAAAGAACTTCAATCAATACAAAATCAACAATAACATCCACTTCATGTTCCCTGTAGTTCAACATACTGCATACTCCAGCAGCTACAACATCAATATGAATTGCCTTAATTATTCATATATGCAACTTCAGAATCACCACAACTACAACTCCATTCTACACTTATCTCAGTCCAGGTTCTATTCTAAATCCAATGAACCAAATACCTTAATCAACTGAATTCAAATACCGAAATTAAAACAGTTAGAGACTTACCCAAGCTTTAACATCTTCTGAATTTCCAATTTACCAGATCAATTCTACTCAAACCCTAATTTCAATTTGGGGAAGAATAGGACAAACCCTAATTCGAATTTCTCAATCAATCTTCTTCGTTGTAACCAAAACTCCAAATTAAAACCATAACAATCTTCCTTACATCACGTTCTTCAATACCCATCCTCTAATTTCTTCTTAATCACCTCCAATCATATTTTCAGTGAACTTCAGAAACCCTAATTCTTTGATTCATCATCGAATCAACTTCTGAACTACAATTAAACGTACCCATCCAATCTTCATCCATCAGGAACTCTAAAACATTAATCAATTCCACAAAACTTCAATCAACTCTCATCTTCCAGAAAACCGTAACTTCTGTTTAACATCATCAACCCCATCATCATCTTCCCGTTCTCAATCAATCAATCAATCTAACACGCTTTCTATGAACTTCTCTCAAAATATAGCTCGATTCTTTTCAGTCAAATTCAACAGGGAGTAATAAAGAAAAATAATGGAAGAAGGAAGAAAAGAGAAAAGAAGAAGAAGAAAGAAAAGATAAGAAGAAATGGTTTTCTTCGATTTGGTTTGGGTAGATAATACCAACGGGGAACACTAAACACACACTAGAAGTAATAAGGGGAGTCCGAGTCGGTCTAATGGAAAAATGACTAATTTGCCCTTTATGCTAATCTGATGATTCCTTCTTCGTCCAGTATCCGAACGACACTTTCGAGTAGTCCATTCTGCGTAACATCCCGAGACCTATTCAACGGTACTAGTTTCGTAGTTATATCATTATTGGATTAATTTTTATTAATTAACGTTCGTGTTAAACTAATCGAGTTATTATCGACTAATTCGTCACTTGACCGGTCTAATATCTATGACGAGCTTGAGGATCCTTACAGAAACGTTGCCTAAAGGACAAGGTTCATGTTAAAAAAGAGCTTGAATCAACAATTGTGCTTCTAGCGCAACGAATTAATAATATCTTATCTATTGATAAACATGTTCCTGATACAGTTTCTTTTTGCCATAAAAAGAGTAGAAAAGAAGTTCGCTTCAAGTGTCGAATATTCAGACATATGGCAAAACATTATCCCAGCGGAAGAAGAAGTGCAACAAGGCGTATGTCTCCACTCTTGATGATATTCCGGATGAAGAATCCAATGAAGAATTATCTGATTGTAATGCACTTCTTGCCAACTCTAATAAGGATGAATACTGTGAGTCTGAACAACTCTTAGAAAAACGCGAGTTGGAAATTAAGGAGAATAAAAGGTTAATCTTGGTTCTTGAAAACCTTTTGAAACATCTTTTGGATAAAACCAGTATGGTGAAATCTGAACAAGAAAAATCGGATGAAAAACCGAAAGAATCAGAAACTAGGTTTTCTGACAATATGATAAGATCTTCATGTAGAAGAGACAATCTTACTAAAACTCTCTTTGGAAATAAATTTATCAAGGCTCTTCGCAAAGGGATAAATATTTTGAAGACTGATAAGTTTATAAGATCTCAAAAGGAAATTACAAACCCTTGCAATTGCAAGAAAAAGAAGGAACAAAACAAAACACAATCTATTGTGTTTATAAATCATCCTAAGGATGTCTTTGTTCAATATGGTGGGAATAATTCTCACCTAAACACACATTGATTGTGTTGAAATATACATCCTCACTTGTTGCCCAAAATTCTGTGTGTGAGGAAGCATAAATCCAGGCAAGTGGTTTTGTCTGTGAAAAATAATAGATATTTTTCTATTTTTGGCAAATATAGTTTCAGTTTTCTTAAACCAAAAATATATATTGATATTGTCTGATTCTTTATATATTCTTCTTGTCCGAGAGAAGACTTTGGATTTCAATGGAGAATTCGACTGGATAAAAGACATCTCTTGATGACTTAGCACTCTGTGCATCTGTTATGACTGGAACTCATGATGTTTCTCTTCATGATAATTCTCATGATTCTCTAAGGAAACAGATTCTCTCTGTTAAAGGTTGCATTAGATATCACGAGTTGATGATAAACGATTCAAAAGAAATAATAGCTAATCTTCATTCCCAACTGTTTGAAATGGAGAAATCATTTACTGAAAAGGGGAGTGCTCAGAAGAATTTGAATCTATTTTTTGAAAGCAATCGTCACGAGATTTGAGAAAGGAAAAATAGACATCAAATTTTGATTTCTTTCATTGATTGTATAAGTCTATTATGAATAAAGTTATTTGATTTATAATTTTTCTTGTGATAGTTTTTGATTTACATAGCCGGTGTTTTTAATGCTTTATTTATTTGCTATGTATGATTATGGGATGTTTGATTTTAGTTTTATTACCTTGATATTCGATCTCATAATATGTTGTGAACCCTTATGGTTTGGGTGACTTTTTGATTTAGCAGGATTAAGTTCTAGCCCATGTTGGTAGGCTTTATCAAAGGATCATGAGGGGTTCATGTAGAAACAATATGCGAAAAAGTCACAATATGTTGAATCGGTTTTGGTTTAGCATAAAAGAATATGTGTTTCGACGGTTTTCAACTTTTGCTTGCAATTCTTAAAACCGATTTTCAACCTTTCTCTGGTAAAGGTTGGTTGTTGTTATTCTTTCTTTTTTTTTGCATAAGGATGACAACATAATGGTATTTCGATATCAATTCTCCCTGGAAGAAGAAAATGCGATCATATTAGAGAAGTTGGATGCGAAATTTAGGTAACAATCTTGTTAGTTAATTGTTTTCCTGTTTTAAGAAAAGCCTATTTTTATTTGATATATATATTGCTTTTGCTTGAACGAAATTGTCGGTATAATTGATGTGCTTATTCCGTTATGTATGTGTGATTCAATTGGTTCTGGTTAAGTAAAACTATTGTTATCTTGCTTTGTTGTGTGATATCAATCGTTTAGGCTTATGAAAGTTTGGTGAAATTACGGTGCTTTAATGTTTATGTTATTTCAATTGCTTTTAGTTAAGTAAAACAATTGTTATTTTGCTTTATTGTATGGTATCAATTGTTTAGGCTTACAAAATTTCGGTGAAATAGTGGAACTGTAGTGATATATGTTGTTTCAATTGCTTCCGGTTGAGGTGAATAATTATGCAAGTTGATTTATTGGTTTGTATGAATTATTTAAGGCTTAACGAATGAATATATTGACGGGATGAGTTGTTTAGTCCAACTCGATTCCGGATAAGATAAACTAAGTTAATTCTGATCTTAGTTAAACTTGTCAAAGTGGAGGTTTCGGTTATTCAAGTATAATCGAATGCCTAAGCAAGGAAATGCTAGTTAACTAACCTAGTATTTGGCTTGTTTAAAATCTAAAGGTCTAAGTTAAATGGATAATTAGAACCTGATGAGAAAAATGGAGTTTATCTTTGTTTTGGTCTTATCGAATGAAGCGGTTGTATTTATAAAATCGGTTTAGCAAATGAACTAATTTAATTAGTTAATTTTTGGTATGCTAAACTAGTTGGGAAAATTTCTTCGGGCAATTATTTCCATGATAACATATCAAAACATAATTACTTTGTAGTTTCAGTTTTTATATTGGTTATCAAAAATGGTAGGTGGAACCCTCGTGCTTGACTCAATAGGTTGCAAGTCTATTTTGAGATATGTAAGATCCTTTTCGTGTTGTCCTTTATTTTTTTCGTTCTTTTGTCATTTTTGTGACAAAAAGGGGGAGAAATATATGGAGTAAACATGGAAGAGTACAATGGTGCTTGAACGTTTTGTTAGAGCATTGCTCGGTCGAACTCGCATGCGTTGCTATCTCAAGCATGTTTGTCAATGTTACTGATCAAAACTATAAAGTCTTGATTTCTAGTCTACTATAGCTAAGGTCTCGGACTAGGATAGAAAGTGAAGTTGAGCTCAAGAACTCCATGGCGATCATCATACACGATGAAGGACTACTCAAGGAACTGGTGGATCTTCATCGACTAAAAGGTATGTGGAGACTTGAACTTATCTGTCACTCAAAAGTCTATCTACTCTATCTCATATCTTGAGACAAAAATCATTTTTCTATATAAACTTAGATTATACACATGTGGATATTCCGAGCTCAGTATATCTCGCTTATCTATTTCTCGAAATATGTGTTGGTAAAGCTTTCTCTTTAGCCAAGTTCATCTTTACCTAGTGACGAAAGTCATGTTATGTTTCAATCACTTTGAAAATTGCTCTGACGAAAAATGGTATGTGAATAACAACTATATAACGTCCTCTGAGAATGTTTCAATGATTGAAATGAGAGTTTAGACAATATAACCATTGGAGGATATAAGCATTATTGTGGCAACACATATATGTATAAATCCTTATTGCTTGAACCGAAGTTTGTGAACTTTGTTGATCAAGAAAAACTGGAGTAGTGCATGAGATCTGTCCGCGAACTAAGCATACGAACTCAGTCTGCGATCTGGTGTAGTTATCGAACCCGAAAATTTCTGCTGGAGTTTGTGAACTCCATCCGGGAACTTAAGTCCGCAAACCCAGTCCGCGAACTCGAGTAGGTTATGTCTAAAAACGATGTTTGTGAACTTATCTTTATAAACTAAGGAATGCTATTCCAAACCGTGGCTTTATATTTCATAAACCGATTCGAGTGAATCATATCGTTTTTGCTTCAATTGTGTCTAGTGTAGTACATAAAGATCTAAGCAATTGAACAACTCTCTCACTAGTTCATTTGAGTCATTTGAACTAGTTATGGTGAAGAAGAATATGGTTGATATGAAAGTTATCATATGGATAACCATTTGGTTAACCATTGTTGAACCAACTAATATACAAGTTTGGGTATGGTTACACGAACCTAAAAACGTCTAGTACATGTGTGTATAACAAGCTATGTTTTCAATCTAACGGTTGATAAATATTAGCTTGAATCTAATCAGGTTTTCATCTAACGGTGAATATTGAATGCTTTGTTACTAAACTAACATTGATTGCAAACCATGATTTGAAGACTATATAAGGGAGCACTCTGGAAACTGGGAAAATTAATCCCCACATATTCTGTGTGATACTAGTTGTTATAAGCTAGAGTCGATTCTCCTTTAACCTTTGGTTTTCTTTTTCTAAAACCAGGTTAACGACTTAAAGACTTCATTGGGATTGTGAAGCCAGACAGATACTACTTTTCTTGTAGTTGTGTGATCTGATCTTGTTGTTTCTATCATACGTGTACAATTGTAATAATTGGCTTGAGATTTATTTCTCCGATAATCAAGATATAAAAGTAGTCACAAACACTTCGTCTCATCGTTTGTGATTCCTCAATAATCTTCTTCGCTGCGTCGATTAAGTTTATTGTGAGGTGATTGATAAAAATTAGTTTTTCTTCGGGAATATAAGTCTGATTTTATCAATTGGTTCCTATTCACCTTGATTTATCAAGAGACGGAACAAAACTCATAAGTATATTCGTGGGAGACGGATTTATCTATTACCTGTATACTTTTCTGTGTGATACATATTCGTTTATTAAAGTCTTCGACTTTGGGTCGTAGAAACTCCTTGTTGTGGGTGAGATCAACTAAGGGAATCAAGTGCGTAGCATCCTGATGGGATTAGAGACATATGAGCATAACTATACCTTGGATCAGTGTGATATTGGTTGGGGTTCAACTAGAGTCCAGAACGAAGTTAGCTTTGAGTAGGCTAGTATCTGTAACGGCTTAATATAGTGTATGTTTAATCTGGACTAGGCCTGGTGTTTGTGTTATTTATTTTCCGCATTATATTTTGTTATATAATTGAAATAATACAGGTTGTGCGTTTTTTAATCAATTAGAATATCCGAACTTATTGGTTGTTGATTTAAATTGATTGACACTTGGATATTTGTTTATGGTATTATCCAAGTTATCTCTCTTTGATAAAGACTCACAGATTGTATTTGCTTGAGTAAAGATCAAATTAAGAGATTGAGATAAAAACTCCTTGAGATATTTTCTATTGATTGAGTCTGACTGTCTAGTTGATTCTCTAGAAAGTAACTCGGAGTTGTCCATACAGATTGCTAATCGAAATACTGGGTGTGGTTGTTAGACCCATGCTTTTTCAATTGGTATCAGAGCAGGAAAACACATTCAAGATCTTACAAGTCTGTATTTGTAGCAATCTGACTCTATGGACAGAGGTGTTATCTCAATAAATGTGCCACCAGATCCAGGGATTCCAGAATTCTCTACTGTGACTGATTTAATTAAATTCGTAGAAGAAATTTTGTCTAAACCCTTATCAGGTTTAAAATTCTTGGAGTCTTGAGGAATAGAAAAGAAACTTGAAAGTTTATCTTCTGATGTTAATCTTTATCTTCAGAATGAACAAGAATCTCTTTAAAGACTAAATCAAGTCATGATGAATAATAATCATGTGGATGTTGATATTGATTTATTAATCAGTGTTCCTCTTCTATATCCTTGTAGTTGTAATAAACTAGACAAGCTACATGAAGATTTTAAATCTCAATCAAATGGGAAATCAACCTTAAAGCATGAGCAGTTTCATGAAATAATTCCTGATAACTCTTGTCATGATAGTAATGTTGAAGAATCCAGGATGTCTCTCGTTACCAAAAGAGTTTCTCCGGATAATCAAAAAAATATTTATGGAAAAAGAGAAATCAGAATTTCAATATCTCTTTGATTCTGATAATGCTCATTAAAAGTCCTATAAAAATTGTGTTCTGGAATGATATCAAGAAACCGAGATATAAGAGTTGTTGGAAAGAAACTCTCTCATCGTGTCATGTTGTGCAAAAATTTTGTTTCTAAAATAATCTCTCAAGTATAAGAGAACGTTGAGCTATTGCTCCTCATTTGTAACAAAAGAGTCCTTGTTCTGCACATATGTGGTTGACACACGCTGAACCAGAATCGTCTCACGTTCGTATCCAGTTACCGAACGTGTCAAATGGCTTGCTTAAGACTTAAAAAGAGAAAAAGAATCTCTTTGGTTCTTTCACCCTTCTTCTTCAACTCTTCAGTTCACGGACGCAAGAAGAAACCGATCAGTTCTCTTGTCTTCTCCATTCTGATTCTCAACCAAATTAATGATGGTTTGCTTTCCTGGTTCCAGAACTTGCTCGTGAAGATTGGGTCATGAACTATTCATGTAGTTAAGACACGATTACTTTTTTGCCATCAACAAGTTCGTGTACCAAGTAAGTTTGTTTTTCTCCTTGCTATTTCCTTGTTCAAAAATGGCTCCTAGGAGGAAATTATGTCGTGGTGAAGGTTCAAGTTCACAACCGAATCAGAACATAGATAGTGATAATGCATTTGAAGATGATGAAATTGGTTTAGACGTTTTACAACCCTTTTATGACCCTGCTCTTCAAATTATATTTTCTAGTCTTCTTGCTAGGAATAAATATGTCAAGTTTCTTAAGGGTAAGTTTGTTGTAGAGAGGGTTTATGATCGAACTGTTAACGAACCTGAGCTTTATTAGTTCATGAACCAACATGAGTGGGGTTATATTCATGATGGTCTTGGGTCGTCTTATCCTGAGATGACATGCCAGTTTTATGCTAACCTGCATGCTGCTAACAAACTCAGTTTTTGCTTCAAAACAATTGTTGGAGGAATAACATTTGAGGTGAACCGTGAAGTGATTGCATATTTGTTGAACTTATCCGTTGATCGCTCATTTGTAATCCCTCAACCTGAGAACCATAGACCAACTCATAATCAGCTATATGAATTGCTTCTAAATAGAAGTGAATCGTGGTCTGGAGGAAAGTTGCATGTTGACAACATTAGCTCTCATCTGAAGGTTTTCAGTAAATTGGTTGTTGCAAATCTGATTCCTAGTACACTTGATAAAAATCTCTGGAGCATAACCGTTGCTGAGATGGTTTGCTATCTTATCTCTGGAGAAGAGATTGATTTCTGCGACCTAATTATTCGTCAGATGATCCATATGGTCTCGCATAAAAAGAATCTTGGTTTCCCATGCCTTATCAGTATAATCTGCAGTCAATTCAAGGTCAAACCAATTGGCACCTGTACTGGTTATGCTTCTCCTTTATCTCAGATTGACATAAATAAGATGAAGAATCCAGCCTCCTCTGAAGACAGTCTTCTTAATAAAAGAATTGAGTGCCTTCAGGAACAACTAAGTTATGTGTTGGGAATTCAACCTGGAATTAACTGAACATGTGTGTAAGATTGATGAGAAATATAATCGCAATCAAGCTTAGTTTCTTTATTATCTATTAAAACTTCTTATGTCGAACTACTGTGTTGTTGTTATAACTCGTATGATTAGCTTTAAATATTTTTCATTTGATACATATGTTAGATCCATCATAAGTACATATAATATTTTTTCAAAAGTAAAGTCGTTCGTAAATTGATATGCAAGTATTGATAAAAGAATGAATGGACTTTTGACAAACACATAAGTCAAGCCTATATTGTCAAGTTGTGATGGAACATAGGTTAAAATATTTTGTGATTTAAGGATTATGTATATTGTATATCATTGTGCAAATGGTGATGGGAAATAAAATGAATCCTTGCTCATTCCACGATATAAGGTCGATCTCCGATCCACAATTTTTGTGTAAATACTGTGTTGTTCCATGAAGTGTCTTATGTTGAGCACTAAAACAACAAAAGTTGATTACTTTTGTGATTAGCTTAGTTGTTGTTCCATAAGGTATTTTATGTTGAACATGCTAAACTTAATTAATCATCTTGTGTGGTTATTTAGTTATCACTCCATAAGTTTTCTTATGTTTGAGCATTTCTTTGACTGGGTTGGTTATTCATGATTAACTTAGTCATTGCTCCATAGATTTTCTTATGATTGAGTGTGGCCAATTAAATTGATTACTTTTGTAATTAGTTTGGTTGAGTATATCAATTAGATTATTTGTGAGTTTTCTTGTGATTAATCTAATTGATTTCTTAAGTCTCCATAAGTTTACTTGTGTTGAGCATATTTGGTAAAATTAATCTTTGTTCGCTTTGGTTAATATGATTGAATATTTATTTTTGGATTTCAAATTCATACTCGTATGTGATTTGTTGAGTCCAAAGAAATCCTTCTTTTCTTTTGAAATTAAGGTCGCTCGTGTTGTTCTTTCGTGAATGACATTTTATGGGGGAGAGTTCTTTTGAACTTGTGCTTAATTGTCAAATCTTTGTGGGGAGTGCGGCTGTGGAATATTATAGGGGTTATCTTGTATCTTTATAAACTCCTTGATGAATGCATTTAACTTCGGATTTATGATTGCATCTAAACAAGATGATATACATTTACTCTTGGTCATGAAATCTCTCTTACGGAAATTTCATTAGGATCCCATTCTTGTACCTTTGCCAATTTTATTGACAAAAAAGGGGGGAATTAATATGTAGTTCACACTACAAATACATATGGTTTTCGGATCATTATGTAAGGGGGAGTGATTCCCATGTGAGATGGAGTATTGACTAAAGGGGAGTGAAGTATCACCATAGTATTGTTGTTGAAGTTGTGATGTAATTGGACTTTGACGCTGTGTAACGATACTATGACGATGTATAACAATGATTGAGAACCATTTCTTTTCTCATTGTTATAGATACGTATTTTCAACAACGATGATACTAAACTTACAACCTTTGGGATCATTGGATTACTTGGAAGTGACAAAGATTTCGAGTATTGTTGAAGATTAGACGACATGTGGAATAGGAGCTACAAAGTTTATTTATATATTTTTTGTATTTCATATGTATTAATAATTTTGCCACTAAAATTGACAAAGGGGGAGATTGTTAGAGCATTGCTCGGTCGAACTCGCATGTGTTGCTATCTCAAGCATGTTTATCAATGTTAGTGATCCAAACTATAAAGTCTTGATTTCTAGTCTACTATAGCTAAGGTCTTGGTCTAGGATAGAAAGTGTAGTTTAGCTCAATAACTCCATGGAGATTATCATACAAGATGAAGGACTACTCAAGGAACCGGTGGATCTTCATCGCCTAAAATGTATGTGGAGACTTGAACTTATCTGTCACTCAAAAGTCTATCTCCTCAATATCCTATCCTGAGACAAGAGTCGTTTTGCTATATAGACTTATATTATACACATGTGGATATTTCGATCTGCGCATATCTCGCTTATCTATTTCTATAAATATGTATTGGAAAAGCTTTTGCTTTATCCAAGTTCATCTTTACCTAGTGAAGAAAGTCATGTTATGTTTCAATCACTTTGAAAATTGCTCTGACGAAAAATGGTTTGTGAATAACAACTATATAACGTCCTCTGAGAATGTTTCAATGATTGAAATGAGAGTTTAGACAATATAACCATTGGAGGATATAAACATTGTTGTGGTAACACATATATGTATAAGTCCTTATTGCTTGAACCGAAGTTTGCGAACTTTGTTGATCAAGTGAAACCGGAGTAGTGAGTGAGCTCTGTCCGCGAACTCAGCTTACGAACTCAGTCCGCGAACCCAGACCGCGAACTGGTATAGTTCTCGAACTCGAGAATTTCTTCTGGAGTTTGTGAACTCCATTCGGGAACTTAAGTTCGCGAACCCAGTCCGCGAACTTGAGTAGGTTATGTCTAAAATCGATGTTTGTGAACTTATCTTTATAAACTAAGGAATGCTATTGCAAACCGTGGCTTTATAGGTCATGAGCCTATTCGAGTGAATCATATCGTTTTTGCTTCAATTGTGTCTAGTGTAGTACACAAAGATCTAAGCAATTTAATACCTCTCTAACTAGTTCATTTGAGTCATTTGAACTAGTTATGGTGAAGAAGAATATGGTTGATATGTAAGTTATCATATGGATAACCATTTGGTTAGCTATTGTTGAACCAACTAATGTACAAGTTTGGGTACGGTTACATGAACCTAAAAACTTCTAGTACATGTGTGTATAACAATCTATGTTTTCGATCTAACAGTTGATAAATATTATATAGAATCTAATCAGGTTTTCATCTAACAGTGAATATTGAATGCTTTGTTACTAAGCTAACATTGATTGCAAACCCTGATTTGAAGACTATATAAGGGAGAACTCTGGCAACTGGGAAAAATAATCCCCACACATTCTGTGTGATACTAGTTGTTCTAAGCTAGATTCGACTCTCCTTTAACCTTTGGTTTTCTTCTTCTAAAACCAGGTTAACGACTTAAAGACTTCATTGGGATTGTGAAGCCAGACCGATACTACTTTTCTTGTAGTTGTGTGATCTTATCTTGTTGTTTCTATCGTACAAGTACAATTGTAATAATTGGCTTGAGATTTATTTCTCCATTAGGCAAGATATAAAAGTAGTCACAAACACTTCGTCTCATTGTTTGTGATTCCTCAATAATCTTCTTCGCTGCGTCGATTAAGTTTATTGTGAGGTGATTCATAAAGCTGAGATTTTCTTCGGGAATATAAGTCTGGTTTTATCAATTAGTTCCTCTTCACCTTGATTTATCAAAATGCAGAACAAAAATCATAGGTATATTCGTGGGAGTCGAATTTATCTATTACTTGTAGACTTTTATGTGTGATACAGATTTGTTAATTAAAGTCTTCGACTTTGGGTCATAGAAACTCTTGGTTGTGGGTAAGATCAACTAAGGGAATCAAGTGCGTAATATCCTGCTGGGATCAGATACGTAGGAGCATAACTGTACCTTGGATCAGTGTAAGATTGGTTGGGGTTCCACTACAGTCCAGACCAAAGTTAGCTTGGAGTAGGCTAGTGTCTGTAGCGACTTAATACAGTGTATGTTTAATCTGGACTAGGTCCCGGGGTTTTTCTGCATTTGTGGTTTCCTCATTAACAAAATTCTGGTGTCTGTGTTATTTCTTTTCCGCATTATATTTTTTATATAATTGAAATAATACACACTAGTGGAAAATAGCCGTTTTAAGATAGTCCAGTAGTGTCGTTTCAGAGGATAAAAAGACACTATCAAAGTGCCGCTGAAAGTGCCCCAGATTCAGTGTCTTTTCTGAAACGGCACTTTCAAGGTGCCCCAAAATAATGATGCTTTAAGAGTGCCGTTATACACGACACCTGTATGACGTCGTAGATTTGATTTACTTTAATATTAAAAATATATGCCAGTGGTTGGTGATCAT
Organism: Papaver bracteatum; assembly: GCA_023529315.1. Classification (NCBI taxonomy): domain Eukaryota; kingdom Viridiplantae; phylum Streptophyta; class Magnoliopsida; order Ranunculales; family Papaveraceae; genus Papaver; species Papaver bracteatum. The sequence goes on along the minus strand of JAJJWX010003467.1, from coordinate 230,210 downwards.
TTATTATTATTCGATCAATGAAACAATTAGATTGATTCAAATTACAGTAAAGTGAAACTCAAATTAATTTGAAATTCAAATTAATTAAAATATTAATATTCAAATTCAAACTCAAATTCAAAATGACAATTCAAATTCAAACTCAAATTCAAATTAATTAAAATACTAAAATTCAAATGACAATTCAAATTCCATACAAAACCAGATTCATCTTATACAAAATGACAACACTATTACATTTAATTACTCATAAATTTAATCCAAACTAACAAAAAGAGAAAATGATTCAGTTGTAAATTAACAAGTTCAAGGTTTCTTAAAGAGAAGAGGTGATACAAGTCCTAAATATTTCAACAATTGCAGTCATTATGACCTTGGCACCATCTTGCTTGAGAACATAACTGCAAAATCTCAACCCTTTCCAACATTAACTTATCCAGCAACACCAACGATCTTACTATCAACCATGACATCAATCACCCTCATGAGACCATCTGGAAGAGAGATGGCATCCATAAAGGTACGAACTACATTCAGAATACGAGTAAAGTGTTAGACCTTATGTTCTAGTTACATGACTAGTTGAAACATGATACACAGAGGTGGTCTAATAGATACAACATCAAGACAACAACATCAACAACATTTCCATAATGATTTCATTGCTTACATAAACATGGAGACGAACAAATAAACCATAGGCAGTGAAAAACCATAAGCATGGTGAGTATGCGAAGACACATACCTCTATAGAACATTGTGATTGAATATCTAGAATCCATATTCCTTTTGTAGGGACATAATATTGTCACAACAATATTCCTGCGAAATAGACAACAATACTACGATACATTAATAATAAACGACTATTCTGCGACACATCAATGATATTTTGCGAGACATCCAAATATGACTTAAACAATGACGTAATGACAGAAACACGAAGAAAGTGTGACATGTTTGCGATATATCAATAAAACCAGCGAAAGATAAAGGCGGTGCCTGCTGCGATTTATCGCAAGAGCTCAGATCCAAATTTGAAGGGAATCTTAGCTATAAATGAGCCGTCATGAGCTGTAATCCACTATGTAAATACCTATATAAAGGAGATGAGTAGTTCCAGAGAGGGTAATGAATTTTTGAGTGTTAGGAAAGTTTTTAGGAGAGAGCAAATTTTTGTTAAGTATTTTGTGTTCTTGATTTCTGTAATTCCATAAGATCATATTAATGAAAAAGTGTTCTTAATCTTCAAATTATGTCATAAATATTGATAGATTCTCGAATAGGGTGTAGTGTGGGAATTCCTGCAACTACATTTTGGCGCTAGAAACAGGGATTGAAGAGTTGAAAATCATAGTAAAAGCTAGGTAAAGGAAAGAAATTATTCAAGAATTGGAAGAATACTTTTGGTGGAAGAGAAGATGATTGAAATCAAAGATAATCAAAAGAAATTGGAGTGTGATATAATAACAAAGACGATGATAGACAAATTCCATGAAGATATTAAAGGAAGGATACACAAACGAGATTTTGAAGGAAAGAAGATCATGACGGTAGATGAAGCATCACCGCTAAAAGATTGGGAAAAACAGAAGATTACATTTACAGCAGCAGAAATTCCGAAAGAGAATTTAAGTCATACATATCCATTGGTGATCACAGTGTATGTTGCACCAACAAGAAAAGAGAAATCAGTAAGATCTACAGAAGAATGGGCTGTGAATAGGACTCGGTGACACAGGAAGTTACGTGGATATAATGTTTTACCACACATTCAAGAAAATGGGATACAAAGATGAAGAAATGTTTAGTCCAACATATCATATTCACGGATTTGGAAAATCTTTAACAAAACCTAAAGGTGAAATTGTAGTACGAATTCCACTGGGGGAAATAGAAACACAGGTCACCTTGAGTGTGATAGATATGAAATTGCCTTATAACATGCTGTTGGGGAGGCCATGGATACATGCAATCAAGGCTGTATCATCAACTCTACATAAATGTTTAAAATTCCCTATGCCTAGTGGAATTGGCGAAATTAAAGGAGATGCAGATTATGCGGCGTTATGTTTCCAAAATGAAGTAAGGAATTGTGAAAATCAAATTCAGTTGCGAAAACAGCGTAGGAAAATGAGGAGAGAAGAAAAGAAAGAAGAAGAATTCAAGATTTACATGATAAAATCAAAAGAAGGAAAAGGAATATTCAGCGATATATCGCAAGAAGATGATGAACCAGTGCAGATAATAAAAACACCAACACCAATGGGAGAGAATGAAGCTAGTTATACCGCAGCAGAACCAACAAAAGAAGTTAATGTTGGAAGTGAAGAAGACCCAAAAATGCTGAAAATTGGAACTAAGATGGATGTGGAGGAAGAAGAGCAAACTGTAAATCTTCCGCGAGAATACAAAGATAATTTTGCGTGGAATATGGATGAGATGCCTGGAATAGATCCATCTGTTGCGTGGCATAGATTGGAGATTAACAAAAATATGAGACCAATCAAACAAAGAATAAGAAAGATTGCAACTACTTATCATGCTAAGATAGAGGAAGAGTTACAAAAGATGCTTGATGTAGGAATTATAAGGCAAGCGAAGTATCCAGAATGGATCGCCAATATGGTATTAGTTCCCAAGAAAAACAAATGGATAAGAATTTGCATCGATTTTACTGATTTAAATAAAGCTTGTCCCAATGATAGTTTTCCCGTACCAGATATCCCGCAGATGGTGGAATCTGCCGCAGGAAATGATCGAATATCTTCTTTGGATGGATACAAGGGTTATAATCAAATTCCGCTGGCAGAAGAAGATCAAGAACATACTGCATTCTTTGCTCCCAGAGGATTATATTGCTACACAAAGATGCCTTTTGGGTTACGAAATGCAGGGGCAACATACCAAAGAATGGTGGAAAAAGTATTCGCAAAATGGATACATAAAACTTTAGAGGTATATGTGGATGATATGTTGGTAAAAAGTAAAGAAGCTAAAAATCATGTGCAAGATTTGAGGGAAATTTTTGACCGATCGCCTTTTAATATCAAAGTAAATCCCGAGAAATGTACTTTCGGAGTATCATCTGGGAAATTCTTGGGATATATCGTATCAAAAGAAGGAATACAAGTTGACCCTGAAAAGGTGCAAACAGTTTGGGATATGCCAACTCCAGCAACAGTAAAAGATGTGCAAAAATTGAATGGGCTTTTAGCCTCACTAGGAAGATTCATTTCGCGGTCATCAGATAAGTGCAAGCATTTCTTCAACATATTAAAGAAGGGAACAAAATTTAAATGGACAGATGAATGTGAGAAAGCTTTTCAAGGAGTTAAGGAATATTTGATGAATATATCCATATTACAGAAGGCTGAACCAGGAGAAGAATTGATGATATATCTTGCGACAACTCTACATGCATTAAGTGCAGTACTTTTGCGAAATGACGCAGGAGTTGAAAAACCTATTTACTACATCAGCAAAACGTTTAATGCTGCAGAGAAAAATTATTCGAAGATTGAAAAATTAATTTTGGCATTAGTTTATGCAGCTTCTAAACTTCGCATATATTTCCAAGCGCATAAAATCAAAGTACTAACAAAAGTACCAATCGAGTCAGTAATGAAAAATTCAAAAAGATCAGGCAGAGTTGAAAGATGGAATGCACAAGTGGGGCACTTTGAGATCCAATATGCAATTTTATCTTCGCCAAAATCTCAAATTGTCGCAGAGTTTCTCGCGAGTTTCCTTTGGAGGATGATGAAGTCAGAGAAGACATGATGGATATAGAAGAAGAATATGGGGATCCTAGAGATCTTTTAACAGAACCAAATAGATGGGAGATATTAGTGGATGGATCATCTAATGGAGAAGGAAATGGAGTTGGAGTCGTTTTTATTTCACCAGAAGGTGCAAAAATGGCATTCGCATTTCGATTGGAATTCGAATCTACCAATAATGAGACAAAATATGAGGTTGTAGTACATGCCTTAAGATTTGCGATAGAAATGAAGGTAGAGAATGCAAGAATTACCAGTGATTCACAGTTGGTTATTTGCAAAATTGAAGGGGAATATGCAACTAATGATTTATCTTTGAGAAAATATAAGAAACTTGTATAAGAATTATCTGCGAAAATACCAAGACTCAAATGGAGGCATATTTCAAGAAGAGATAATAGACTTGCAGATGCTTTTGCGTTCATATCAAGTATGATGGTAGATCCGACTGCGAGAAATATAAAAATACAAACATTAATAGCACTATCAATTGTTAAAGAAAAAGAAGAGGAAGCTGAGGCAATGTTAGTAGAAAATAATGGCGAAGAATCAAGCCGAATTAACGCAGATTGGCGTGCGGAAATTCACGCGTATCTAGCAAGGGGGTAGTTACCAAGGAATAGATTGGAGGTACATAAATTAAAAAGTAGAGCAACAAATTACGAGTTAAGAGATGGGGTATTGTATCGAAAATCTTTAAATGGGCCTTCCCTCAGATGTTTGACACTAGAAGAAGGAAAACAAATACTAAAGATGCTACATAGTGGGGATGCTGGTAATCACAGCGGCGGTAGATCTTTAGCATACAAAACGAAAATTCAAGGTTATTATTGGCCATATATGCATGAAGATGCAAAGAATTTATCAAGAAGTTGCGAGGAATGTCAGCGATTTGCAAAAAGAATACATGCACCAGGTGAAACGTTAACATCTTCAAAAAATGTTTGGCCATTTGGAAAGTGGGGTTTAGATATTGTGGGACCATTTGTGCCAGGAACATGGCAAAAGAGATACTTAATTGTCTCAACAGATTACTTCACAAAATGGGCGGAAGTTAAGGCAGTACAACATATTCGTGATAAGGACATTTTCACATTTATATTTGAGAATATCATCTGCAGATTTGGAATTCCAGCACAATTAGTGTCAGATAATGGAAAGAAATTTGAAGGACAAAATATAGAGATGTTACTTAATGCATTCAAGATAAAGTGTAGAAAATCAACTCCTCTATATCCGCAGGCAAATGGTCAAGCTGAAGCAACTAACAAAACAATTGCAGATATTCTCAAAAAGAAATTATAAGGGCATCATAGAACGTGGTGTCAACAAGTCCATAATGCAGTTTGAGCTTATAATACAACACGAAGAGAAGCAACTGGGGTATCACCTTTTTTTTAACATATGGGGTTGAGGCAGTATTACCAAAAGAAGTCGTTATTCCTACAACTAAAAGAGAAGCTTGGGAAAATAAATCTTAATGCAGGTATGATTCTAGACAAACTTGATGAGGTAGAAGAGAAGAGAGAAAAGGCGTTACAACATATGGAGAACTACCATCGCAGACTAGCTCGTGAATATAATAAACGAGTAAAGAAGCGTGAATTCCAAGTTGGAGATCTAGTTCTGCGAGAAACACCAGAATATCAGCGAGAGAATGGAGGAAAATTAGCGAAAATATGGGATGGGCAATATATAATCAAAGAAATAATTGGAACTGGAGCATATAAGCTAATGGATCTCGAAGGAAGAGACATGGGCCAAAGACTTGGCAGACCATGGAATAGACAATATCTAAGAAAATATTATCAGTAAAGATTTGAAAGACTAGAATGAATGGATCACACGCAAGAAGTTGCGAGAGAATAAAAGAGATATTCTACAAGAACAAATCTGGCTGAATATAAAAATTATTTTCCGCAATAATTTGCGAGATAATTAAAAAATTAAATGCAAATAAGACGGGCACTAATTGCCTAAAAAAATATAAAGAACGGGACGAACTTTTATGGCGTACACCCTAGTTAGCGGATTCTATTCCGTAAGAGGAAATGTCCTTAAAGTGCGTCATAAGGGGGGTATCTCTTTACTTTCAATTATCATAAGAATGGGACGAACTTTTATGGCGTACACCTTAGTTCGCGGATTCTATTCCGTAAGAGGCAATGTCCTTAAAGTGCGTTATAAAAGGGGTATCTCTTTGCATGGCTATGGGAAAGGATATACCGCTGCTGGAACCTAGTCATGGAGATTGGGATTATAAAAAATCCATCCAGGAGAGATAACTTGAATTCCCAATTATATAAGGTTATACCCTGGTTGGGAGCCTGAGAGTTTCTCCTAAGGAATGAAACGTATGATCAAGGCGTCAAGGTACACGGTTGAGCTGTGGGTGCCCGGGATGGATGAACCTACCCTGGCCATCCATGGAAAGTCTTGGTTTACGATGTGTTCGGCCCGAAGAAAACCCAATTTAGGGTGCAGTCTTGTAACTATAAGACATATAAGGCATAAAGGACAAGGCTGCGAAAACAACTGGTTGTTGGCAGAACCGGATGGGAAAGTGCTAGTCTTGTATGGCCGATGTATAATCCTTGAAGGGGCAACCGGGGGGAGAGATAAAGGCGATACCCTCCATTAGGGAGCTGTGTATCAAAAAATATGGCAATGTCACGGGGCTTTATATTCGCAAGAATGTTTAGGCCCGTCATATTGTCGCGTGATAGAGACAGCAATGTCATGGGACTTTATATTCGCAAGAATATTTAGGCCCGTCATATTGCCGCGTGACTGGCCAGAAAGCCTAGAGAGAAATGTTAAGATGAGGTCAATGGGATTTTGCGATAAGATCAAAAGATGAGATAAATGAAATCAATAATAAGAGGATATAAATCGCAAAGACGTCCTGCGATTTCATCGCAAAGACGACAATATCATAAGTCTTAAGAAGAAAAGGGAGATTAATCTCACAAGATGGATTAGATTTATCATATTGTCGCAGAGATTAAAATTAAATCATAAGTCAAGATCAACGGATTATTACGTATAAAGGTAAGAATGTCCTGCGATCTTGTCGCATAAAAGTGGCATAATAAGAACTTTAACTAGGAAGGCGAAATAAGACCACAAGAAAAGTTATATCTGCGAAGCATATAACAAATTATTCGCAGAAATATTTGCGATAATACTAAAAATTGGTAACAAAAGTCAAGCATGGGATTTCTTACAAGGGTAACAAATAAAATACTTCACAAGGAAGATTATGAGGGGCAAATATGGGGATTATAAAACTCTATTTCATTATCTCCCTTGAGAAGAATCAAAATAATAAAAAAGAAGGAAGATAATCAAGTTTATGAAGATTGGATTCAGAATTAATAAAAATATATAAATTAGAGCAGATGATTGAGTTACAAAGAACTTCAATGTTTCGCAAAAAGTGCAGGAAAAATTCGGAAATTACAATGATTCGCAGAATCAGAAATATTTCGCAGGAATACATGATAATTTAAAGAATATTCTTCTCTAATTTCATCATTCTTGTTCACCACTATTATCTTCACCAGTATCATCTTTTTCAGTATGAGTTTCTCCATCACCAGTGATTGTTTCATGAGGAGGATTTTGTTCTTCATGAGGAGGATCTTGTTCTTCTGTTTCATTAAGAGGGTTTCCTTCGTCCTCAGGTGGATTTTGTTCGTCTTCAGAAAAATCTTCTTCATTACTTGAATAATTCAGATCTTCATCTATAGGATGGGGAACTTCATTATCATCTATCTCTAAAGGTTTGATCTTTATAGGAGGTAGAGAATGAGAGAGTAGAACATTATTTATGAAAACCTCAGCGCCTAAATGAGCTTTGCGGAGGCAATTCTTTTCCCGATTTCTGATCTATATATCTTTAAAATATTCAAGATAGTCAGATTTTCTCAATGCCCTGTTATGAGAGTTGGAAAACGCGGTGTTCTTTTTGCGAAGTTTGGCTAATCTCATAGATAGATCCGAAATTGAAGCTTGAAGATTCTTCTCAGATTATGCGAAAGAAAAATTGCATGTTAGAGAGAATTATTGTGAAAAATAAAATGAGAAAATACAATGAAGTAATTAATAGATGAGGCAGTCAAAATGACTACCTTCCTTTTGAGAAGATAAAGTGTGAATTATAGTAAAAAAAGCAACTCTTCCATCGGTCCATGGCATCATCAAAATTATCCCCAACCTTACCTTTTAAACGTGATTTTATACTTTTTTCATAATTGCGAAGATAAACATTTTCTTCCTTCAGTCGAGAATAATCATCTTTGAGATTGTTGACTTTTACACTTAGATCTAATCTACCTTTAATAAGCTTCTCTTGTTCAGTGGTAGATGATTCAGTTTTCTTTTTAAGTTCATCTTTCAGTATGCGAAGGGACTGCTCTTGATCCTTACACAATTTTTGAAGATTGTCTAGTTGCTGCGAATAAGCCTTTGTTGTATCTACAAAACTACGTTTCTCTTGAGATAAAACTCTGTTTTCATCTGATAAAGATTCCACCCTCAAATTAATTTGATTCAGCGAATATAAAAGTTGGGAGGCTTCGTTATTTAGACGATCCCGTTCATGAATTAGTTGATCGCGTTCATGAGTTAGTTGGTTGTTCTCATTCTTAAGGTTATTTATCTTGTCAAGTGAATATGTATGAAGAATATTCAAATTATCAAATTGATTCTTCCAAGATTCTTTCCCAAAGCGGGCTTCCTCAGCGATTGTTTCCCACTCAAATATCTTCATTAATTGGTTATGTTTTGAAGCTAAATATACATCAACAAATAAATAAGGGAAAATTGAATACATAAAAAGCAAGGGTTTACAGAGGCAAAAAGTAAAGACAAGAAAGTTATACCTTTTAGATCATCATTTCTGCTGCGAAGAATTTCACAGTCTAATTCAGAATTATGAAGCTTATGATCGAGAAATTCACACTCCAAAGTTTTGGCTTGAAGATTCTTCTTAAAAATTTCAACCTCATCTTCTAAAGCAGTTAACGAAGATGAAGAACCGCAAGACCCAAGATGCTTGCTTAGAATCATATAAATATCCTGTCTCGCAGGATCTGGAGAAGATTTCATATCATCGTTCAAAACTTCAGATAATACTTGAAAAGCAGCTTCAACCCCTGTTGCTATTTCTTGGGAAGAAGGAAGAGAAGTAGAATAAGAGGTTTTGGCAATAGTAAGAGTGGAAGAAGGAATTTGATTGGTCGCAGTTATAGTTTCATTCACCGCATCATCATCCACCGCAACCTCCTTTATTGCAGCTTTGTTTACCACAGTTTCATTATCTACGACTTCATTTGCCGCAACCTCGTTAACTGTTGTTTCATTTACGTTAGTTACATTCACCGCAGCTTCATTTGTCGCAGATTTATTTCCAATTATCATAGATTCTTCTATCGCAGTTTCCAAAATGTTGGGATTATCAGAGATAGGAATGTTAGTATTGATAACTTTATTAGAGGTTGATGAAGAAATAATATGGGTATTGAGATTCACGCAAGGAGAAGAAGGAGATTTATCTTGCGATGGAACAGGTTTTGCAGGTAAAAATTCGAGAATATCCACTTCATCTGAAAGAGATTTAACTTGACGCGAACGCTTAAGAGGTTTAGGAACATTCTCTTCGTTCTGCGAATAATAATGTAGGTAATAAACAGAGGCAACAATATTGTTATTTCAAAATAATAGGTGTTTCTTACTACCTTATCATTCTCAGATCTCTTCGTCTTCCCAACGCGCCTTTTCTGAGAACCCTTAGGGTTAGGGTTCTTGATAGTAATTTTAGTTTGAGAAATGGTGTTACTGAAAAAGATGATAGAATATGGGGATTATGGAAAGCAAGAACATACCTTTGAGTCTCCATTAAAGCAGCAGCAGGAAGAATACCAGGAAAGAAAAAGTTGCAGACAAAAAAGATTTTAAAGAAAAAAGAGAAGGTGAAAGAAGAAAGAAATACACTCAAGAGGAATGGTATTTATAGATGAAGGATGGGTAACCGGGTAAAACGGTAAAGATCGACGCGTGTCAATAGTAAAAGCGTAAAGTAGGGAACTTTGTCGGGTAAAAGATAAGGAGTTGCGGCAAATTAAGAAGCTTCTCATGATATTTATCTTCTTCGTAGAAAAGATATGAGAAGAGGCAAGATTTAGGGACAGAATATTGTCACAACAATATTCCTGCGAAATAGACAACATTACTACGATACATCAATAATAAACGACTATTCTGCGACACATCAATGATATTTTGCGAGACATCCAAATATGACTTAAACAATGACGTAATGACAGAAACACGAAGAAAGTGTGACATGTTTGCGATATATCAATAAAACCAGCGAAAGATAAAGGCGGTGCCTGCTGCGATTTATCGCAAGAGCTCAGATCCGAAGTTGAAGGGAATCTTAGTTGTAAATGAGCTGTCATGAGCTGTAATCCACTATGTAAATACCTATATAAAGGAGATGAGTAGTTCCAGAGAGGGTAATGAATTTTTGAGTGTTAGGAAAGTTTTTAGGAGAGAGAAAATCTTTGTTAAGTGTTTTATGTTCTTGATTTCTGTAATTCCATAAGATCATATTAATGAAAAAGTGTTCTTAATCTTCAAATTATGTCATAAATATTGATAGATTCTCGAATAGGGTGTAGTGTGGGAATTCCTGCAACTACACCTTTAGTTCCTGAAAGCATCAAGAAGTGATTGAATCTCCTTGTACATAATGAAGATAAAAGGATAACCACAAATAAATAAGTATTGAAATGAGCATTATTACCTGAGCATCTCAATCTGAATATTCATCATCTCCACATTCAGCTAGTTCCTGGCATTATAAGAAAGTGAATGAATCTCCATGTACATAAAGAAGATAGAAATAATTTAAAACGACAAGCATATAATTCAGACAACCGAAGCCAACCAAGCTAACCAGATTCATGCTTAAATTTAAGTGCACATTCATTCATTCGAAAGCATAGAATTCAGACAACCGAAGGGAAAAATTATACTATTAAAATGAAACTCACATAACTTAAACCTTGGAAAGAGTTCAAAAAAGAAATGGGATATGTCATAAAAAAGATTTACTGACAAAAGTGATTCGAGTCGCCTAATCAAGAAAATTTAGGCTCTACTAAGGTCTAATTTTATCAAGCATTTATGGATGTACTTACTATCTTCTAGCATGCCTTGTCAATTCTACAAATAAAGAAGATTACAATTACGAATAGAACTCAAACTACATCACCAATAAAAACTGTGACAACTAAATAGCAAGTTATTGTCCAGCTGTTCTGCAGCTAATTCATAAATGTGGTACCCCAAGTGATTCGAGTCGCCTATCAAGAAAAGTTAGCCTCTACTAAGGTCTTTTATCATGCATTCATGGATGCACTTACAATCTTCTAGCATGTCTTATCAACTCTACAAGTGTATAATGAGGTATGAGATAAATAGCAAGTAAAGAACATTACAATTACGAATAGATCTTAAACTGCATCAACAATAAAAACAAAAAGCCTCCAATCTATTGGATTAGTCATGACTGATTCTTTATGGGCAGTGTTTATACTCTTGCTGGTATATATACATTTCCTTTCCTAGAATCAAGACATTGTGGAACATATAATACATACTGTCAGAAGGTTGATGCAGTGTATTCGTGTCTAGCATTTTTCATCTTCTCCTAACTTGTGTTTTGTGGATATATAAAAGTTGATGCAATGCATATGGCTTCCAATGCAATAACGGAGTTACTAAATTTACAGTGGTAATTGCATGTACAGGTAAAATGCTTATATGGGTAAAAAAATAAAATTGCTTCTATCATAAGATTATGTTTGACCCATTGAAAGGAATAAATATTTACTGAGACAAGCAAACTTTACCTGAGCATCTACATTCAAATACTCATCATCTCCCTGCTAGCATTAAGAGGTGAATGAATGTTCAGATCTCTTTTACGTAAAGAAGATTAAGAGAAAACCAAATAAATAAACAAGTCCTAAAACAAAGCAACGTTACCTCAGCAATTCCATTCCAATATTCATCATGTCCAACAGTTTCTGAAATCAATGGAGCATCACCAGAGGTTGCAGTGAAGACATATGGATCTTCAAAAGCATTCATATGGGGGTCTGATCTCATGGGAGATTCCAAAACCAGATTCTAATGCTTTCTTGTCAAATCGCTGCAGTAAAAAACTTGGATAGCTTGAGAAGCATGGATTAATGGCTCATCTTCTTCCTTTGATCTTCTAATAAACATTTCAAAATTGACAAACCTCAACTTTGTCTCTCGATCCACATATGACCCATGTACTTTATCTTCAACTCGCACCCAATCACAATAAAAAACAACTTCTGTGAAAAATCCATAGTCTAGTTCAAGTATCTTTTGAAGAATTCCATAGTACGTAGTATCGTCATCAACAAGGTTCGTATCTCTCGCACTTGCTCTAAATCTGGTGCAAGCATTCATGGTAACTCCACTGTTTTGTGTAGTCAAATTTTTTTCCGCATCTGCTGTGTAGAAAAGATAGCCATTAACACAATACGAATTATACGAAACTGTATAGAAGGTTGGCCCAGGGACAAGCCTATGAAAATATGTTATGGGAGTGCCTTCAAGTTTATCTCTTAACCATGCAATGTAATCCATAGCCTCTATCCTTCCCCTACGAGTCCGGTTAAGATTGGAAAGATAAATATTATATTTTCTATAAAACGACAAAGACAGTGGTAAGTGAAGGTTACTTTTATAGTGCAATGAATTGATTTGAACAAAAACCGACTTATGATCTACTTACGCTTCCCATTCAGTATTTTCATCTATCCAAATACGAACTTGATCATACTCTAAGGTGGTTAGCTTATATGTTTTTCCTTGTGAATCATGTGGGTATGAACCTTCATAAACTTCACCGGGCATTGATATCTTTCCACGATATTTATAAGACCTTTGCTTCCCCTCATGAACGAACTCCATCCACTGGCGCACCCCTTCAATGACCTCATACTATTTTTGGATAGACGCTTCTATATAATTTTTGTTGCGGCCATAAACCTTGTAGGTTCTCATCATCCTGCACATGTAATTAGTAACCAAGTATATGTAAGTATGCTGATTTTGTAAAGGAACAAACTGAAAGGATATTAGTAACTACATGATTGTACCTCTCAAAAGGGTACATCCATCTAAATTGAACAGGCCCCAATAAATGTGCCTCTTCTACCAAGTGCACGACAACATGAGTCATACTAACAAAAAAAGCAGGCGGGAAGTATATTTCAAACATACATAATGACTCCACTACACGTTCATGCATTAGACGAAGTTCAGCACGATAAATAACCTTGAAACAAAGGACTTTGAAAAATAATGATAAGTGTCGAACTGCCTCACACAGAGGCTTATGTTTTTTGAAACCATGCATTATAAAAATAGGCATCAGACCCTGCATAAGCATATGATAGTCATGGGATTTGAGACCCTTCAATTGAAACTCTTTTAGACATACTTTCTTTCTCCAGTTCCCGCTATAACCAATTGGTACTTTCAGTGTGCTAAGAGTTTTGCAGATAACTTCCCTTTCAGAATCAGACAAGCGATAAGGTGCACGGGGGACCACCAATTTTCCATTATTCTCCGTCAACCATAAGTTAGGCTTCAACTTCATAAGTTTTAAATCTTTGCGCGCTGGAACTCCATCCTTTGACTTATCTTTATGGTTCATAAAAGTTCCAAACAAATTCTCTGCAAAGTTCTTTTCCACATGCATGACATCCACATTGTGCCGAATATGTAGAAACTAATGAGATAGAATTAGTTAGAAAATATTTAGAAACAACAGTAACATTTTGAACTAAAATAACTGCAAGATACATACAAGAAGTCAAGATAAAAACACCTTCCAATATGGGAGACAAAAGAAGATCGATCTCTTCGACCACGGAGAATTTACCTTGACTGCCCGCTTTACCAACTTCCCAAATCGTTTATCCGCAGTTTATGTCTTCTCGAACTAATTGACGCCACTAAAACGGCTTGGTGCACCCCTATATTCTTGCTTTCTGTTGAACTGAGATTTCTGTTGTCTATAAGGGTGATTTTTATCTCGTAGAAACTTCCTATGACCCATATAAGCAAACTTTTTCCCCTATTTCAGCCTTAATTCTTCTGTATTTTCTCCACACACGGGACAACCAAATTTTCCAGATGTTCGCAGACCCAAAACATGGGCATATCTGGTAAAGTCATGTATGCGCCACAATAAGATTTCCTTCATTGTAAAGTAAGTCTTTGTATGAGCATCATATGTGACCTTTCCGTCTGACCATAATTCTAGCAACTCGTCGATCAAAGGTTGTAAATAAACATCTATGTTATGATTGGGACCACTTGGACCAGGAATCAGCATTGTTAACATTGTGAAATCTTTTGACGTACATACTTCCGGTGCAAGATTATAAACAACAATCATGACAGGCCAAGTACTGTGCGTGCTCATCATCCCGAAAGGGTTAAAACCATCAGTTGCAAGTCCTAGACGCAAGTTTCGCTTCTCTACAGAAAACTCAGGCCACTTTGTATCTATATACTTCCACTGAGAAGAATACGCAGGATGTCGCATGTGTGTAGCACTTTCCACAACCTTAGAATACCAAATCATTAGCTCAGCTATCCAAGGTATAGTATACAAGCATTGTAACCTTTCCGTAATTGGAAAATATCTAAGTATCTTTATCGACACCTTTCTAGTGGTTGGCATACTCCCCTCTGGCGGATTTTTCCATCTACTTTCCTTACATTTAGGACACTCCTCTAAATCAGCATACTCCTCTGTACAACACTTACTAACATGTTTTGAGTGTCTTCTTCTTTACATAAAAAGAGATGAGACTCAAAACCACAAAAAACCTCTAACTGTACCCAAAAATATTTCCCCAAAATAGTTACATCTATAACCCCGGATCATATATCCCAAAATACTTACATATATCACTTTCATTTTTGCTTCCAATTTGTTTGTACCCAAAAAAAGTCCCACAAAGATCTAAGAACTTCCACCAAAAAACTTAACTTCCAAGTTCAGGAGAACTAAAAATCAACATCATCACAGGTGACCAAGTTTCTTGGCCATAGAATCATTTCGGTTAGAGAAATGTCACCAAGAGTTCCATCACCATCATACAGTTCCTCTGTTGGTACCAAAATTCGATCAATGAGGACCAAACAATCTCCATTTGATGGTTGTGCACTTGGATCAACACGACCAAATGCAACAGATCTCTTTCTCAAGTTCCTAAACACTACCTTATGAACTCTAGGTTGAGAACCAGTTCCAACATTCATTTCCTGAGACATAATAAAATCCTAAGTCAAATAAAACACAGGTGGAGTGAGAAAAACGGTGAAAAGTAAATGGTTTTCGATTTAATAACTGAGTTGGTAAGAAAAATATTACCTGATCAGTATTGGCATTGTTGGTGCCACCCCTTGCTTCCTCAACATACTCCTCAAGAACTCAAAGACGATCTTCAATAACTCTATTCTTCAGTTGTTCTTGACGCAACTTCTCCCTAGGAATTGCAGAAGCAAGCAATTCAGTCTTTGGGACACCACCTCCCATACCTCTAACGAAGCCCCCACGATCAGTCCCAAACACCTATGAGAAAGTAAAAAAAAATGAGTTAGTAACTAAAAGGTTTTAATTTCACAAGAACAAAAAGAAATATGAAATTCATATGCACTCACCTTCGCGACTGCATCCCTGTCGACATGGGTCTCTTTACTATACTGATCAGTTTGTAGCAACTCTTTTACCTCTCCCTGTAAAGTACGAAAGAATATATAAGCAACTGAAAATCAAATTAAATGACATACTTGTTAATCTTATATCAATATGCATAAAAACAAAACTTACCACATATCTTCTGCATATTGCTTCATAGTCATCAGGGTCAAGTTGTTCAAGTTGTTCTTCTGACAGCTCTTGGTACACATGTGTAGCAACAAACACTACAGATATACTAACCATACCTGTTCGACTTTGTGTTTCCATAATATGCCGACGCCGCGCAATACCATCTCTTCCAGTACTATGTAGAGCTTTAACTGCTTTCCTTGCTCTCCTCCCCCTCTCCCTGACTTCATTATCTTTAACATCACTAACCATCTCCACAAAAGCCTCCCAATATTCCTTTTTCTGATTTCCTGGCCTCTTAGATTTTCGTTCAGCAATAGTACCACCTACATCACACATTCTCCTTAGAGGAGTCTTACCATTCCTTCAATCCTTGTTTGCCCTTTTTAAAACTTTATCCCTAACAAATTCAGGAACATTGTACACATTCTTGATTTCTCTCCACACTTCTTCCTTGAGTTCCGGAGAAACTTTCCTCCAAGTAGCATGAGACGGGGACACAATACTCCTAACAACGACTCCAATTTTGGTGGAAAACGCCTTTGAATCTCCAATAGGTTGTCCATGTGTGGAATGAAACTGGAAGAAGGTGACCAACTACAGAAAACAAATATAGATATTAGAAATAGTAAATTGAAGTTTCACTGATAAAAGAAGGAAACTGAAAGACAAAAAAAAAATATGTTATTACCATTCCTGCTTGCTTGAGGAGTTTGAGTTTCATTGACAGACTGCTGGAAAGCCGCATTCCACTGATCCTCAACACGTACACTTCCCATTGGTTCACTGTGACCATCCCCTGGAGAATGCTCACCATCTGATGACAAATGTTGACTCCTAGAACCTGTACTGGCAGACCTGTCTGGACTAGCAAAAGTATTGAGCAGGGGAGTTAGCCAATGACTTGTAGTAGACCTACTACTTGTAGCCCGAGATCGACTGCTACTTGCACTAAGTCTCACCATAGTCATATAAAATAAAACCAATTAATATTCAGAATGTAAACTGCGGAAGATAAACAATGCAATGAATCACCAGAAAAGCTGAACTGAATAAATATCACCAACCCAAGCTTGTCAAAAAGATTTGATATTATGACTAGCTAGCTTCCTTATCTACCTCGCATTATTATCGAACTGTCTACGCTATATGAGAATCACCAACAGGAGATCCACTAATCAACATGCATTTATATTACATACATGATCATACCTTCCTACACTATCCTGTTATGCATAAATTCTTCTTCCTTCTAATGGAAAAAATTAGCAACTTGAATAAAAAGACAGCATTATGCACAAATATATGAACATTCAATCAAGAAAATAACAAATTATGTATGCGCAAAGAACTACTAAATAATGCTGGGATCAAATACTTCATTCTAAACATCTTCAAATGACCATAAATTGTTATTCATATAAAATTTAAGCAATCTAACCAATGATTATGAATTTTTAAAATTTCTAACTATGCAACTGAAAATTTTGAGCTGTTTCACACAATCATTAGATATAACCAAATTACTCCTATAAAATTTTAAATCTTACTTAGCTAAAATTGACCCTCACATGATGAATCAAATACAAATCATAATCAACAACTTCATAAATACTAAGCATACAACTTCATAACAGATTTTACTTCATTAAACATATCTAGATGCTAATCATGCAAATTGAATCAACAAATAAACCCTATACGTGACACCAATCATACAAAATACAACTAAACCGTACAAATCCACGAATTACTAAACATGTTCTTCATACCGAAATAATTAGAAAGTGAATATACCTTGAGATCTTCCAAAAATCAAGTAAACCCTGTCAATAAAAAGAACAAATGATAATTAAAACCTAAAAATAAACAAGGAGAACAACAAAACAGAAAAGGGGATTTTTAGAAAAACCCTAGAAATTACAAACCCTAATTCTACCATGAACAAAATCAAAGAAGAACAAGAAACAAACAGAAAAGGGGGTTGCTTTTCAAAACCATGATTTTGAATTACAAACCCTAACTCTTCCATGATTAAAATCAAAGAACAAATAACGAACAAAAAAGGGGATGTTTTGCAGAACCCTAACTTTACCTTCAATAAACGAGTTTTGATGATGAGGGTTTCAGAGAAATAGGGTTCAATGGTAGTATTTTTCTCTGATTTGGGTAAGAGATGGAGAGATACTTGGGTGAGCGAGGAGGAGTGAAGACCGAAGTGAGAGATGTGGGAACTGGGAAGGATATATAAATAATAAGGAATTAAAAAAGTATTTTACTCGATACTAACGAGGTGCTCTCCTAACCACACAAAATGGAGGGAAAGTTCGTGCTAAAAAAATCTACCAGTGAAACGATCCTATATGAGTGTCGTTGCACAAGTCAACAAAGGTCCGGCCACTACAATGACTTGACTTTAGTCAGCGACCAAGTGTATAGTGTCCTTGTAAAAGTCAATTAAAGCCCAACTGTCACGACGAATTGACCTTAGTCAACGACGCGTTACGTTTATATCGATTTTCCACTAGTGACAGGTTGTGCGTTGTAGTTGCAGGAAATCCAACACTACACCCTTGATAAGAATTTACAGTAATCAACTCATCTTTGAAGATTAAAAACAACACTTTATTATTTGATTCTCAGAAATGTTTACAAGAAATGGAAGAAATCAAGATTACAACCGCTCTCTTGAATTTTCTCTCTCCTCAAGATTTTTTCAACACTCAAAAAATACATCATCCCCTTTATGGACAAACTGGGTCTCTTTATATAGGGTAGTTACATAATGGATGACAGCTAAGTTTTCCTTTTATTTTGGATTTTACCTGCGATCTTATCGCAACAGTTATGATGTCGAATCTCGCAAACGTTGTATCCATCGCAAGATAATCATGCTCTTCTCGTGTTTTTTTATCGTCAGTTATTACGTCATTCTTTGTATCATCCTTTAAGTAATTTTATGACGCTCGCAAAGTGTTGTTGAAAAACTCGCGGCAATGCTCGCAGAAGTGTCGTTAATCTCGTAAGAATAATGTTGTAGCGATATTCTGGTCCTACATCTTGCCTCTTCTCATGTCTTCTTCGCAAAGTGAAGAGGATATGAGAATCTCCAACTCTTCATAGCGCTCACAACTCCCTTTCTTCCCATATTTTCTTCTCGATATAACTCCGTGAATTTAGCTTAACCGCCTACACGTGTCGTAAATTCTTCTTTTTACTGGCACGTATCTTCTCAACAGGTCATATCTTTTTGCCTATAAAAGGTAGAATTTGTTTACATAACTAATTTTCTTCTTTCACTTTTCTATCTTCTTCGCTTCTTCATCCTCTGCAAATTTTTCTGGTCTGCAACTTTTCTTCTTCTTCATATTCACATGCTACTGCTTTAATGGAATCTTCAAGGTATGCATTTTTCTGTCATTACTAAATTCCATTTTTCTTACTTGAATCATGTTTACTCATATTTTATTAATATTTTATATTTGATTCTTCACAATTCTCACACCTATATTTTCTTTTCAGCGGAACTACTCCTAACACCCAGTCTGCAACCCAAAGCCCTAAACCTCTCAAAAAATTAGCTCACAAGAGAAGGAATCCTGCGAGTCATAAGGTAGTAAAAAATATTTACTTCTCCTTAATAACAATATTGTTGCCTCTGTTTCTTATCTAAGTTATTATTCGCAGGATGACGAAAGTATTGTTAGTCCTCGAAAATATCTCGCCAAGTTAAAACCCTTGAAGCTAACATTATCATTCCCAAATTGACATCCGCGGGAGCTATCCCCACTACCTCGCAAATGGAACCTCCTTCTACTATCTACGATAATATCGCCACCAACATCCCTATCTCCACTGATATTTTAACAAATGAAATTTCTAAAAGTGCTGAAAATGAAACTCCTTCCAGTCCTTTATTACCTCCAAAGGTTACCTTTCCAGATACTCCTCCTTCTAACAATGTAGTCATTGTGAAAAATCCAAATCTTCAAATTTCTACTGTCATTATTTCACCTTCTACATCTCTTCCTTCTTCTTAAGAAACTTCAATAGGAGTGGATATTGCTTTCAAAACCTTGTCTGATATTTTAGATGAGGTTAAGAAGTCTTCCACTGATCCTGTCAAGCAGAACATCTGCGAGATTCTATGTAAGTATTTTGGTTCTAATCAAATGGATTCACAAGCAGCTTTAGAGAATGAAGTTGAAATGCTTAGAAGAAATCTCCAAACCAAGACCTCAGAATGTGACCTTCTCTGCCAAAAGCTTCGCAATTCTTCACTTGATTACGAGAATCTTCGCAGTAAAAACCAAGAGATAAAAGGTATAATTTTCCTGCCTCTATTTCTTGTTTTTCTGTTTTATCAAATTTTCATATTTTCATATTTTCTGTACTCAAACTTCCTTCTTAAATTCTTGGTTCATACATTAGTTTTAAATCAGACTCGATTCATGGAGAGACTTAAATTTGAGTCTATCGCTGAAGAAGCTCGTGCTGAAAAAGATTCTTGGATGGACCAGTATAATAGATTAGATAATCTCTACACATATTCTATCGATCAAATAGATAATCTTACTAATGAGAATAATCAATTATTGCAAAGCCAAAATTTATTAAGTAGCGAGGTTACTCGCCTCTCATATTTGTTAATCAAGGCTAATTTGGCGATGGAATCTTTATCAGATGAAAATAGAACTTTATCCCAAGAAAAACATAGATTTTCAAGTTTCATGGCGATTTCCTCGCAACAATTGAGTAATCTTCAAAGAATATGTGATAATCAAGAGCAATCTATTCGTTCTCTTAAGGATGAACTCAAGGAAGTAACTGAATTATCTGCCGCTGAGAAGGATAAACTTATCAAGGGTAGGTTAGCTCTTAGTTTAAAGGCCAGCAAGCTTCAAGATCAATACTCCCAATTAGAAGAATCTTATTCTTTACTAGCAAAGGAAAATTCGTATCTCCTCTCCAAAGAAGAAAACATAAAATCTCGCCTGAAGGGTATAGTTGGGGATAAATTTGACGATGCCATGAATCAAGGGAGAATTGTTGCTTAACATTAATTCAAAATTTAACTTCACAAAAAGAAGGTAATCATTTGACTGCCTCACTTGCTGATCTTTCTGTTAAATTTCTATGTTGTATTTCTTGAGAGATTTTTATCTGAATAATCTTTTGTTGTTCTCACAGAATCCGAGAAGAGCCTTCATTCTACTATTTCTGATCTAATTGATAAATTAAATAAAGTTCGTAAAGAAAATGGATCTCTCCTTTCTCATTATGTTAAATCCCGCGACCGAGCAGAGAGAAGATATGACTATTGTAGGAGCATAATCTCGCAACAAAAACACTCTTACAAAGATTTCTGCCACACACGGAAAGTGTCGCAGCTTGATTACCAAAACGACGCAACAAAGGATAAAATATGAAGAAAGACGTGAAGATTTTATAGAGAAAGCTCGCAATAAATGTAGCAAGAGAAATCCTGCGATATATTATAGAAACCTGCGAGAAATGACAATGATGTTGCTGCGATATTACCGCAAGATTTCAGATCCGAAATTAGGGGAAATGTGAGCTGTCAATGAGCTGTCTATGAGCTGTCATCCACAATGTAAATACCTATATAAAGAAGAGAGCAGGATAGAGAAAAGAGAGAGATAATTTTAGGATGAGAGAGAAAGTTATTTTGCAGAGAGGGTTTTTAGAGAGATAAAATATAATTTCTTTATCATCTTCTTCCCCAAAACTAGATCTAGAATTCTTCTAAGAACTCCATTAATGGAGATTGTAAATGTAAATTAATATAGTTACAAATTATTATAGTGAAGATCCGTGGATGTAGATCACGTTGATCGAACCACGTAAAAATCTTGGTGTTTATTTATAATTTTTGTATTTTTATCACCATTTTTATATGTAGATCTAGGAATTGTTATCAAGATTTGATAAGGGGTGTGTTGTAGGAAATCCTGCAACTACAACTATCTTGAGTATTTAAAGAACTTGGAGATTAGAAATCGCGATAAAGGTTTCCTTCGCAAGGTTCATCTCAGTGCTGAAGTCCTTGTGAATGACATTCTAATATCTCAATCTCTTCCCCCTATATATGTTCTTGCCTTAGAAGTAGATGATGATGAAGTTCCTCTTCCTATGGATAAGGATCTAGAATATGCAAGTGGTGAAGAAGATATTCCTCACGAAGACCCAACATAAGAAGAAAAAAGCCCTCCTAGAAAAAGTAACTACTGGTAGTAAAAAAATTGTTGGTGAAGAAGAAGAATCTCGAATCAATCGTAATGAGAAAAATGTTGGTGAAGTTGGTAACACTAACAAAGATGATGAATCTGGCGAGATCAATACTGAAGCCTGAATTGTTGTCTTGATTTTCTCTTTGTTTTCTCTTTCTTCCTTTTTCTTGCGAGCAATGCAACTTTATACAACTTTGGAATTCAACTTTTACTTCTGTTATTTTGAATATTCTCAAGGAAGATAATGATATTTCATTTATCCACTCTCCTACTTTCCCTTCATTATCTTTCTTGTAATGGTCAACTATTTCCTGTATTTTCTTCTTGCGAATTGTGTTGCGATATTATGAATGCTATTGCGAAATTATGAATAATCATGCGATGTGATTCTGAATAATATTTCTGAAGAAATTTGAAGGATTCTTGTTTCTCATCATTTCCTCTGCGATGAACAAATTTTTCCTACATTCTTAAAATAAAATAGTTAATGTTTGGGATTATTCTGTTGGTCTTATTTTTCCTTCCTAGTTAAAGGTCTTATTTTGCCACTCTTTTGTGTCTGCGACAAAATCGCAGGACGTCTTTACATTTTCACGTAAAAACCCATTGATCTTTCCTTATCCATATTTTGTTCATTTCTTTGCGACAATATGACAAGACTAAATTCCCTTGCGAGAACAAAACCTTATGACATTGCCGTCTGGCGATGAAATCGCATGACGTCTTTACACTTTTATATAAAGACCCCTTGATCTCACCTTAACTATTTTTCTTATGGATTTTTGCCTATGTATAATTTTTTTCACGCGACAATATGACAGGCCTAAATGTTCTTGCGATCATAATGCCCCATGACATTGCCGTCTTTAGACACTTATCAGCTCCCTAATGGAGGGTGTCTCCCTTATCTTCCCCCTGGTTGCCCCTTGAAAGAGGGAACATCAGACATACAAGACTAGCTCCTCCCATCCGGATTTACCAACAACTAGTTGTTTTCGCAGCCTCTTGTCCTTTATGCCTATATGGATTATAGTTACAAGACTGCACCCTAAGTGGGGTTTTCTTCGGGCCGAGTGCATCATAGACAAGACTTTCCAAGGATGGCCAGGGTAGTTTCGTACGCCCCTGAAACCCTTGACTCAACCGTGTACCTTGGCGCCTTGGTCATACTCTGTACTTCTTAGAAGAGATCCTCAGTCGTCCAACCAGGGTATAACCTTATATAGTTGGAAATCCAAGATATCTCTCCTGGATAGGTTTTCTTTAACCCCAAAATCTTCATGACTCAGGTTCCAGCAGCGGTATAACCTTATCCCTGAGCCACGCAAAGAGATACCCCCTTGTATGATGCACTTTAGGTCTTACATTTTCCACATGCGAAATTGTATTCGCGAACTAAGGTGTACGCCATAAAGGTTTGTCCCATTCTATTAACCTCTGCGAAATTTTATTCGCACTTCTTGCGATATTCTCGCACTTCTTACCTGCTCCGTGATAAAGAATCTCGCAATTGTAATAGGGAAATAAAAATTTATTATCTGTCATCAAATAATCATACCAGCATCTCTAATCTCGCAGAATTTATCATTGATAGTATCTTTTCAGAAATAATCTATTCCATGGTCTGTCAAGTCTTTGACCAACATCTCTACCTTCAAGATCCATTAACTTGTATGCCCCAGTTCCAACTATCTCTTTAATGATGTATGGTCCATCCCATTTTCTCGCCAGTTTTCCACCATTTTCTCGCTGATAACTTGGTGTTTCTCGCAGCACTAAATCACCTGGTTGGAATTCGCGTTTTTTAACATGTTTGTTGTACTCGCGAGCTAATCTTCTTTGATAATTTTCCATATGTTGTAAAGCCTTTTATCTCTTCTATTCTATTTCATCTAGTTTATTTATAATCATTCCAGCACTTAGATTTCTTTCCCAAGCTTCTCTTTTTGTTGTAGGAATAACAACTTCTGTTGGTAACACAGCTTCAACTCCATATGTCAAATAAAAAGGTGACATTCCAGTAGCTTCTCGTCTAGTTATATTGTAAGCCCATATTGCATTATGCACTTGCTCGCACCATTCCTGTGATATCGTTCTAGCTTATTTTTTAAGATGTCTGCAATTGTCTTATTAGTTGCCTCAGCTTGACCATTTTCTTGTGGGTATAAATGAGTAGACTTTCCACATCTTATCTTAAATGCATCGAGTAGCAATTCTATATTTTAACCTTCAAACTGCTTTCCATTATCAGACACCAACTGTGCTGGAATCCCAAATCTACAAATTATATTTTCAAATATGAATGTAAAAATATCTTTATCGCGGATATGTTGTACTTCCTTTACTTCTCCCCATTTTGTGAAATAATCTGTTGCGACAATTAGATATCTTCTTTGTCCAGAACCAGGTACAAATGGTCCCACAATATCTAATCCCCATTTCCCAAAAGGTCATACACTTGTTGAAGATGATAATGGTGCTCCTTGTGCATGTATTATCTTTCCATATCGCTGACAATCTTCACAACGCCTTGAAAGTTGCTTTGTATCCTCATGCATATATGTCCATTAATAGCCCTGCATTTTTGTTATATATGCCAAATATCTTCCCCCACTATGGTTACCAACATCTCCACTATGCAACATCTTTAACACCTTTTGTCCTTCTTCCCTTGTGAAACATCTTAGTGATGGTCCACAAAAAGATCTGCGATATAATACTCCATCTCTTAGCTCATAATTAGTTGCCCGGCTTTTTAATTTATGTGCTTCTAATCTATTTCTTGGAGTTTCTCCTCTCGCCAAGTACGCATGAATTTCTTCTCGCCAATCCGTAATATTATTATTTTTGCTCTTCCTCGCCACCTTCTATCATCATCACGTTTGCTTCTTCTTCTTCTTCCTTATTTATTGAAGGTGATATAAGTGTTTGAATTTTTATACATATCGCAGCTGGGTTGGTCATCATACTAGATATGAAAGCAAAAGCATCTGCGAGTCTATTATATTTCCTTGATATGTGTCTCCATTTTATTTTTGGAATTCTCGCAGACAATTCTTCAACGAGTTTCTTGTATTTCTTCAAAGATGGTTCATTTGTTGTGTACTCTCCTTTGATCTGGCGAATAACCAATTGCGAATCATTAGTAATTCTTGCATTTTCCAACTTCATTTCTATTGCGAATTTTAGAGCATGAATTACAGCTTCATATTCTGTCTCATTATTAGTAGATGCGAACTCCAATCTAAATGAAAAATCTATTTTTTCTCCTTCTGGCAAGATGAAAATAACTCCAACTCCATTACCTTCTCCATTTGATGATCCATCCACTAATATCTCCCATCTGTTGGGTTCTATTAACAATTCTCTTGGGTCTCCATCTTCTTCTATATCAATCATTTCTTCCACAGCTTCATCATCTTCTAAAAGAAATTCAGCTAGAAAATCTGCTATAACTTGTGATTTTGGCGAAGATAAAATGTCATATTTGATATCAAAGTGTCCTACTTGTGCATTCCATCTCTCAACTTTGCCTGATCTTTTTGAACTCTTCATTACTGATTCAATTGGAACTTTTGTTAATACTTTCACTTTATGTGCTTCAAAATAGATGCGAAGTTTAAAAGTTGCATGAACTAATGCCAGATTTAAATTCTCAATCTTTGAATATTTTTTCTCTGCAGAATTAAATGTTTTTCTGATGTAATAAATTGGTTCTCTACCCATGCATCTACTCGCAGCAATACCGCACTTAGCGCATGCGCAGTTTTTGCGAGATAAATCAATAGTTTTTCTCCCTATTCAGCCTTCTGTAAGATAGATATGTTCATTAAATGTTCTTTAATTCCTTGAAAATACTTTTCACATTCATCCGTCCACTTGAGTTTTGTTCCCTTCTTAAGTATGTCGAAAAAAAATTTTCATTTGTCTGAAGATCGCGAGATGAATCTTCCCAACGAGGCCAAGAGTCCATTCAACTTTTGCACATATTTTACTGTTGCGGGTGTTGGCATGTCGCGAATTGCTTGTACTTTTTATGGATCAACTTGTATTCCTTCTTTTGACACAATATACCCAAAAAATTTCCTGAAGTCACTCCAAAGGTACACTTATTAGGATTCACTTTGATGTTAAAATGCCGCATTTGATCGAAAATCTCCTTCAAGTCCTGCACATGGTTTTCAGCTTCTTTACTTTTGATCAACATATCATCCACGTACACTTCTAATGTTTTGTGAATCCACTTCGCAAACACCTTCTCCACCATTCTTTGATATGTTGCACCAACATTTCTTAATTCAAAGGGCATATTTGTATAGCAATATAACCCTCTTGGAGCAAAAAATGCGGTATGCTCTTGATCTTCTTCAGCGAGAGGAATTTGATTATATCATTTATATACTTCCAATTCAGATATTCTAGCATTTCCCGCTGCTGATTCAACCATTTGTGGGATATCTGGTAATGGAAAACTATCTTTAAGACAAGCTTTATTTAAATACATAAAGTCTATGCAAATTCTTATCCCCTTGTTCTTCTTTGGGACCACCACCATATTTGCAATCCATTCTGGGTATTTTGCTTTCCTTATAATTCTTGTGTTGAACATTTTCTGTAATTCTTCTTCTATTTGGGAATGGTATGTTGTTGCGATTTTTCTTATTCTTTGCTTAAATGGTCTTACATCTTTGTTAATTTCTAATCTATGACATGCTATTGATGGATCTATTCCTGGCATCTCATCCATGCTCCACGCGAAGATATCTTTATACTCTCGCAAGAGATTTATAGTTCGTTCTTCCTCGCCTGCCTCCATTCTAGTCCCAATTTTCAGCATCTTAGGCTCTTCTTCACTCCCAATATTTACTTCCTTTGTTGGTTTTGCTGCGGTGTAACTGGATTCAGGTTCTCCCATTGGTGTTGGTGTTTTCACAACTCTTGCGAATTCATCTCCTTCTTGCGAGATTTCGCTGGGTATTCCTTTTCCTTCTTTTACTCTTATCATGTAAACTTTAAATTCTTCTTCTTTCTTTGTTTCTCTCGCCATTTTTCTGCGATCTTTTCATAGATTTGGACACTCTTCATAATTTCTCACTTCAGTTTGATAACACAGCTTCTCAAGATATGTATCTCCTCTAATTTCTCCAATTCCACTGGGTATAGGAAATTTGATGCATTGATGCAATGTTGACGCTACAGCCTTAATTGCATGTATCCATGATCTTACCAATATCATGTTATACGGTGATTCCACATCTACCACACATAATGTTACTTGTGTTTCAATCTCTCCTAGTGGAATTAGTATCATTATTTCTCCTTTAGGTTTTGTTAAAGATTTTCCAAAGCCATGAATATGATATGTTGAACAAGACATTTCTTCATCCTTGTATCCCATTTTCTTAAAAGCATGATAAAATATTATATCCACAGAACTTCCGGCGTCTACCAAAATTCTATTTACGGCCCATTCTTCCGCAGATTTTATTGATTTTCCCTTTCCCATTGGTATAGTGGATACCGTAATTACCAAAGGAGATGTGTGATTTAAATTTTCTTCTAGTATTTCTTCTGCTGTAAATGTGATCTCCTGCTTTTCCCAATACTTCAATGATGATATTTTCTCCACCGTCATAATCTTCCTTCCTTCAAAATCTCGTTTATGTATCTTCCCCTTAATGTTCTCATGGAATTCATCAATTATTGTTTTTGTTACCATACCACACTCCAATTTCCTACAATTCTCTTTGGTTCTAATCACTTTTCCGTCAACTATTTCACCGATTTGTTTAATTATCTTTTTAATCTTGAATAATCCTCATCTTCTACTTTGCATTTTCTATGATTTACATCAATTCATCCCTGTTTCGGGCGCCAAAATATAGTTGCAGGAAATCCCACACTATGTAGGACCAGAATATCGCTACAACATTATTCTTACGAGATTAACGACACTTCTGCGAGCATTACCGCGAGTTCTTCAACAACACTTTGTGAGCGTCATAAAATTACTTAAAGGATGATACAAAGAATGACATAATAGCTGATGATTAAAGAAACACGAGAATAACATGATTATCTTGCGATGGATACAACATTTGCGAGATTCGACATCATAACTGTTGCGATAAGATCGCAGGTCAAATCCGAAATAAAAGGAAAACTTAGCTGTCATCCATTATGTAGCTACCCTATATAAAGAGACCCAGTTTGTCCAGAAAAGGGATGATGTATTTTTTGAGTGTTGAAAAAATTTTGAGGAGAGAGAAAATTCAAGAGAGCAGTTGTAATCTTGATTTCTTCCATTTCTTGTAAACATTTCTGATAATCAAATAATAAAGTGTTGTTTTTAATCTTCAAAGATGAGTTGGTTACTATAAATTCTTATCAAGGGTGTAATGTGGTATTTCCTGCAACTACATGCATTGTTCAATCAATTAGAATATCCGACCTTATTGGTTATTGATTTAAATTAATTGACATTTGGATATTGGTTTATGGTACTATCCAAGTTATCTCTCTTTGATAAAGACTCATAGATTGTATTTGCTTGAGTAAAGATCAAATTGAGAGATTGAGATAATAACTTCTTGAGATATTTTCTATTGATTGAGTCTGACTGTCTAGTTTATTCTCTATAAAGTAACTCGGAGTTGTTCATACAGATTGTTAATCGAAATATTGGGCGTGGTTGTTAGACCCCCGTTTTTTCACATTTATCTAACGAATGAGGAAAAGCACAAACTAAGGGGGAGTAACATATCATATGATTGGGATAACAAAGACGTGCGGATTGAAAATCTACCTATCTCACCTTTAGTGGGAGTATGAGATTTGTTATTATAATATCAACATCGACATTTTAAGGATTGAATTAATGCAGGTCATGTGATGTTGAATTTGGGAATCAAGCGTATGTGTAATGAATTAGGGTTATTTGGTTTTTGGTACTTACATTTTGTCCAAAGTTAGTATTTGGTCTAACATTTGTCCAACTTTGTGTTTGGTACTTGAAAATGACGTTGACTAGTTTTGACTGTTTTGACCAAACTTTAAATTATTTCATAAAATAAAAATAACTGAGTTTACAGATGTACCCCTAAAATAAGCCTATGATCCAACGACTTCTATAGAAATATTTAGCCTACGGGAAGATCAAACATCCATGGCCCTTAAAAAAAAATGACCAGGAGCAAGCAAGAAATTCATATCATTTTGATTCAAGCCGAAGCTAAAATTAATAGCATACTCGTAGAACGGAAAAACTGGAATACGTTCACACCGAAGTGCTAACATAAAAGGTAAATGAATATCTGCATCACAACTTACACAGAAGGAAGTTGCATCATCTTTACATGTAACAGAAACTGGAGTTGATTCACAAACAAACTTCACACATCCAAACTCGTTACCAAAACCCAAAATCCCAAATTGTTTACCAAGTCAGCAAAATCCTAATAACCAAAACCCAGAAATCGAAAACACACAACCCTTAGTCGTAATTAAATTAAACTTTCAAACAGACACAATTTCAATCGACCAATTTTAAAACCATTCAAACTCTCCTGCTTTAGGAAACCCATCGGTCAAAATTGAACTAAAATAGGATGACTACATGAATATGGTTACCTTTTGATTTCAAAAGTCCAAGTTCAACCAATGCCCTCCAAAAAATCTAACCTCATTTTCAGTTCAACTGAACTCAATCAAACATAACGACATAGCATCAACCAGGACCCAAAACAAAAACCCAAATTCAAGGATGAAACTATTTAAGAAAACTTCCAAAAATTAATTTCTTCAATTCATTCAATCGTATAAACCCAATATCTAACTCTAGAAATGAAAAAGAAACCCTAAATCAAAACCCCCAAATTTGAATCCAATCAACATTTAATCCACTCCGTAAGGGGGAAGCGACTTAACTCTTAAGCTTCCATGATTCATGTTTCTGTTTCTTGATTATCCAAGCGATCGAAAAAGAAGAAAAAATATTCTAATCACACAAACTTTTTAATTTTTGATTCAATGTTTCTCATAAACCCATCAATATCTTCTGAGATAGAAAATCTACCAAGGGTGAAATTTGTTGAATAAAAAATTAATAAGTTGAATTAGGGGTCTAAATTTATTGGTGGTGGTAGGGTTGTTTTACTGTGGGAAGTTAGATCTAGAAGAAGAAAGTTTTGTAGTAAATGTTCCAAAGGGGACGGATAAAATACAAATTTGTAGAGTAAAGAACGGGAAATGGTGTTTTGAGTTTGGATTTGGAAACGAGAAAGTAAGAAGTTGGTTTTGATGGTGGTTGCAGTGGAAGTGAAATAGAGACCTAAAAACTGATGGCGGTGGTGACAGGATTTAGAGAAGTTGAGAAGATGGGTTATGTAGATGTTAGTGAGCTAAATGTTATGATGGTAACTTCGTCTTATCATATTATTTAATTTAATAAATTATTTAATTTATTTAATAATTTATAAACAAAAATCAGTATTTAACCGAGTCAACCAAAGTCAACGTTAATTCCAAGTACCAAACTCTAAGTTGGACAAATGTTAGACCAAACACTAATATTGGACAAAATGTAAGCACCAAAAACCAAATAACCCAATGAATTATTGTAATTTGTTTATCCATATGATTGTAAGAGTTTTGTCACTAAAATTGACAAAGGGGGAGATTGTTAGATCATAGCTCGGTTGAACCCACCAAGCATTGGTATGTCAAGTTTGGTTGTCATATTTTAGTGAACCAAAACTCATTTAAGAGTCTCTTGATTTAAATGTACTAGAGTCAACTTCGTATAGGTTAGCTTGAAAGTATTAGGGTGAGACATTACAAGTATTGTGAAGACTTGAAGAAGTGAAGAAGTACGGAGCTACAACCACAACATCATCCTTCCACTCGAGGTTAGTGATATTTGACTTGAACTGTTTCATTCCCTAACTATCTTTCAAGTCGTGCATATTGAAAACATAAAAATGCGAAGCATGAACACTCTAGATAGACATAGTATTAAGGAATCCAGTATGAAGTTTCTTGCTTAACCATTAAACTTTGTATATAAGACATCAACATAATCGTATGAATGCTATTCTAATTATGTATGGGTATGAGGTGAGGATTTCATCCTAGGAAACAATATTTTTACATATGTTTTAAGAAAGTAAGTTCATAATATGTGTTTTGAACCGAAAAGGAAATCGCCAGGCGTTATTGGGGCTGTTCTTCATTGCAAATCTTATGAACGACCAATATGTGTGATTCGTATAACCGCTCATAACTTGTTTGTGTTCTTGGTAAAACTATTCACATGAGGCCTGACTTATGTATTGGTATGGCTTTTATTAGTGAAACCGATCTTAAGTAATCACCTGAGGTATGATCAGGTTTGTGTGTGTCTGACCAAATTTGGTAGAGGGGAACCGATCCTATTAAGAGGTGCAATACATCACAAGGGGGAACCGATCCTTGTATGAGGTGCACTAAGGTTTATAAAAGAAAGGGGAACCGATCCTATGAACATGTGCAACACGTTTTTAGGCAAGGGGGAACCGATCCTATGGACATGTGCAGTGCATACAAGTTAGATACCAAATTTTTGTGGGGAACCGATCCTAGTACCTAGTCAGCCAAATTTGGGTAATCTAGTGTGACTATGCACAATTATCACATGGAGGTAGAACCGAAACTTGTTTTGGTAGAACCGTACACCCATGACTTGCGGTTGAGTGTTACTTGATCAATCACATAGTTCTTGAAAGTCAGATGAACCAATTCTAAACTTGTTTGGAAGTGTGGTAAATCGGTTTCAAGTGAGTAAGTATGAAAAAGGACTTATAATAGAAAGATATCGACACACTTTGAACACGCGCATTAATGTGTATTCTTTTATTGTTCAAAGATATTCCTTAACATCTAAGAAGGAAGTAAATCCCAAGATCGAATTTAAATAAGTTAAGAATCTTTTGATTAAGGTTTTTAATTATATATGGAAAATAAGAATTAGTAATGTGCATTTGCTAGTTAAAGATTTTCCAAGGAGATTTCGATCATAAATTTAGACAGTGCATTCACAGGAATTATAAAAACCGAATTTGGGTTAATATGGAAAAATATCTTGAGAATATTTTCGGTTTTGGAAATTCCTTGGTGTCCAAACTTCCTTGTCTATAAATACTTTGAGTTTTCATTTCTAGCAGACTAATCCTTCGTGACAGTAAACTTCCTCTGTTAAACTGTTACTGGTGAAGCTGCCTATCAGAGAGGAGAGTAATCTAATTAGGTGAAATCTCTTATGGCCGCTCAGTTTAAAGTATTCTTTGGGATTGAGAATCTCTAGTACGTACCGTTGGTGGGAAACTAGATATTGTGGTTTATCTTTAGTTTTCTTGTTGATTTGATTGACTAACGGTGGTTGAAATTTAATTGCACCTAGTTTTTTTATGCTTGAGAATCTTTTTTTCTGATATAAGATTCACTCAAACTAGTTCAAGGTTTCGACAGGGATCTTTAGCTTTTTGTTAGATCTAAAGATGGTCTTGTGATAATCCATTGTTAACAGACTCCATTCTGTGTGTGATTGATCACAAGAGATTCAAGTAGTTGTGTGCAGGTGTTTATTGAAGATCTAAGAAGATTTGAAGACAAAGAAGAGATAGAAGATTTATGACTTGGTTTTATAATCTTTGGTGTGCATAATACTTGTTTTGGTAAAGAGGATCCAATTAATAATTGGATTATCCTTGTGGTAGATTGGATTGATTAATTGAGAAGATCAGCATCAACACGGTTCTTTGGATTAAGAGTGTTGATTGGCTTAATCTTAACGATTACCTTTTGGTGATTGAAAATAAGATATATCTTGGAACCTGACAAAGGAGTTTATGTTAAGATAAACAGAAGAGCCTTTGTGCAACTCATATCACTTGGTTGAAGAGAGTTGATACCAAACAGATTTGTTGTTCCTTTACTGTTTGGAATACGAACCAAAGGAATTGGTCCAAGTACGTGACTTTTTTATAGGTTGGAGGCGTGGGAATACAGACAAAACTAGGTGAACTATAGGTTTAGTTGTTTGGTCTCAACTATACGAAGTTGGTTTATTTTGTATAGAGGCTTAATCCTGAGAGTATTCAATTCTGGACTAGGTCCCAAGGTTTTTCTGCATTTGCGGTTTCCTCGTTAACAAAATCTTGTTGTGGAATTTACTTTATATTTCCGCACTATAATTGTTTTATTATAATTAAAGTAAATTGCACAAACGTTAATTCCTATTTACTTGATACGTGAATCCTATTGAGTTTGGTTAAGTCCGAACCTTTGTATCAAGTAAACATACTTCGTTATTGTATTGTCTTGATCTTGAATCCATAGACGATCACACGAAGTGTGAACCGATTAGTTGCATTGTCTCGACTCAGTCCATAGACAACCACTTTCGTAGAAAGGACTTATAGGAAGGAAAAGTTTTATCTTGAGATATATTTGGGTACCTCGCCTTTTCAACAACATCAACTAGTGATAAGTCCTACTTCAAGGTGGAAGGCACTACTACTAGCTTAGTTTCATGACTCTCCAATTGTTGGTCATGCCGGATATTTGAAGACAGTTAAATATTTATCTAAGTTGTTCTACTGGTCTAGAATTCATAAAGAGGTGAGGGATTACATTTCTTGTTGTGATGTTTGCCAAAGGAATAAATATAGTACTCTTTCTATAGAGGGATATCTTCAACCATTGCCAATTCCTACTACGGTATGGCCAGATATATCCATGGATTTTGTTGAACGATTGCCAAAGTCTATGGGGGAAAATGTGATTCTTGTAGTGGTGGATCGACTAACTAAATATGACCATTTCCTTGCATTAAAATATCCATATACAATAATATCGGTAGCCCAGATTTTTTTAGAAACAATCATCAAACTTCATGGATTTCCTCAATCTATAGTTTCTGATAGGGATGCCGTGTTTACATGTAAATTTTGGCAAGAGTTGTTTCGCCTACATGGAACTCAGTTAAGAATGAGTTCCTCCTATCATCCTTAAACCGACGACCAAACTGAAGTGGTTAACATATGTTTGGAAGGTTACTTATGTGTTTTGCTATAAATAAACCCAAAGTCTAAAAGATATTATGTGACGGACCAGAAAATTACGCCTTTGGCACGTTTCCCCGCAGGTCGTAACTTCCCTGATGCGCCATGATGAAGCTAAGATCCGAGCCTTAAAGCTAGGAAAATGCACGTTCATTTTACCTTGAAAGCATGCTCGTTGAGCATGATATAGCTATTCCACACCGTTCTAACTTACCCTTGAGCTAAATCACGACACTCGGGTTTTTAGCCTATATTGAACGCCTTGATAGAAAGTATGAGCATCCATTAAATGGAATGCAACTTTCCTCATCAAGTTTGGACACAATCATCTTTTGCATTGAGCTACCGAGCTAGATGATATGAGAGGCCAGAATGTCGCAATCTTCTCACAATTAGATGATATGAGCGACAAAGTGCTGGACCGGCAATGTTGCAACTCATTGCGGCTGCCTAAGTACCCTTCCCTACTCTAAAGGGATCAAGCACAGACCGTAGTTCATCCTCGAAGGGACAAGAAACTTAATCCAACTCGTTTGCTAGGCCGTGGCCAATAGTTCATCCTCGAAGGGACAAGAAACTAAATCCAACTCGTTTGCTAGGCCGTGGCCAAGCAATAGTGGTAATGGCCTGGTTCGTAAAGGCCATTCCGTCAAGATGCATAATGATTATGCATCATCGGGTCTGCGGCATGGCATAGTAATTCCTTCGCATCACATGCCCCAATAGAAAGGCTACACAACTATAAATGAGCCTTAGGCATCATTTATACTCTTCCGGCTAAGCTATGAAGCTTACTTGGCGCATAGTCCGCGTATTCACCTTCAACCAACTCCCTCCCTATATATGTCTTAATGTAATTTCTACAAGTATGGAAAGGGGACCAAAAATAATTCACCAACTCCCACTTTTACTATTCATGGCAGTTGCCACATATCCCTGAATAACCGGCAATGATTGCCGAGTTTCCATTCTGTTGCACAATGATTATGCACCACTCGTTCTGTCTGTTGCATAATGATTGTGTGACACTTGTTTATCGCAATGATTGCGCATAATGATTGCACATAATGATTGTGCAACATTCGTTCAGCCAGCCATCTTTGGCCTAATGCACAATGATTGTGCGGTACTCGCTCAAGTCCAATAACTTTCGTAATGCGCAATGATTACGCTGTAAGATCAAGGCCACCTACCAACTGGCCTAATGCATCAAGATGATGCAACATTAGCCCTTGGCCAAATGCCCAACATAATGTGCCATTTTGGCGCGGTATTGGTCTTAAGCCAATCCACCTTTTTCACGTTGCGGAAGCTTTGGATGAAGTTTCATCTCAGGCCATGGTGCATCTTTTCGCATGCGCCATGATAAAAAAATGGGGTGTTACACTATTCACCCCTTTGAAGAATTTCGTCCCCGAAATTCAAAGCAAAAACTATTGTGGACATTCTCCTCGGTTTGGATTCCTGAACAAAAGTCCCATACCAGATGCTCAGAAATCACAGGTTTCTTCAAGTTGTCGTGAATAACAATTTATACCTTCTGAGAAAATGTCCCATACCACCTGCCCAGGAATCTAAAAGTTCCCACAACAATACCAAGAATCGCAATTGGCCAGTTCCAAGAGGATATCTCGACCAGGTATCCTAAGTATGTATCCCATACTAGTTACTCAAGAGTCGCTAAAGTTCACAAGTTGAAAGATGTCATGGAAATGACATACAAAAACTTAGCGAAACACTGTGAGGACCAATCTCTAATGCCATTGCAGTGGGATGCAAGCCACCGTCCCTGACAGATTTCCCGGTTGTCACTCGTAAGTGGGATGCTAGCCGGGCCTGACAACGCACACCATTGGCCAGTTTCCAACATGTGGGGATGATCAGTCCCATTTTCTACCCACCATCCTAGATGGTCTTCCGAATATCCACTCGTAAGTGGGGTGGCACTCAGGACAGGCAAACTCACAGCACATGAACAAGCTCAATTCGATTCGCAAAAGTAACTGGCATTGTAGTTACAAACTCTTTCTGCGCAAAAGTTTGCGTACTCTCCAACTTTATTTCCCTTCGAAATAAAAATACTCGTTTGACGAGTCCACTCCGCACAATCCCTAGTGTTTTCTCGGAACTTGCTCTGATACCAACTGTGACAGACAGGAAAATTACGCCTTTGGCGCGTTGCCCCGCATGCCAACTTCCCCTATGCGCCATGATGAAGCTACGATCCGAGCCTTAATGCTAGGCAAATGCACGTTCATTTTCCCTTGCAAGCATGCTCGTTGAGCATGATACAACTATTCCACACCGTTCTAACTTACCCTTGAGCTAAATCACGACACTCGGGTTTTTAGCCTATATCGAACGCCTTGATAGGAAGTATGAGCATCCATTGAATGAAATGCAACTTGCCTCATCAATTTTGGCCACAATCATATATTGCATCGAGCTACCTAGCTAGATGATATGAGAGGCCAGAATATCGCAATCATCTCACAATTAGATGATATGAGTGATAAAGTACTAGACCGACAATGATGCAACTCATTGCGGATGCCTACGTACCCTTACCTACTCTAAAGGGATCAATCATAGACCATAGTTCATCCTTGAACGGACAAGAAACTTAATCCAACTCGTTTGCTAGGCCGTGGCCAAGCAATAGTGGTAATGGCCTGGTCCGTATAGGCCATTCTGTCAAGATGCATAATGATTATGCATCATCGGGTCCGCGACATGGCATAATAATGCCTTCGCATCACATGCCCCAATGGAAAGGCTACGCAACTATAAATGAGCCTTAGGCATCATTTATACTCTTCCGGCTAAGCTATGAAGCTTACTTGGCACACAGTCCGCATATGCACCTTCAAACAACTACCCCTCCCTATATATGTCTTAATGTAATTTCTACAAGTATGGAAAGGGGACCAAAAATCATTCACCAACTCCCACTTTTACTATTCATGGCCGTTGCCACATATCTCTGAATAACCAGCAATGATTGCCGAGTTTCCATTCTGTTGCACAATGATTGTGCACCACTCGTTCTGTTTGTTGCCTAATGATTGCGTGGCACTTGTTTATCGCAATGATTGCGCATAATGATTGTGCAACATTTGTTCAGCTAGCCATCTCTGGCCTAATGCACAATGATTGTGCGGTACTGGCTCAAGGCCAATAAATTTCGTAATATGCAATGATTACGCTGTAAGCTCAAGGCCACCTACCAACTGTCCTAATGCATTAATATGATGCAACATTGGCCCTTGGCCAAATTCCTAACATAATGCGCCATTTTGGCGCGGTATTGGCCTTAATCCAATCCACCTTTTTAACGCTACGGAAGCTTTGGATGAAGTTTCATCTCAGGCCATGGCGCATCTTTTCACATGCGCCATGCTAAAAACACGGGGTGTTACATGTTACACGGTCCCCTTAGTCGGTGCTAGAATGTAAATGTAGAAAATCCTACTACTACATCCAAAGAATCATAATTCACACACCATGAAGTAAATAAGCAAGAGATGCATAATAACACAAGATATACGTGGTTCGGTATGATTACCTACGTCCACGGGGGTAAAGGGATGATCTTATTACTTGGTTCAAGGTTACAAGATGAATATATCTCTCTCAAGTACTCGATTCTCACTCTCAAGTTCTTGATGCCCTCTCTTTCCTTACTGATTGCTTGCCCTTCAACTCTCTATTTATAGATACACATGATGATATAACCAAGTTATAGTGTAAGTCACGGTACATCATCCTTGATATCTTCCTTGGGAGATGGGCGATGTTCTTGTCGATGTGCCGATCCAAGCCTAGTGATGCCTTCTCCCAACGCCTTCTTGTCCGATGTCATTTATTTGGTTATATACAGACGATGTCGCCCTAGATATTCTCTAGACGAGTCTTACTTTGACCAGATTCTTCTTATCCATCCGCCAGCTTTGTCAGAGCATTTATTGTCTCTGTACCCGATGAGCATCACATCAGAGCTTTTCATTCTTTCACGTCAACT
This sequence comes from Papaver bracteatum, assembly GCA_023529315.1. NCBI lineage: Eukaryota > Viridiplantae > Streptophyta > Magnoliopsida > Ranunculales > Papaveraceae > Papaver > Papaver bracteatum. The sequence continues at coordinate 192,099 of JAJJWX010003467.1, read as the reverse complement.
TCACGGGATGTTCTAGCTTATTACCAACACGACGTTGCCTAGGATTTCTCCACCTAGCTCTGTGTATGATTTACACCTATAGTAAGTTTGATGGATTTTGCAAAAATATAGCCCATAAACAAACATCATTCGGAGGTAAAACAAACCCAACATTCAACTTGTCTCTAAAGTTTTAAGCTTCGTTATAATTAGCCAAGGGAAGTCTGGATAGTTGGAAACACTTTTCAAAGAGTTCTCCGGAACGTGTGAGATCTGCAACATTAAAACAAGAAAGCGATAAAGCTGAAGCAAAAGAAATATGGAGAAACAAAAACTGTTAATAAGGAGATCTTACTAGTAAATCTAGAACTCCCAAAAGAAAACTAAAACCTGTCAGGAGCTATCTCTCCAGTCATTACCTAGCTAAAACTAAAACCTGTCAGGAACTCTTACAATTAAATCTAATACTTGAAGATTGTATTCCAATAAAATGTGAAAATAAAGTAATATTAGACTTGGTCCTAATTTAATTTCGCAAGAAATTATAAACAATTACTCCCTTCGTTCCTTTTTAATATGTTGGTTTCTATAAATAAATGTTTCAAAAAAATAGGTTGGTTTCCTAATTTGGAAAGTCAAATGTTAATTTTATTTTCTGGGATCACTTTTCTCTTAACTTCTTTTGATGACAAGTGTCATGTGGATCATTTCACTTTACTTCTTTTACTGACAAGTGTCATGGGGACCATTTCACTTCACTTCTTTAATTGAAAAGTGTCATGAGGACCACTGTTAATGAATAATTCTCTTAATTTCCTTAAATTTTTCTAAAAACAAAACCAACCTATTAAAAGGGAACGGAGGGAGCACCTTCTAGTCTCTTGAATTGCGACTAAAGAGTTCTTTCCACATAAAAATTGTTGACAATTAAATTTATAATCATTAAGGTTGATATCATACTAGGTTTCATATTGTTGGTCGTTTTCAAAGTAAAATGTTTCATTTAAAAATATTTGTACATTTGTTTCTGTCTTTCTGATGATGTATGTAGATGGAAAATGCAAAATAGTCTGATACGCAAAGACTAAAACATGGGATACCACCTAGTTGTATGAAATTCAACTGTGTTATAACCTTTCCATCATTATCTCTGAAAAATCAATCAGCAATGGGATTCAATGAGTGTAAGAGGCTTTTATTGATCATCTATGCTACCCTTGTTGTATTATTAATGACATTACTACCTACATCTCACCACCATGATCAATATCACCACCAAGAGAATTTAAGGTTGAAGCATGAACAGCAGTAGAATCTTGCAATACCCCACTACTACCAGACAAACTACTACCACAACCCATCTGAGATTTACTAAGACTAGTCTCAGAGTTATCATTAACCAACAAATTAAATTGATTAGCAGAGAGAATAGGTACCTCCACTAAATTAGCTTTGGCACCTTTTACGCTCATACTTCTTTGAAAACCATTAACCTCCATCTCAGTATGCTTACCACCAACAGAACTAATCTTTCAATCCTTTCCTCTTAACCACTTCCTCCTCTTTAGAGACCACTTCTTCATAAGCTAGAGCTTTACTCCTCTTAGATGACTTCTTAACCCAAATTTATTTATACAAAATACTTTTCTGCATGACTGTTATATGTTAGATACGGTATGGGTTAGAGAAATATATTGCAAGTGTCTGACTTAGATATTAGTTTAGGATATATTATTTCAGTTATATGTTGGTTTAGGAAGTTATTAAGATGATTATAAATTGTAATCTCCTTGTATGGAAAACAGAAATTGAATTATGAAAGTTTGAGAGTTCTTCTATGATTAGGAGTTTGATTACACTCGAAGTAATTGTTGGGAGGTCTGGGTTTCCTCGGATTAAACCATTATCTGTTCCTATAGAGTTCATGTTATATGAATACATAACAGTGACCACCTCAGGAATCATAACAGCTACCTCTATAGGTTTCTTGCTACACTTCTTAAAAGTATGGCCAAAAGTACCATAGTGTACACACTTAGATGGTTTTCATGGATACTCCACGAGAATGGTAATACGCCCACCCCCAACAATCAGAGGCACTTCATTATGATAATTACAGCTAGCATCAATCTATACCCAAACACGCGCATAAGTCATACATTGTCTAGAAAGAGTTTTCTTATAAGACATTATAGGTGTTCCAACTTAAGGTCGGTTCCTATGGGGGTGCCTAACCCACCCATTTTCCATGCCAGCTGGCCTGGAAAACTGGCCGCGCCACTATGAGAAAAGATTTAAGTGATCGAGTCTCAACCGAACGGTAGAGACTACACCGCTAGCGGTCCAATGGCTTTTTCTCCGCCACTATAGAAATATATGACATTCAAAAACCCAAATTACACCGAATTTTTTACAAAAGAAAAAAATTCTATCTTTTCTTATAAAATGGCAAGGTTTGAATCTCAACTTGACTTGGCTACCCAACTTGATCTTTCCGAAGTGGTGCTTGAAGCCGCCGTTAGTAAGATATGTGATGGTTATAAAGAAATAGGTAAAAACCAAAGAAGTCTACAAGTTTTGGATATTAACCAAATCAAACCTTCAACTAAGAAAAGACAAAGAATAGTTCAAGGCAAAGAAAATTTGAAGGCAGAGAAGAAGATAAACAAAGGAAACTCCGTTCATGAGCGCATTGATTGGAAGTTTGGTGAAATGAAGAAGATAAACATGATGAAGAACATTGTCCCAAATTTTTATTTTTAAAGTCTTTAATTGTAAATTATGTCTAGTTTATATCTTATTATTATTATCTAGATTAATGAAAGAGGCACTAATGAAAATTATCTATATGAATGAAATTGGTACTAATGTAAATTATCTAGATTAATAAAAGATGCTCTAATTTATATTAACATCTTAAAACTAAACTTTGATAATAACTTTAAATCTTGATTACATCGAAATACATCATACAAAATAATCATATTTGGACAACACCCTCAAGATAAGGTAACACCTATCAAATTGAAAATCTTTTCCCACTCTGTTGCATCATGCAACCCGACACATTTGCTCCATGTCAAATTCGTTTTGACCATTCACTTGGTTTCGATTGTCTTCAATAAGCGTAACAACAAAACAAGATCACATCCTTACTGATTACTCCGAAGTGATGACACAAACACTACACCAAATTCAAGGATTAGTATAAGGCGCAACAGCTTAGTCTCTGTTGCGAAGTTTAGTTGCGAAAATTATGCAACAGTTTTATTATGTTACAAAACTCGCAACTGTTTGACTTTGTTATAATTCGCAACAGATTGGAAATGTACACGTGCAACTCGTGAGTGTGGCTACCACAGTTTCAAGCTGACTCGGTTTCAGACCACTCAGATAGTCAGCTTCAAAACTGACTCAGGTTTAGCCTATCTCATTCTCTATTCTTTCGAACAAAAATCTCATTCTCTCTATCTCTCTCGTTCTCGTCTCTTCTCTCATGTCTGAAATTCAAATGATTTGGTGATTTCAGAGTTCTCAAATCCCAAATCAGGCCGACCAATTCATTTTCCGACTTAGGGTTGTTAGGTTTACGTATAAAAGTTATTTTAGGAGTTTCTCTTCTCTAGTCTCTAAAACCTCTGCATAAATAAGAATAAAAGCCCTAAACTTCTCATTTCCTTTAAGTGTAATGAAATGTTTCGCTTGATTTCATCTTATGTTTGATTTTTGATTCTAGGTTTGATTGAATCTGATTTTGTGTGAAACCCCTTTTTTGTTAGGTTAAAAAGAAAATGCTAATAGTACTAGGGTTTTTTATTTGAGAGATCGTGAAGAGGAACAACGCTTTCCTCATCAAAGAGTTTGCAAATGGAAATCAGATGGTTCCGATCTGTAAAGAATGTAACAATTTCTACAACGTTAACTCCTTCACTCTGGTAAGAAAAATCAACACGACTGGTCTTCTACTTTTGAGTTATGATTTGAGTTTTTTTTTTTTTTTTTTTTTTGTTGGGTTAGACTTTTTTTAGAATTTTGGTAATGATTTATTGTTGTTGGTGATTTCGGGTATATTGTAGGGTTAGCAAATGCAAAGACAATTTCAATTCAAGATGGAAATGATTCGGGTATTGTTCTTGCAACTACTAATTTTGGTGCATATATCATCATAGTTTCTAACTAGGATTCGTTCTCTATAATATATTAAAGTTTAAACATTAAGTTCAATGTTAACAACTTAAGCATAATTGTTGTCATTAGGTGGCTTTTAGTTTTGAGTTTGATTTTTGCTTGTATCTTTTTTTATGTTCAAGGTCATTGTTAGGTTTTTTTTTCCCTTGTGAGAAGCTTAGTTTCAGTTCTCTTTTGAGTTTTTTCATGGAGGTAATGCTCTTTTACAGGTTTTGTTGCATCTCATTGTTCACGGGCATATAGGTGAGAGCTGGTGATATTACGGTCACAGTTTGATATGCTGGTATGCTTTATTAATTTTGTAATGGTTTCACAGGCATTAGTGAATGAGAAAATTTGAGATATTGTGGTTAGTTTTTTGATAGTTTGAAAATTCTGATAAATGCCTTGTTACAAGTTTTCAGTGTGTTGAACTTGAATCTAGCTCTATGGTGTTGTAAAGTGCACAGATTCAGTTATGTTTTGAAAAAGTATCTGGACTAGCAAACCAAATTTCCTTATGCTTGAATTGAAATTCCTTACTGATACTTGACATTGAACAGAAAATTTGAAGCTCTTTGGGTTGTTTTACTTTAGCTTATTTAATGTTGAACATGTATCAGGTCCAGCCGTGGTTGCCGATGGAAGGGCAGGGGTTTCTACGAACCTGTTTTATGAACCCACAAAGTACTTTTGGATACTTGATTTTACCTTTATAAAGAAATTGAGTGTACACTTTATCCCAACTTACGAATTCTGATCTATTGCAGCCTTTTTCTGTGGAGTTAGAACCTGGAATCTCATGAAACATTTTTGACAAACTAGAAACGTCATACAGCTTAAAGGTATTATCCTTCGAGTTCGTATCATGTTTCTTTGTGACCTAAGTTATGTTTCATCATACTTTTCGAGTGAGATATGAATTATCCTAGTTTGTAGTTTGTTATTTCTAGTTTCTGACATAACTTGCTGATACTCGCTAGAAACAACACCAGTTTGCAGTTTGTCATGTTTATATGGTTTGAATGTGGACGGTAATCAACCAATGAATGATGTAATCTTTTCAGTCACTTGGACTCAAGTCTTTATTGCAACTAATATGTAGCTTCATTATGTGGTTAGATATTTTAGGAGATGTCACTGCCTAGAGACTATGAAGCCTTTTATATGATTCCTTCTCCGTCACTAATTTTTAGTCTCTTTGTATCATGTTTTCTTCAATTTATTGATAGAATTACCTACTTGATTATGGGTTTCTTCTCTAATTTGGTAATGTATCTCTCTCGAATAACAGATGAAAGATGATTGGGATGTCAGTGGGCAATATAAAGAACAACTTGAAGAAGAACAGATACACAAACAAGAGTCTGTGATGGTTGTGGGTAAAGTTTTTATGTTTTCAGTGAAAAAAAATGCAAGGGAGTCATTGATTCGCTAGTGAACAAAACTAACGACTCTATGAAGATACAATTTTTAATATCTGCCACATGAAATCTTTGTAGGTAGAGGAGGAGAAAAAGTAAGAAGAGTATGATGATGATGAGGCGCCTGAGATAACAGCAATATGTACTGAGGTGCTGAATACTAAGTTGCCAGGATGTGTTTGACATTAGGTATTTTTTTCCTGTTGGTACATCATAGGTACTTGGAAGTCACATAGACCATGTTCTGAACTGACTTAATGCATATTTCGCCATATATCTTTATCAATATGCTAGTCATGTATATGTTGATTAGCCATGCTGATCTTTTAACTGGATGTTAATGGGTCTAGGTTTCTAATTGCAGATCAGGTGCCACCGCATTAATGGAACTAATGATAGCTGCTGGCAATGAAGTTCCACAACTGAAACTGGAACATGGACTGGTTGTTGACAAAGTGTATACGGGAACATGCTCCAAGTTCATTGATGCATTACAGATCTGGGTGGTTTGTTGCTTATATACTATTCACTTGGAGATGATGAAGGAATACAAGAACTCGCATCCCTTGCCAAAGAACAGGTAAAAAAACAATATTCATATCCTTTGTTTATTCATGCTGGAAAAGTGGAAGACTGACTCCGGCTGTTGGTGGATATGTTATTTTCAGCCAGCCTTAGAAAAGCCACTCCCACAATGGCTATTCTTTGTTCTTCTCCAGATATACATGAGAATGATCTATGATCAAAGCTTAAAGCTAACACCTAAAAGATTAACCTGAATGATATTCTGAATGTCTTTTCCTGCAGCAACCGGATTCCTGAAGCTGCTTCGATTGCGGTCTTATCTTCCAAACAAGGTCTCAGAGATATGAGCAATAAATTCCACTACTTGCAAGGCTGGTTATGAAGCAAGAAGAAGTTATACTTGTTTGAGCATGTAGGTAATGTCCTTGGAACTTAAGAAATTTTTCTGGCTACAACTTGGAACTTAAGAGAGTTCAAGTTGTTCTTTGTCATTCTTTTTCATATGTATACAGAAGAACTCTTTAGTTTATGATGGGGTTTGTGTTTATAATTCAATGTATGAAGTGACCATGTATTAACTAAGTTATGTCTCTTAGAAACTTATGGTTGTATGCTTGAATGTTTTTGCCAAAAACTGGAGAATTTCCATGTAATTTCCCTGAAATTCTTGCAGGGGAATGATTTCCAAATGAGCAGGGGAACTGTAGAATTAAAACCTGTATTTTTTTATAAAAATAAATAGTGGTTTTGACATCTTCAAAACCTGATTTTGACTTGATTTGACCAGGTCAAAACAAGATTTGACCAGTGAAAACCACTACTTTTTTTATGTTGTAAAAATTTCGCAACTGAAGAAGGCTGTTGCGAAATTCCAGTTTTTGCAATTGTTTGACACTAAATCAGTTGCGATAAATTTTCCTTGCAATAGCCTCAACTGTTGCGACAGGAAATTTGCAACGGAATAATATCCGTTGCGAAATATTGCAACATCGATTTTCGTAACAGTTCGACTCTGTTGCAACTGAAACTAGCAGTTGATAATCACTAAAAATGGTGTGGTGAAACTATTTGCATTTCGATTATTGAGGTTCAGTGTTTCTACTTGAAAACTCTGAAATATGTTTTGCCAAAAAGTATTTGCATTTTGTTGTTGGTGTGCACCATTGACCATTTCTTTTGTAACATGAACATAATTTTTGCAAATGCATTCATATTTAGCTAAGATAAATTTGCGACCTTGAACTGCCATATTAGATTTGGGGAGTGAAAGAATGAAGATTGAATAAATGGTGTGAGTTAAAATGAAATTTGATATTGTATTTATAGGGTGACAAACTAATGACCGTTGGATGAGATGCACTTAGCGGTCGAATTTGCACCGCTAGCGGTTTACTCTTGACCGTTCGGTCAAAATTACACCGAGCGGTCGAGACTCGAACGCTCTGTAGGGACTCGACCTGGCTTGGCAAAGTGGAAAATTTGGAACTTTGTCAGGCCAGTTTGCCATGCCTATAGTGGGTGCAAAAGTGGCAAAAGTGTGGGTTAGCCATGCCCATAGGAACCGGCCTAACTAGCAATCAAACTCAAACCATTAGTGTTCCATAAATGAATTGGCACATTATAAAACTTCATCCAAATATGGAGAGTTTTACCCTCTGCAATCTCCCTTTCTAATAAAGGAGACCAAACTCTGACCATAAATAACTGATCAGCAATATAGAAACCACCGTAATCAAGAGCAGAAACTCTATCTTCCATTAAATAAAATTAAAACACATAATAGAACCCCAATGAATGGTTATATGCACCTTACCTTTAGGTTTCCAAACTTTCTTCACTGCCCTCTGAACCAACATGTAGGGAAGTTTCTTCCCCACATAACGTTCAATAACAAGGTCCTCACAACGTTTAACTTCTGGACCGAACTCGACATCCTCAGCCACCATTACCCTCTCTTCATTTACCATACTTGATTGTCTAAGGACCATAGGATTTGCAGATTCCAGCTGATCCTTAGCAAACAAAAAAGAATGTAGTTGTAAGAAATAATACATCCTATATCTAACATTAAAATGAAGTGATAGCAAGATAAAGAAGAAAAAAATCATACGAAGACATAAAATTTACATGGTTCGGCATGATTACCTACGTCCACGGGGTGAAATTATATTCTTATTACTATTTTCTCCAAATTACAAAGGTGTTTTCTCCTCACAACGATCTCTCAAATTCTTTCTAACTTAATATATCTCACTTCTCTCTTACTAATAACCTCCCATTTCCATTACATTGATCTCCTATTTATTGGCCGAGTTGTTTATACAACGAGGTTACAGTGTAATTTACATCTTATCTTCTTCGATGTTTCTGTCGGGTGGGTGCCCCGATATTTAGATCTCTAGTTTGATCTCCTTCCGAGGGGTTGATTCTCCGATGTGGATGTTCTTTTCCGATTTCGGTGCCTCGTTGTATTTTGATCCGATGCTAAGTGCTCTTGATCCGACTAATCTTATCCTTTGCATTGGGCCCACCAAGACTTGGCCCTTCTGCTCACATCTAGTGTCTTGTCAGTGCATCAAATGCCTAGATTCCAGACTTCCTTCAGATCCGATTTCAGACTTTACACGTGCCCTTCCTTCATTTGTTGGTGTGCACATATTTTCTCGTGCGGGTGTTGAGGATGATTCAGTGCTTCGCCTTATTCTTTCTTTGGTGATTTTATGTTTAGGATCGAGCCACGTATGTTGATCGATTATTTGCTACTACATCTATCCCCATTCTTTCACTATTGTTTTTCTTCTTCTCCTTCCACGATTCTGGCCATGCCACATTTTTCGCTCTAATGCCCCCCTTTATCTCGCCCTTTATTACCCATCACCTTCTTTTGTTGGTTACCAATGCCTGGGCTATAAAAGTTTGTGCTGAACTCTCAACCCATCTTTACTTAGTTTGTTCTTCTCTCCTCATTCAAGAGCAACTTCTTCTCCCTCTTCTGTTGTTTCTGATTTTCGCCGTCATTTTTCTTCCTTATATAACTTCTCCTTTGTTGTTACTACAAAGATTTTTCTTTGTTACTTTCTTTCTCATCATCAGATCCTTTCTTACAGTTGTTCTAATGGCTTCTTCGTCTCCTTCGAGGACTGAAAAAAGGTGCCTAAGTTACACGTTCTTTGTTGATTCTTTGTTTTCCCTTGATAATCCTTCTCATCATGATTATCGTACGCTCTTGACTCTATATCTTCTAATGAATCTTCTGTTTTTCGTGTAGGACTGAGAACAAATCCACCAAAAATCTCACTGATACCCAATTCGTTGATCAACTGAAGAATGCTTATAATCTTCTTGACTATGAGATTCAACTCTTAGCAGGACAGAAAGGTACACTGAAGAAAGAGATAGTCGAGGAGTTTTCTTATTCACCCGAAGCGACCATTATTACTAAGGGTCAACTTTCACTTGGATTGCGTCTCCCGCTTTATGACCCGAATCGACATTTTGTTTATGAAGTTTTGTCTCAAATTCGTTCTCCTCGGGTATTATCTCAATGGAATGGTAATACCTCTCATGCTTGAGTGGGAGAGGAAAGGGAATGGTGAGTGTTCCGATACACCATGGTCCACATACGATCATTGTTGGAGTTGTGTGGCTCAAATACACACATGTGAGTCACACATGGGATAGCTAAGGATAGTCTCACATGGAGGAAGACAAGTTCCATATGGTGATATATAAGCTAGACACTCTCCATACATAGTACCGAGGCATTTTGGATGAAAACCCCACACCTAACCTTAAGGTGGTCAAGTGGGGACAATATCAGTGCTATGTGGCCATGCCCGGAGAGGGTGTGGCGGTCCATGGAGGTCCTACAAAATGGTATCAGATCAAGGTGGAGCTGCCGGGAGTCGGGCTGAAGAGTGGTTATGGAATGCCGGTAGTCATAAGATCGCAGGTGGAGACGGGAAGATCAAAGTATGAGCAGTGTTCTAAGAGCATCTGGTGGCAGTAATCATTGTCCGATTGGTAGCATACAGACGGAGGTGGCGAGGTGGCGAGGTGGTGTGTATTCTCGCCAAGGTGGAGATTGTTGGAGTTGTGTGGCTCAAATACACACATGTGAGTCACACATGGGATAGCTAAGGATAGTCCCACATGGAGGAAGACAAGTTCCATATGGTGATATATAAGCTAGACACTCTCCATACATAGTACCGAGGCCTTTTGGATGAAAACCCCACACCTAACCTAAAGGTGGTCAAGTGGGGACAATATCGGTGCTATGTGGCCGTGCCCGGAGAGGGTGCGACGGTCCGTGGAGGTCCTACAATCCTTATCACGCGAGCAAGTATACCTCGGCCTCTTTTGTGTGGAATTATCGGAGTAGAACCGCTTCTCTTGGCGATCTTGCTTGTTTTGATGCTAGTCCTCATCATAACAAGGTCCCGACTGGTGGTTTTGAGAAGCTGATGTTGGATGAAGACCCTGAACGTAGCAGTAATTCAAACAAGCATGCTCGTCACACTAATGACCCGATATGGGACCGAGTTCATTTGGCTATCCGTGGATATTTTGAGTGGCAAGTTTTCTCCTACAAATTTTCCTGCTGAACCCTATCAATTCTGGGTGGTTAATGTTGATCAGGTAAAGTTTTTAATATTTTGCTCGGTTTAGGTTTCATTTATTTTCATAGACCTGGGGTAGTTGGAAGAACTTCTTTTTCTTTGAATCCCAAATCTCAAAACGTCCAGTCTAAGGTGCTCGGAAGAGGGGTGCTGATAATAAACATGGGGAAGAGCCTTTGAAGGTAACAAATATTTGCTTCCATCAGTACGTGTACTTGCCCCTATTTGTTGGCTTTAAAGGGTACTTTCCCCTATTTGTTGGATTTAAAGGGTCTGACGATGTTGTGTTTGTGCAGAGGTCCAAGGATGGTGAGGAAAATGTTGGAAATCCTTCGGGGAGAGGTGGCGAGGATCCCGATGACCGACTTCCCTTATCTTATTTCCTAAAAAGGTTGCATCAGAAGTTTTCTGATGATTCATCTTCCGTTGTAGGTGGTCGAACTAATGTTGATGGTGAAGGAGCTAAAGTCAAGCCTTCCATAAAGAAGATTATTGCTCCACCTGCGTCATCTAACCGTTTAAGGGAATTACTCTTCCGAATTCAAATGTTGTTGTTGTAATGTCCGATGATGACGAAGATTTCCTCGGATCTGATCTGATGCTGAGAAGTCGGATGGTGGGGATGAGTCCGTAAATCCTGCCAAGGACCAATAGGGGAAGTCTTCCTGAGATGACGAGATGCTGAGAACATTCAGAGGGATCCTCCAAATCATGGGCCGGTGGGTACTTCTGTGTTTACTCTTTTGGTTGCTGCTTGTGATTTGCTTGGTGCTCTTTCTTATACCAGTTTCAGTTCTCTCTCTCCTAAGGCCATGTTGCAATCTAATCTGATGTATGACCCTGAAATGCATGAATCTCTTTATACCGTGGTAAGTATAAGTTATCCTTCCCCTGTCGAACTTAGTTGGTTATTTTTATTTTTTTGATCTATTTTAACCCGAGACATTTAGGTCGATAATCAAAGGCTTTTGGAGGCGGCTCTTCGTCAGAAGGCCTATAAGAGATGGATGCTCTCAGAACTCAGCTTCAAGGAGAACATGAGTGATCTCGGGAGATTGAGAAGCAACTGACTGATGCCAAAAGTACTTTATTAAACTCTATTGTGATTGATTTAAAGTACCGATGTTCTGAGTCTAGTATTGCCTTTCTTAGACGAAATTTCTAGTCTAGAGAGAGATTCTGCTTCTGAATATCGCCGCATGTCCATGAAATTTTCAATAAGGATGACAAGATTAGTCATCTGGAGGCCGAAATCGAGAATCTTAGGGATGAACTGCTTCGATATCAAAGGTTTGAGTACGTCCCCGAAGATAAAAACAATCTTCATTCCGAACTGTCTCGGCTACAAAGAGTTGTTGCTAACAGCGATTTATTGATTAACAATATGGAGGGTCAGTGTAACTCTTTGCAACTCCAAAATAGAGATCTTCACTCCGATCGTAAACATCTTTCTCGGTTGAGAGATGAGGGTGAGGTGTCCATTCAAAATCTTAAGGAGCAGCTTCACGGGTCGGAGCAAGTCAGTCGGGATCTTGAGTAGACACAACTTCAGTTATCGGGCCGTCAACTGGCTCACGATCATCAGAAAGTTGTCCTTCTAATGAGTTTAATGAATAGCAGTATACCGAGCTGACATTGAGATTGTTCGTGCTTGAAACCAATCTTGCTAAGTCGGAAGAGTCTTTAAGATTATTTTTACCCGAACTCTCTGGTCATTTAGCCTGTTTTTACTTCGCTTGTATTCTTCTTGTTGTTTTGTTTTATAAAATCTTCCGGTTGTGATATTCTTCGTTTTATTTCATGTAGCTGAGCAAGGCAAAGTTAAGAGCTTGGAGGAGGAGGTCTCACGGCTCAAAAACACTGAATCCCTCTTGCTGACTCAACTTGTTGATGTTGTTGTTGACCTAACACGTCAATCAGAGGAGGAAAAGACAGAGCATGAGAGAGATCTTTCTGAGAAGATTTCCCATGGTGTGAAGGATTATATAGCCATAATAAAATCTAGAGTTATTGCCGCGAAAGGTTCTGGATCGGAATCCAATCCTTCTAAAATTTAATTCACCCTTTTGCAGTGCTGCGCCACTGTTTTTTCCTTTGTCTTGGGTTGTTGTTTATGATCGTTTGAACACCTTTTTCTGAACTTGTTTTTCTTGGGGTGTTGCATCACCAGGTGGTCCCTCTTCGTAGGGTTTGCTTTTCTGAAAATACTTGTTTAAGTTCTCATGCATGACTACCCTAGCTCTTTGTTTCGTATTAATTTGTTTGCTTGTTCATATGTTATCGCTCCGAATACCAAGTTAGGCAGTTTGTAACCTTTAGGATCCCTTTTTTTTTTTTGCAGTCATATCAAATAAATGTTAGTATAATTCCATATATGCCGAACACATTCAACAAGGAGAGTCATTGGGCCGCCCAATGCCATGTCCCCATTGAGGTATCTCATCAATGTGATTTGTAACCATCGGGAGTGTATTAGGTCATTCCTATTTCTATGTCCCGCGTATGCTAGGTTAGTTATCGATTAACTTACCTAGGATCAAGTGAATATGTTCACTTACGATGGGAGTTATCCTCGGCAATGTTCACAAGATGCTCGATTATCAATTACTCGTGTCTTTGATAACCCTTGGTCACCGTTTTCCAACCACCATAACCCTTAGACTATCTCGGCACATGCACACTTCCACTGCCCCGAGTTCGAATAGCCCGTCAAGTGTAAGTCACCCCGGCACTTGCACAATGCCATCGCCCCGGGTTCGAAACGACCATTCGAGTGTAAGTCACCTCGGCACTTGCACACTATCATCGCCCCGAGTTCAAATGACCATTAGTTCGCATGAGTCCTCTCTCTTAGTCACCTCTAATGGATGATATGGAGTTAGAGTGACATCGTATCATACATGTGTTTTTTCGCCTCTCATGGGTGGTATATTTTCAAGTGTTGCGCATTCCACGGTCTCTCTTTAAGAGACATGTCAGGTTTCAATATCTTATATGCTCCTTCGCCCACTTTTGACACAATGGTGTATGGTCCACCCCATCTGGCTACTAGTTTCCCACCTTTCTTGTCTCGCTCGTGCTTGGGTAGTTCCTTCAAGACCAGTTGTCCTTGATGGAATTCCCTCGGCCGAACCTTTTTGTTATATTCACGTTCTAATCGCCTTTATAGTTTTCCATTATTTTTAGCGAAATTTCTCTTGCCTCCTCTAGATCATCGAGCTTGGCTAGGATCAGATCTGCTGGTATATTTCGTCTTCATGCCTCGGTTCTAGTTGTGGGTATCATCATTTCTGTTGGAGGAATTGCTTTTGTTCCGTATGTGAGCATGAAGGGTGAAAGACCAGTTGCTTCCCTTTGTGTTGTTCTATAAGCCCATAAGACATTATGTAGCTAGATCATCACACCATTTGCCGTATTTCCCATCCAACTTCTTTTTTCAGGTTATCCGCGATTGTTTTGTTTGTAATCTCGTATTTCCCATTACTCTAGGGATAGATTGGTGTGGCCTTACTTTTCCTGATTTGATAAGTATTAAACAATAAATCGATGTTCTTCCCTTGCAATTGCTTCCTATTATTTGATCTGATAGCTGCTGGTATCCCGAAGTGACAAATAATATGTTCGTATATAAACCGGAATACATATTTATCTCGAATGTGTCTTAGTGCTGCCGCCTCGACCCATTTTGTGAAGTAGTCGGTTGCCGCTATCAAATATCTTCTTTGCCCTGATCTGACATGCAAAGGTCCCACACTGTCAATCTCGCATTTAGCAAATGGCCATGGACTGACCACTGAGTTTAAAGACACAGATGGGGCGTGTATATTCTTACCAAATTTCTGACATTCATCACATATTGTATCCATATGTTTAGCATCTTCATTCATGTAAGGCTAAAAGTTTCCCATTGTCTTCGCCCTGGATGATAAACTTCTTCCTGAGCTATGATTACCTGCTCCACCGTAATGCAATTGATTTAATATAGTATAACCCTCTTCTTTTCTCAGACATCTTAGGAGTGGACCTAAATATGATCGTCTATATAATACACCGTCACGGAGATGGTACCCAGCCGCCTTACTTTTGATTTTGTTGATCTGAAGTCGCCCCTTCGGTAGTATTCCCGATTCAAGAAACTCGTGAATAGGTTTTCTCTAGTCCCCTTCCTCGTATTTGTCCGCCGTAGTAAGTATTGCATGTACTCTGGTCTCCCCTTTTTCGGGTATTGAGGGCTCTAACACTCTTCCAATTCTTATGGCTTCAATAGTCGGGTCGACTGTCATTGACGCGATGTATGCTAGAGCGTCGGTGTAACGATTATCTTTTCTGCAAATGTGTCTGAATTTAATGTTGCGAATTTGGTCAATGTAAAACCTATCCAGACTTAGATACTTATGGAGTATTGGATCATGGGTTGAGTATTCCCTTGTTATCTATCGTATGACTAATTGTGAATTGATCGTAAGTCTTACCTCCTTTAGTCTCATCTCGACTATAAGGCGTAAAGCATGTATCACTGCTTCATACTCGGTGACATTTTTGGTTGCTTCAAACTCCAGTCTGAATGAGTGAACTATCTTTGCTCACTTCGATGTTGTGAATACTAACCCGATCCATGTTTGTTTGATGAACCGTCGGTGAATACTTCCCATCGTGTCAGGCTACATGTTTCGAGAAGGTCTGAAGAGTCGTCCTTATCTTCTTCAATTCTCGGGATGTCCTCTACTTCTTCCTCCTCTCTTAGGGGGAAACCCGCGAGGAAATCTGCTACTGCATGTGCTTTGACCTCCGTTCTTATTTCATATACTATATCAAATTGTTTGATTTGGGCGCTCCATTTCGTTATTCGGACAGATCGGGCAGAATTATCCAATACATACTCGATGGAAGATTTGGTTAACACCCGAAGCTTATGTCCCTGAAAGTATGTCATTAACTTTTGTGTCGCAAATACTAGTGCCAGATTAGTTGCTCTATTCTTTTGTGGTTCTTCTCTGCTGGGTTCATCATCTTGCTAATGAAATATATCATCTTTTCTTTTATTCCCACATCCTTGACTAGGACTGCACTAATAGCACAGGTTGTATCTCCAAGGTATAAGGTGGGTATCTCTTTAGGTTCGGGTCGTTGCAATACTGGTACGCTCGCAAGATGTTGCTTAATTTTCTGAAATTCCTCCTCATATGATCCTCGCTCCAACTGAAATTTTCCCCCTTTGGTTATACCCGATTGTCCGTCCATTAGTGTTATCGCTTGGTTCCCCACGATTTATTCTACTAGCTGATATATGTTCGGGAGGGGAGAGCTATCTTTCAGGCGGGCTTTGTTCAGATCACTAAAGTCGATGAAAATTCTAACCCCTCCGGTCTTTTTTGGTATTATTACCATATTCAAAATCCATACTGGATATTGAGCTTTACGTGTGATTCCTGATAATTGTAATTTTTTTAGTTTGACTTTTGATGTTGCTTGTAGTTCGGGTACTATCCTATGCATTTTCTCTCGAACTTTCTTGAACATTGGATCGATCTTCAGATTATGACAACAAATGTTTGGGTCGATTCCCTACATATCGTGCATCTTCCATGCGAATGGTCGATGTTTTCTTTGAGTAGGGCTACTAACTGAGCAGTTTCTTCATCTGACAATAATGACCTGATTTTCACAATCTTCCGCTCTTTATGAGTTCCCAAATTTATCTCCCTAAAAGGTTCTAGGGTTGTGAAATTTGCTTTGGGATCACCGATGGGTGTCGCTTTCTTTGATTGATATGCGATATTTTCCTCTCCTGCTTCATATGACATAACGAATTGTGATATAACTTTCTCTAACTCTTGACTTTCTTTCTACGCTTTAAATTTTTCTTTTCTCTGCATATTCTCGCTCGCATATCCTCATTTTATTGGATATCCACTTGAATGCATCACCTGGCAGCTTGGGGATCTCCTACAACTTCGACTACTCCTTTATATGTTGGGAACCTAAGTCTCTGATGATAAATCGATGCTACTCCTTCGATACCAGCGATCCATGGTCTCACAATGATAGATTCATACGGCAACACGATGTCCACTACGCAAAATGTAGTTAAGGCATCCAAATAGTCGTCCTCGTCTGAGACCCTTAACGTTACCTCTCCTTTTGGTATAATGACTGTCCCATTGAAACCATAGATGGTGTAGGTTGATAGGATGAGAATATCATCAGATAATTGCATCCTCTTGAAGGAAGGTATCATATAACATGACTTCTACTGAACTCCTGCTATCCACCAAAAGTATTTTGACCCCCCACTCTTCGATCATAAGAGTGATAACCAGCAGGTCTCCATGAGCCTGACCATTCATCAGTACGTCCCTAGCATATAAAGTGATCGGTTGCATCATCCAATCCTTCATCGGTAGGGTTTTTTCCACACTGAAAATCTCCTTTCCTAATTTATCACGCTTGTGAATTCTTGACATAATTCCTGACCCGAAATCTAAGCCTTGTGGTGTTGAATAAGAGATGGTGTTATAGAAAAATTGTGTGTCTCGATTGATCCTTACTTGGTGTACATGGACTCTAGTGTTGGTTCTGGTTTTTTGACAAACTGTCTCAGATAGCCCTCCCGAATAAGATGTTGAACTATATCCTTAACCTCTCTACAGTTGTTGGTATAATGTCCCCGGAATTGATGATATTAACAGAACTAGGGATGATTCCTTGTTTCATCAAATTGTACTCCTCGCGTCTTAGGATATCGGCTGTCATTCCTGTTTTCTACTTCTTTGAATACTTCTTCCAATGGTGAATTCAGCTGAGTGTAAACTTTTGGTTCATATCGAGGCTTTATCCCTTTTTCTACCCATTCTTTCTTTATTGGTCCTTTGTTTTGTGGCCCGGACCTTTTCTCAGATTTTTTAGGAATTTCCCTCGGAATTATTTCGACCTCCTTGGTTGTTTCTTGCACGCTCTTATCCTTTGATCCTTCTTGAATTTCCTCTAGGACAATGTATTGCTCCTGCATTTTTCTCATATCCTTTAAGGTCAGTGTCTTTTATGTATACATAGCCATCCATATGGGATTTGTATTCCCGAGGGAGTTTTCAAAACCGAATATTTGCTGGTCCACAGGTACCTTCCCTATCCCGGTATATAATTTTCTCCACCTATCTGTCAGGGACCGTAGAGTCTCCCTAAATCTTCTGGCTAGTGTCAATAATTTTTTAAATCTTGGTCGAGCAATATTGTTATGCATGTAGGTCTCGAGAAAGGTTTCCACAAGGGTTTCATAGTTCCCGATAGATTCATCGGGTAGGGTATAGAACCAGTTTTTTGCTTCTCCTTCGAGGCTCGCAGGGAAGAATTTACACATTACGACAACATTATTCTTCCATTATAATAATGACATCATATACATCTTGACATGTTCAATAGCGTCTCCGGTACCATCAAAACGTGAAGAGAAGGTTGGAAGGGTGCATTTTGGTGGAAAATATGACCGCTCCAGTTCTCGAGTAAAAGGAGTCTTCTCTGCCTCATTGATGACTTCTGCCAATTTGTCATCCTCTCCATTTCCTTCCAATTTTTTTGACCATTTCCTCTAACTGTAGGAGCTTCCTTTCAGGATCGTTATCGGGTCGCTCACCAGGTCCATGTATTTCTTCTTCGGATGAAGAGTCCTCAGGTGGGTCGTATCTTCCTCCGTTTTCTCCTGGGGCGACGAGTTCTGGCACCATCCCGTGATGTCTGGGTTGCTCAGGAATATTCCCAAATCATGTCATAGTGTGATCGTTGGATGCTCCTCGGCTACTGAGTCCTCGGGATCTTAATCCTCGTCCTCTGAGCCGCTGATTTTCTTGTTCCAAAGTTATGTTCCTCCTTTGTAGGTGCCTCATGAAATCATCATGTTGCCTTTGGTTTGCTATAATTTCCATCAGAGTCGGGTTTGTGCGTTCATGACTAGATGTATTATTGGGGTGGTTTCCTAGTTCAGCTGGGGGTGTCATTGTAGGTGGTCCTCGGGTCGCTCCTCTCTTTCCGAGATGAATTTTTCCGAGTCTCTCTTCTTCACAATCTACTATTGCTTGATTTTCAGCATGCATCCTAACCTGTCGACGTTCCTCTTGTGCTAATAACAACTCTTCGTCGTCCTCAGTGTCCGATACAGTTAATCCATATATCGTTGCTTCGGGTCTTCTCTGACTAGGATCGATACGTCCCAAAAGAGTATTGTCTTCGTCTTGACCTAGGCTTACCTCTTCATTAACTGTTGTGATTCTCGCATCCGGGACTAAGATTCCTTCGGTCCGATGTCTATGGATACTCACTAGTATCAGGTTTGTGACTCCTTCATGCATGCTGGTTCCTTCTACCGTCCGATTCCTCGGTATTCTAGTTGTTCCGATGATGATTCCCTGGAATCACGAAATGAACACACCTCATGTAACTACGAAAAATCCATAGTCACTCCCACTTACTAATTTGAGGAATACAAAGATAAATACAAACAAGATTGAACTTAAATCTTATATTTCAATTGATTTTAGAATGTTAAGTTACAAGCCGCTCAAGAACACTCTAGATCTAAACTCTTCTCTCACAAGAACTCTTTTCCTCTTTCAGATGTCCCAACCCCCTTTATAAGGGGCTAAGTCCTCCTTTTATAGGAGAAAGTTACATAATGGGTTACATACTGATTTATCTCTGGGATACACTTTTCACTTCGCTCATGTCAACTTTCCGCTTCTTTTACGCCTTAAAATTAATCTGTTGTCGGGGACAGCTGTCCCATATCTTGCACAACAATCCATATCTCGCTCATTTTATCTCGAGGGTGTCACTATTTCTTGTACATCAAGTCCAGATTTCGCGCAGTTGACTTCGTATGCTCTCCCTTTTCTTGTACAACAATCCTCATCTCGCTCTTCTTATTATTTCTTGCTCCGCAAGTCACACTTCGCATTTCCAATTTTTTTCGTGAAGTAACTTCCCATGCAAGTCAGTGCTATCTCGTAAATTGATACCTTGCGGTCTGAACTTCGATAAAGTGTGTTTGACATTTGATTTGACTCTTAACACTCGCTTAGGAATTGGTGAATAATATCTTCCTCGAAGATTCACTTCGTCTGCCTCGTTCAATCTACCTCAGACACGTGGCGGGCAGATTTTATGTACTTACATTTTTCCTTTTCTCATTCTGTTTGCGAGAACCAAGAAGGGAAAGAGAATCCTTCATTAAGTTCGTAACCGCCACGTACCCGGATTTTACTCTATCTTGTCTCCCACGATTCCCATTAACTATTGTTAGCCGGTTCCTCTTCTCATGTAACCGCTTCTCCCGGTCGTGCCTTGGTCTATTATAAATAGACCCCTTCTCCAATTTATTCTCTTCTTTACGGCCTTTAACTCTTTCTTCTCCGGCACCGCTCTTCTGCAGATTTCACTTCTTTTCCCTCTACTATCCTTGATTCTTATTTAATCTCCCAGCATCATAATTTCCTCTTTTAACAATGGCATCCAAGAAATTTCCCCCTGCCACTACATCAAAATACCTTGAGGACTTCCAGGATGATTTCAAGAAATTGGGTTTAACCCTGTCCTCGGCGGTGGATTCTTCAGTTACGCCTCCGGTTCTTGCAACCAGGCAGATGGAATTGAACTCCCACTGGATCGAAGAAGAAACATGGTCGTCCACCAGGAAGATTAACACCTTAGGTCAGCTGAGAGCGGGCTTAACTTTCCCTCTATATGATCCTCAAAATCCTCTTTTCTATGAGATTCTTGTTTATCTCAACATGGGAGTATTTCAGCTGAGTGGCAACGCAATTTGTATTATTAACGAATTTTTGAGACGTTCTTCCGGCGGTTTATCTCAGATTCCCTCAGCAGCATAGGAATTCATTTCGGCCGATTACAGCATCGCTTCCTTTTCGGAGAACTACATCGATAAAACTCAAGGTCGAAGAAGGAAGTATCAATAGTGGGGCATCGCTCTATCTCGGAATTCCCTGAAGTATCCCTCCAAGGTTCTTCTCCTGGATGTTGAGCCCGTCATCCCTTCGAAAGATGCTCCTAAAGGACCCTCTCTGCGCTTGACTAATGATGAGGACTGGATGATGTTTCCAGTTATTGTGGGTCCCCTTGTCTGGGGTTTTGATGAGTTAGGAAAATCTCGGGTGGGTCCTCTCCCATATCATGCTCATCTCGTTGCCTATGAGCCTTGGAAGTTTTGTTGGCCCGAAGGGCCCTCCGATGTAAGTTCGCTGGATTACTCCTTTATTTCATTCTTTATCCCTTCATCTAAGTTTCTCACTTTTCCACAGTATTTGCTCCCTGCTCCGGGTTTGATCAAGGATAGATCGTCTTATGCCAAAAAATCTACCGTTGGATCTCCGGTTTTTGATCAGGCACCTTGTTTTCTATTTCGCTCTTGGCGTTAGCTTTATCTTCGAAGTCTAACTTATATACTTCGCAGGAAGACTAGTTTGTAGAGTCTCCTACCGTGGTTCCTCGAGCTCATAGAAAGCGAGACCGCCATAGGGCTCTTCTGCCGCTACTACTGTTGCTGATTCTGCCAAGGCACTTTGCTGCAATATTTATTTCGTGATGACACTCCTCATTTTGTAGCCTTAGCTTTTGTACTATCCGAGATACTGATTTCCTATTTTTTAGGTTCCTCCTCAACCCACCCATGTTAATGAGCCTCCCAAACGACATAGGGTTCTTGATATGGGGGAGCTCACCCGCATACCTTCATCCAAGAAACCCACATAATTGCCTTCTCCTCCTCCCAAGAATAGGTCTGAAGCGTATAAAAAGGTCACTCCTCCTCCTAAGATCCTAATGCCAACCCCTCTCATCAACGTGGACGACTCCCCGAACATGTCATCTACCGGCCCTTCCGGTGGAAAAACTCGGAAAGTCTTCGAAGTGGAAGATCTGGCCTACGCCCCTGACATGGACTTTTTGAGGAATGATTTCGTTCTAACTCGGAATGTGCCCTCTATCAGATCTTCTTCCACGGAATATTTGATTTCGTTTAGCGCCGACATTTTCCTGGATGAGGACCAATCCTTCATGCATAACGCTTCGCTAAACCTCTCCACCAATCAGCATGCTGCTATTATGGCCTTGGTGAGTGCTACTGATCCTGAATGCGGTTCATACATAGATCATTTTCTAACTTCATGTATCTCGCAGGAATTCAACCGCCATATGGCCCAGCTCGTGGAAACGAGGCTAGCTCGTGAAAATTTAGAGGCTGCCAAGGTCCAGGTTCAGGAACTTAAAAATGATCTTGCTGATGAGAGGATCGCTCGGCAAAGAAGGATCAGAGGATTTCGGAGCTCAGCAGTAAGTTCAACCCTTTTTCTGTCTTTCGTTTTATTTCGTTCTTGTCTTTACTATTCTTTTACTTTCATCAAGCCCGTTCTGCGAAGTGGTATATGAATTATGAGGAAGTCAAGTCGACCGTTGATGATTGCCAAGCTGAACAAGCAAACCTTTTGTCCCAGATTAACTGTTATTTATCTGAAAATGAGATCTTGAGTGAAAAGATGACGATGTCATATTCCTTGTCCCAACGTTTAGATAATGAGTCTGCTAATAATTAGGAGTTGAACTTCCATCTCCACGAAGATAATGAACGTCTGAAGATTGAGCTTCGAAGATTCAACAACTCCCTCACAACTTCTCGTAAACTACACTCCTCATCCATGGATCAGGTTAAGCGACTAGAGGAGGATAAAGAGAGGATAATTAAGAGAAGAGACAAGTCCGAAGTTGAACTTCGTAAACTCATGAGTGAGCTTTCCGAGTTAGGGACTAAATATGTTAAGTTGAAGACTGAGAATACTGAGCTAAGGGATGAGAATAATAGGTTAAATAGTGAGATGTCCTCCATCCTGGATCGCTTGGAGAGATTTCAAGGCAAGAAAACTGCCCCTGCTCCTCCTGCGAAGAAGAAGCTTGTCGCTCCTCCGAGGAGTGGTAAACTTGTTATATGGTCTCCTGATGGTGATAATATTTCTCCCGATTTTAACAAGGATGAGGATAAATCTCCTCGTGAGCTCTGCAACTTTCTTGAATCAGAGGCGTCGAGGCTTGAATTTCTGAACATCGATCTTCAGAAAACTTTAAGTACTGTAATTTCGCAGAAAGAAGGTGGCCCTATGTGTTATTTTCATACTTCGTATTTTGTTCCGTATGATTTGTTTCTCACTTCGCTGTCATTTTGCAGAATCCGAGGAGAGTTTGAAGAATCAAATCATGCACCTATCTCGCCAAAGGGAAGGTCTTTCCAAGGAGACGTCTGATCTGATGAAAAGTCTTGCACTCCTGAACGAAGACTGCGATAAGATGGAAAAGTATGCCAAGAAAATTGCGAAGTTTACTCGCAGAAATGCCCAAGAGGAGAAGGTGAAGTTCTTCACTGAGCTCTGCAATTCTCATGGCCTTGACATTCCTCCCATGGATCTCGAAATCTTCTCTGATGATGAGTCTCTTGTTAATGCTGATCCTGAGAGCGAAGATACAGAGACTGACGAAGATGTTGAGAAGCCCAAAGGCGAAGTTCCCCAAGGTATGGAGGGAAACGGTGGTGCTGGTACTGGCGGTGGTGATGTTGGAATTCAAGGATCTGGGAGTTGTCACGTCCGTCAAAAATTCGGGCTTCTATTGAGCAGGATTTGACCCAATGGATCACTTCCAACCCAACAAGAACGAATCCTTGAGGCATGACTATGGAACATGCTTCATTTTTTTTTTAATTATAAAGAATGCTAATAAAACAAAGTACAACTACAAAATGAATAAAGACGATATTATTAAATGTCTTTTCCAACTCAAATTCCAAGTAAAAGTTCCCAAATAATAATAATCACTAATGATGTTCTAAAATTTATAAAATAAGAACAACAATTTAAAAAGTATTTAACTAGAAATGTCTCTTATTAAATTACTTGAAAACTCCACAGTAATAAAAAATGATAATTAATAAAAGTACCCATTATCCCCATGATATCATATAGTAGTGTCTTGCGAGAATACTAACATCTGAGTACTATGTCGTAAGCTTCCAAGTCCGCTTACTGTGCTAACTGCTCCTCAAACTCTATTGGGAGAGAAAAGGGAATTTGGGGTGAGGAAACCACAGCCCAGTAGGAATTTCAAAAAAATAATATAGTGCAACGAAAATTAAACCATGCAGCCGATAAAAATAAATAAAATCCACGTAAGTCAAAATCCTCTGAAATTACTTACTCATTTTACTCACATAAGCCAACCTATAATTGTAGGTCCTAATATATTATCAGAGTTATTCCGGTTACAAACCATATTGTTCCCCGAACAGTCTTCCCAGGTTAGCCACCAGTGGTGGGATGCCATAAAGGCCTGACATTTCAGCAGCAGAAAAGAGATGTGTGTATCCAAAAATTTATTTCTTACCAGTACACTAAATTCCATACAAAACTCAAACAAGCCCTTATTCCAATAAAATTTAATCAATGCATTTATTTTAATATTTATAATAATAGATAAAATGCACTTATACTCCCAAACAGAAATCATCTGCACATACAAAACCGATACGCGTCAAGATGCATTTACCCCGTACTTCCTAGACAGACTCCCGTCAAATTTGAAAATAGTTGGGTGACAAAAAAAGTATGTGACCAAACTCTGACACAAATAGGAATTATTTTGAAATCATTTAGGATTACTGGCATACCAGAACGGAAGGAAATAAAAAGGAAGAGACGGCTATCTGTTTTACAAAGAAAATGAAGCCAACCCCCAGTTTACATTTGATAAAATAACCACACTAATTCAAAGAACATTTATAATCCAAAAAGTACTTGTTGGATCAAAAAGTCACGTGGGGTACACAATCTTTAGGTGGACTATTAGTTAAGTATTTTCTTTTCTTTTCATTGTTTAGAAATGTGTATTTACTTTTTGTTTGAAGAAAACAGATAGGTCAAATCAGTAGGGTCATAATGAGTATGTGGTGAAGGTGTTCAAAGTAACAGCTAGAAAACAAATCAAGTCATAGGCCTTTCTTTATTTGAATCTGACATTTTTGGTAGCAAACTGAAAGACAACAAGTGTATATAGAGGCAGACATATAAATAATTCTTTTTTTTTTTTTTTAAGATTTAAACAACCAAAGCACCAACATGGTTCATGTAACAGTGAGCTATGTTTATAATAAGCAAGGAAAAATCAATGGATATCTGACATAGGTGTACCGAGGTAATGACAGACATAAATATTTCAGAAATATCACGCAAATCAAAGAAATATATCATGGAAATAGTTTAGTTTTTATAGTATTACGAGAAACCCCTACCTCTTACGCAATCCAAGTGAAAATCCTGATATCCTAGCAATCCAAGCAAGTAGTATTACAGGCAGATAAAGTAACAAAACAGATTCACTTTTTTTTTTCTTTTTGTAAAGTAGCAGAGATGAAAAGAGGAAGAAAGAGATGGTTTCTTTATCTTTTCTAGGGTTTTAGGAAAATAACAAAAACAATATATATAATAATTATAACCCTAAAAGTAAATCCAAAGAGATAGAAAAAGACTTATTCTTCTTCTCACACGTATTACTAGCCACAAAAAAAAATCATGTGTTGTACTAGGTAGTGACCCTATCATTCCATGGGCTAACTATTCCTTCTAGCCACCCACTAATTTGAGCTATATGCACCCCAAAAACCATCACACACAAAAATACTAAATAAACTAGGATTTGTACATCACATATATACAAAACGCTATGTCAACTCTAATGAGTTGAAAACGGGCTTTAAGCCCGGGTTCATAAAAAAAATACCATGCATTATACTATTAACCTCTAAAAAAAGAATTTCTCTGGAAATTCGAGGCGTAGATAAGTTTAAGAATTACCTCTCAGTAATTCCGGATATTTGTCTCGTATCTCAGAATCCAGCTCCCAAGTTGCCTCTTCGGAACCATGATGTTGCCAGAGCACCTTCACAATTTTGATGGTTTTCCTCCGAAGGATTTGTTCATTTGAGTCGATTACGCGCAACGGTTTCTCTTCATAAGAAACATTGTCGATCAGTTGTAAGTCTCTCCATTCGATGACGTGGGACGGATCATCATTGTATTTACGAAGCATGGATACATGAAACACATTGTGTATGTCTGCAAATTGTGTTGGTAGAGCTAGTCGATATGCTACTTCTCCGATCCGTTGAAGAATTTCAAATGGCCCAATATAGCGTGGCGCCAATTTACTTTTCTTCTCAAACCGTTTAATGCATGGTCTAGGACTAACTCTTAGAAACACATTCTCCCCAACCAGGAACTCCAATGGTCTCCTTATTACATCTGCATAATTCTTTTGACGACTTTGTGTCGTTCTCAGACGGTCTTGAATGATCCTTATCTTCTTTGTTGTTTCTTGGACCATCTGGGGCCCTATGACACTTCTTTCGCTAACCTCAGCCCAACATAATGGTGTTCGACACGGTCTTCCGTACAACGCCTCATAAGGTGTCATACCGATGCTGGACTGATAATTGTTGTTGTATGCAAACTCAACAAGGGGTAAATGATCGTTCCAATTACCTTTGAAGTCAATCGCACATGCTCTTAACATATCCTCCAAAATCTGAATCGTTCGCTCGGACTGACCATCGGTCTGAGGGTGGTAAGCAGTACTCATATCCAAACCTGTTCCTATCAACTGGTGAAAAATCCCCCAAAACTTGGATGTAAAAAGAGGATCTCGGTCGGAAACGATCGATAGTGGAACTCCATGCAACCTAACTATCTCCTTGATGTACAAATTACATAAAATAGGTACAAGATTTGTCTTCACTTCACCTAAGAAAATGGGCCGACTTGGTGAGACGGTCTATGATCACCCATACGCCATCCTTCCCATGTTGGGTCTTAGGTAATCCTCTAACGAAATCCATAGCAATGAAATCCCATTTCCACTCCGCTATTGGTAAAGGCTGAAGAGGTCCTGCTGGTCGCTGGTGTTCAGCCTTCACTTGCTGACAAGTAAGGCACCTGGAGACGAACAATACAACATCCCTTTTCAATCCTATCCACCAGAACTGGCGCTTCAAGTCTTGATACATCTTTGTGCTTCCCGGATGTACTGTCAATACATACTTATGAGCCATCGTCAAAATTTCCTTTCACAATTCCACAATATCTGGTACACACAACCGTCCTTTATAGCGTATAGCCTCATTGACTCATAGTGTCCATCCTTCTTGTTGATCAATAGTACCCATCTTTCCTTTGATTTCTTGCATACCGTCGTCTAACGTCTGCGCCTGAATGACCTTCTCCACAATCTCAGTTACTGCAACAACATGCTCCAGGTATGCCCTTTCATCGTCCCACTCAACAACAAAGTCATATTTTTCCACAACCTTGACCATCCTCAATAAAGCTATGGATCCAGATTCCTTTCTACTGAGTGCATCCGCTAAAACATTCGCTTTCCCGGGATGGTACTCCAACTTAAACTCATAGTTTGTAAGAAGCTCGAGCCATCTTCTCTTTCTCTAGTTCAAATCCTTCTGAGTGAAAATGTACTTTAGACTTTTGTGGTCCGAAAATACCATAAAGATAATGCCTCCAAAGCTTTAGCACAAACACTGCAGCTGCTAATTCCAGATCATGAGTTGGGTAGTTCTTTTCATGATTCTTTAACTGTCGAGAAGCATAAGCTACTACTCTCCCTTTCTGCATAAGAACTCCACCCAAACCACTCCTTGAAGCATCAAAATAAACATCATAACCTAATCATGGTTCTGGGGTAACCAATATGGGTGCCGTAGTCAATCGGCGCTTCAACTCCTCGAATGCTTTATCACACTCAGTAGTCCATTCAAACTTCACACCCTTTTTGGTCAAACGAGTAAGAGGGACTGCTATCTTCGTGAAATTCTCAACAAATCTTCGATAGTAGCCAGCCAAACCTAAGAAGCTGCGAATCTCAAAAACACTCTTTGGAGGTTGCCATTTCATTACGGCCGATATCTTCTCGGGATCAACAGATATGCCATCCTTGGAAATAACATGTCCGAGAAATAATAATTTCGTCATCCAGAATTCACACTTGCTCCTCTTTGCATACAACTTGTGCTCTCTTAGAGTTTATAAAATCATTCTCAGATATTCCTCATGATCTTCCTTAGTCTTGGAATAAATGAGAATGTCGTCAATGAACACTACTACAAACTTGTTTACAAAAGGTCGGTTCATCAGATCCATGAATACTGCAGGTGCATTTGTTAACCCGAACGGCATCATGAGAAATTCATAATGACCGTAATAAGTTCCAAATGCGGTCTTGCGAATGTCCTCCTCTCTGACCCGCATCTGATGGTACCCGGATCGAAGATCAACATTTGTTAAATAACACGCTCCCTTCAACTGGTTAAAAAGATCATCAATTCTAGGCAAGGGGTACTTATTCTTGATTGTAATTCGGTTCAGTCGTCGGTAGTCAATACACATCCTCATTGATCCATCCTTTTGAGCACAAACAGAACAGGAGCTCTCCACGGTGAGGTACTTGGTCGAATAAATCCCAGCTCTTCTAACTCATCAAGTTGTTTCCGTAACTCCTTCATCTCTTTGGGTGCCATGCGGTATGGGTGCATCGATATTGGCATGCTTCCCGGTTGCACTTCAATCTCAAAGTCAATCTCTCTCTTTGGTGGTAATCCAGGAAATGCCTCTGGAAAGACATCCGGAAAATCTCGAACTATCGGTAACTCTTCAGCTACCACCTTGGTATCCTCTTCTTCACTCAAATTAGCAAGATAAGCTATGAGTTCTTAAGTTTCATCCCTCCTTTTCATCCCGGGTAAGGATCGATTTATAACTTTCCACCTTTATCCTTGAACAGACACTCGACTTCCATCCGATGATTGGAAAGATACCTTATTCTCAAAACATTCCAGTATAGCTTGGTTTTGCGACAACCAGTTCATACCAATAATGACATCATAATCCTGGAGCCTCATCGGTATCAAATCTATTTTCACTCTATAGTCACCAAAAGTTATTTCACAATCCTTGCAAAATTTACTAAGGGACACTACATTTCCTAGCGGTGAAGAGACGTTCAAAGTAAACCCCATGGGTACTGGTTTCAAACCAAGATAAGCAGCAAAATACAAAGATATGAACGAATGGGTAGCTCTAGAATCAAATAAAACTTTAACACGAGAACTAAAGATCAAGAAATTACCCTCAATCGCAGAGTTTTTTGTCATATTCTCAACAGTAGCAATATGGTTCAGTTGCCCCGGAACATTTGGCTGACGCCTTGGCTGGAAGGGTGGTGCATTGTTTCGCGGCTGGTATGGTTGTCGTGCTTAGAAATTCGGCCTTGGGGCATTCTGAAACTGATTATGAGTTGGAGGCCTAGGTGGTACAGGTAAAGAACACTCCCTCACAAAATGATCTTCCTTCCCACAACGATAACACCCCGAGATTGCATTCAGTTGTCCAGGTGGATTCGATTTAGGACAATCCCTAGAGAAGTGACCCACAACTCCACAATGAAAGCAAGGTTTTGGTGCAACTACCTTCCCAGGGTTATCCGTGCGCGGACGCTTCCGATGAGTCGATGAATCCGTCTTCTGGTTTCTCTTGGGATCTCTCGGCTCCATTTCCTTCTGGTTCTTGATCCAGTCCGCTTCTATGGCTAATGCAGTATCAAGGACATCCTCATAAGTAGTAAGGCGACATGGTACCAACCTAGCACGGATGGCAGGTTTCAGTGCATCCTGAAGTTTTCTTGCTCTTCGTAACGGCGTATTGACTAAGTTATCCCCAAAATGTTCCAATTCAACGAACCTCTTGTCTAGTTGAGAAACCGTCATGTCTCCCTGAGCTAAGGTTGCTAATTCAGCACACATCTTGGCTTTAACCGTATCAGGAAAATACTTGTCAAAAAACAACGTTTCAAACTCTGACCAAACGATAACATTTCGGACTAGTTTTATCGAATCCCACCAAAAATCAGCAGCTCCAGTGAAAAGGTACGTAGCAAAACGGATCTTGTCATTCTCTTATACTCTCAAGGCTAAAAACTCCTTTTGTATCCCCATTAACCACCTTTCAGCCTCAAGAGGTTCTTCAGTCCCCTTAAATTCCTTTCTTCCAACCACCTTCAAGAATTTTTCTAAGTCCACTCTACCCTGGCGTTGGGTTTCAACAACCTGTACCAGTGTTCCCAATGTCCCAACAACTCGGTCAAGGGTAGCTTCCATGCGTTCCCTTATGTCCTCTCCTTCTTCTCCATTTGGTTGAGCACCGTTGGTAGCATCACGATGAGGCGGCATCTTCTAAATAAAGATAAACGCGCACTAATGTTAATATCTACGTCGAAAACCTAATTTAACTAATACACGCAACGTTTTATTTTATAAGGATTTTAGTTATTCACCCAACCCCAAAGTAAATTAAATATGAAAAGAAAAACTTGATGAAAACTAAATAAATTTAATTTTCCAAAAAGAATAAGGAAAACATAACCTAACTCTCAAAATCATTTCAGATCATAAGTCGATAAATAAATAAAAAATAATAATCAGAGTGTAAATTTTTTTTTTTAAACCAACTTTCAAAACTAGTAAGTCCACACGCACGGTCCAAGTAAATCGGAACCATGCTCTGATACCAAACTGTCACGTCCGTCAAAAATTCGGGCTTCTATTGAGCCGGATTTGGCCCAATGGATCACTTCCAACCCAACTAGCAAGAACGAATCCTTGAGGCATGACTATGGAACAGGCTTCTTTTTTTTTTTAATTATAAAGAATGCTAATAAAACAAAGTACAACTACAAAATGAATAAAGAGGCTATTATTAAATGTCTCTTCCAACTCAAATTCCAAGTAAAAGTTCCCAAATAATAATAATCACTAATGATGTTCTAAAATTTATAAAATAAGAACAACAGTTTAAAAAATATTTAACTAGAAATGTCTCTTATTAAAATACTTGAAAACTCCAAAGTAATAAAAATGATAATCAATAAAAGTACCCATTATCCCCATGATATCATATAATAGTGTCTTGCGAGAATACTAACATCTGAGTATTATGTCGTAAGCTTCCAAGTCCGCTTACTGTGCTAACTGCTCCTCAAACTCTGTTGGGAGAGAAAAAGGAATTTGGGGTGAGCAAACCACAACCCAGTAGGAATTTCAAAAAAATAATATAGTGCAACGAAAATTAAACCATGCAGCCAATAAAAAATAAATAAAATCCACATAAGTCAAAAATCCTCTGAAATTACTTACTCATTTTACTCACATAAGCCAACCTCTAATTGTAGGTCCTAATCTAGTGTCAGATTTATTCCGGTTACAAACCATATTGTTCCCCGAACAGTCTTCCCAGGGTAGCCACCAGTGGTGGGATGCCATAAAAGCCTGACATTTCAGCAGTAGCATCAGAGATTGTATATCCGAAATTTATTTTCTTAACAGTACACTCAATTCCGCACAAAACTCAAACACGCCCATAATACGATAAAATCAAACAATACATTTATATATAATATTTATAATAAGAGACAAAATGCATTTATACCCAGAAATAGAAATCATCTGTACAAACCAAACAACTACGCCTCAATATGCGTTCACCCTGTACTATCTAGACAGTCTCTCTTGAAAACGGATAAACGATTGATTTAACTTCATTTAGCAGGTACGAAAAATGAGACAACATTTAAACTTAACAAAGCAGTCTATTGTTAGTGAAAAAAAAAAGATGAAAGAAAGTGTTAACAGAACTCCCAAGTAATATTAATTTAATATAAAAGGTCCACTAGCATGATTACACAAGAGAAGTATTAAATAAATAAAAGTTGGTGGGTGTACTTAATGATCCAGAAAGTAGCAGGTCACATGAGTATCTGGTTCGTTACTTTACTTTTATTTTTCTTTTAAAAACATTTGTTTACACTCGGACGAAATGAAAGAGTTAATGCACAGGTGTAGCTGGGTGGGTAGTTCCAAATAAAGAAAACAAAACTATACACTTTCGTTTCTTTTACTTTTACATTAAATACTTTTTAAAACTTTATGAATCGGGCATTTGGGGTTGTGGAGCCATATGCTCAATCTGTTTTTTTTTATAAAAACAGCAATTATTTTAAGAGATTTAACAAACAAAACACTGACAAGGTTCCCTTTTTTTTTAAGCATCTGACAGGGTTCATGAAATGTGACTTTATTTATTAACGAAAGAAAACCAACGAGTACGGACATCTGACATACGTACAGGGGAAATGAAAGTCATAACACAGAAATACCACGTAAAATCAGATAATCAATCGTGAAAAATAGTTTAGTTTTATAGTATTACGAGAAACCCCTACCTCTTACGCAAATCCAAATCTGAAATTTTTGTCAAATCCAAGCCAATCAGTAATCCAATCAGGTACAATAATAAATCAGATTCCTTTTTTTTTTCTAGTAAAGTACTCCCTCCGTCTCTATTATAAAGGCGGAGAATTAGAAATCTCTTCAAATAAGAAATTTTTTGGTTTTCCTAATTTTTCCTCATTGTACCTGATTTGCCCATATTAAATATTTGTGTTAATTAATGAATATCTTAATTCAAAGAGTTTATGTCCCACTAAATAACATAAATATAGGAGAGAATTTGGCTAAACAATCTTGGGAATGACTGTAAGCAATAACTTTGTTTTGCTTATATCCATGTTTCCATTTTTTAAATAAGGGTATATAAGGAAAAAACATCATTGGAAACTGTTTTCTGCCTATATAAAGGGACTAGAAAATTTTACTTCTTCGCCTATATATAGGTGACGGAGGGAGTAGTAGATGGAAAAAGAGAAAGAAAAAGAAGGTTTTTTTTTTGGGGGTTTTAAGAAAAAGACAAAACAATATATATATTACTAACCCTAAAAGTAGATGCAAAAGAGAGAAAGACTTATTCTTTTTCCCATACGTATTACTAGCCATAAAAATCATGTGCTCTACTAGGTAGTGACCTCATCATTCCATATACTAACCAATTGGTTATTTGCACCCCAAATCACAAGGATTTGTAATAATAAGCTAGGATTTGTACACCTTCATATATACAAATCACTATGTCAACTCTTATGAGTTGAAACGGGCTTTAAGCCCGGGTTCAAAAATACCAGACGTTATACTATGGTCCTGTTGAGAAGTGAGCTGGCAATCCTTGATTGTTGATTTCGATGTTGGTTGAATCTTTTAGTCCTTCGTTTTTCTAACATTTTCTCTTGGCGCTCCCAAGCTTGGGGGGCATGACATTTTCTGCTTTTATTTTGCATTAATATATCAGCTTTTTCTTTATTCATTTCACATTCTTATCTCGTTCTGCTAGCTGCACTTACCATGGTTAGCATGTGTAATTCGCATGTCTGATAAATGCTATATGCATTTTGCTAAATTATCCTGCTAATTCGGAATCAATCCGATATACCAAGTATATACTTTACGAAGGAGGTAGTCAAAGAATAAAGAACGTTTTTAAAGTATATACTTGCCTCTTATTCTTTGGATATTTCCGAAGTATCTCGGAAGTAGAAAATGAGCGAAGTAAATGCTCAAAAGAATAAAACCTCATTTAAAAGTATATACTTGCCTCTTATTCTTTTGTAGATTTGTGTAGCTCACCTTGTGTCATTAGATCTTCTCTTTATCTCGTCGCGTCGTTGTTTGTTCTTGCATCATCAGTGCTTATCCTGCAATTCTACCATGCTAATTTTGATATTGTCAAAAGTATACTTATGATTGTAAGTACTTCTTATGCAACGTAACAAGTACTTTTATAATTATGTTATTCATGTAGTCAAGCTTTGTAATGTGCTTGCCTCTTGCTATGCTTTATATCTTGCCCTTTTGTTTTGCCTCAGGTTTCATTTTCTGCCTCACATCTCTCTCATCATTTTGGGGTCTTATTTTGCCTCCTAGTTAAGGTCTTATTATCCCCCATCCCGTTGATCAGGGCTTTTCGACAAAGTCTCAGGCGCTCTTTATTCTTGCGAAGTAAAGATCCATCAACCTCGCCTTATCTCGCTCATTGAGGTCTTATTATGCAAAAATATCACAGGCCTACCTACTCCCGTGAGTATTATCCCTGTAACATTGCCGACTTTTGTGGTCACTCAGCTCCCTAAAGGATGGTGTCGTCCCTTCCCATCTGAGTTCCCCCGTGCTTTTGGGCTTAGGTATCAGTTATTTCGTGACCTCGTGCCCTTTTGCCGATATGGCTCACGGTTACGAAGTCACACCCTAGTTGAGGTGTTTTTGGGACCGAGTGAAAGAACTACACCAGGCCATCTTCTTCTCCACTGGCTCGTTCTTACACCCCTTACCGAGTGGTTACCCAACTGGGCCCCCCGGCGGATGGGTCTTACCTTTTGACCCTAGCTTATGGCAGTTATCCATCTCTTGAGGTTGTCTTGTGACGCACGTTAGGTCTTACATTTGCCTCTTGCACTTTGGGAGAACTAGGTTGCACGCCACGAGGTCTCAGCCTCCCTAAGTAGAGGTTTTATATAGGACTTACTGTTGCCTTTTCTTCTGCATATATTTTGTGTGGGTCTTACGCAACCTCCTAGTGAGGTATTACTTTTGGCCCTTGCTTGTACATATTATTTTATTTTTTGAATTTGCACCTCGTTCACTGCTTTGTTCTGGCCCATTTGTTGATTACGCTTCATAAACGCTTTGTTTCATTTCTTTTGTCATTTTCAAAGCGATATATATATATTACACTTTATTTTGAGAATTCTTTCGCTTCTTAAGGATAATACTTCTTGATATAGATCGGATTCCACGGGTGGTCCACTCTATGGCCTTGATTTTCTGCCTCGCCATATATGATGTCTCCATTGTTATCTGTAGCTTTTCTTTCACAATCTGCGAGCTCATAAGCTCCGTTCCCCACTCTTCTCTTCACAATGAAAGGTACTTCCCATGTAGGCTCCAGTTTTCCCCCAGGTCCCTTTTGATACGGTGGTATCTCCCGCAAAACCAACTCCCCTGGTACGAACCCCCTTTATTTTACCTTCTTGTTGAATTCACGAGATAACCTTCGGTGATAATTCGTCATGTGTTGTAGAGTGGTCTCCCTGTTTTCCTCCAAGTCGTCCAATTTTGCTAGGATCATATCCGAGTTCAGACCCTTTTTACAGGCCTCTCGTTTAGTGGTAGGGAACATGATCTCAGTAGGTAAAACCGCCTCTACTCCATATGCCAAACATAAAGGAGACATCCATGTTGCTTCTCGCCTGGTGGTTCTATACGACCACAGTACCTTCGGAACTTCTTCGCACCAGTTATGGTGATGCCCATCTAACTTCTTTTTTAAAGTGGATGATATCGTTTTGTTCGTTGCCTCCGCTTGTCCATTACTCTGTGGATACAGCGGGGTTGATTTTGCATATTGTATTTTGAATGTGCTAAACAACATCTTCACGTTCTCACCTTCGAATTGCATTCCATTATCGGAGACGATCTGCAAAGGGATACCAAATCTACATATGATGTGCTCAAGTATAAAGTCGTATAAGTCACCATCTCGCGTATTTTTCACAGGCTTAGCTTCAACCCACTTTGTGAAATAATCCGTTGCCACTATCAGGTATTTTTGCTGATGGATTCCTGCGACAAATGGTCCCACAATATCTATTCCCCATATGGAAAATGGACATGCACTCAGCACAGAATTCAGGTTTGTCGATGGTGCATGTATTCTTTTTCTGAATCTCTGACAAGCTTTGCACCTTGTCGCGATGTCTCTTTCATCTTTATGTATGTTCGGCCAGAAGTACCCTTGTGTCTTAGTATTATAAGCCAATGACCTTGTTCCGATGTGATTCCCAACATCATCATAATGTATGGCTTTCATGATTTGTATCCCTTCTTCTTGTGACAAGAATCGCAGCAATGGGCCCAAGAATGACCTCTGATATAGGATTCCTTCTCGTAACTCATAGTTCTTGGATCTCCGCTTGATCTTGTGTGCTTCAAATCTGTCTCTAGGCAAATATCCTCTCTCCAGATAATTGTGAATCGGGGCTCTCCAATCATCTTCTCCCAACTCGTCAGGTATGTTGTCCTCTATTACCATAAGGAACTTTTCTCCTTCCAACTCGCTAGTTACAGATGGATGGATTAATCTTTTAATTCGGATGTATTTCTCCGAAGTATCATCAATCATTGATGCGATTAAGGCTAGGGAGTCCGCATATATATTATTATCTCTGCTTACTTTCCGCCAGATTATATTGGGTATCTTTTTCAAATATTCTTTCGCGAGTTGTAAATAGTGATTCATCACGGCATCGTTCGCTTGATACCATCCTTCTATCTGCCTGATGACCAACTGAGAATCACTAGTTATTCTTATTTCATCTAGTTCCATCTTGATGGCCAGCCTTAGATCTTGTATGACTGCCTCATATTCTATTTCGTTATTCGTAGATTTATACTCCAACCGGAAGCAAAACACTGTTCTCGCTCCTGCGGGCGAAGTAAACACAAT
Organism: Papaver bracteatum; assembly: GCA_023529315.1. Classification (NCBI taxonomy): domain Eukaryota; kingdom Viridiplantae; phylum Streptophyta; class Magnoliopsida; order Ranunculales; family Papaveraceae; genus Papaver; species Papaver bracteatum. The sequence goes on along the minus strand of JAJJWX010003467.1, from coordinate 155,829 downwards.
GTCCATTCCTCCTTCAGCATTGTTTGACGATCCGTCCACAAATATCTCCCATATCCTTGGATGATTTTCTTTTAGCAAGTCTGTAGGATCCGGACATTCCTTATCTACATCTAGCATTTCCTCCACTCCTTCATCTTCCTCTATTGGGAACTCGGCCAGAAATTCTGCAACTATGTGTGATTTCGTGGAAGTCTGTACTTTGTATTTTAATCCGAATTGGTCAATTCTGGTATTCCATCTTTCAACTCGCCCAACCCTCTTCGTATTCTTTAAAGTTGACTCTATTGGGATTCAGGTTAGAACCTTAATTTTATGAGTCTGAAAATAAGTTCGTAATTTTTCTGATGAGTATACCAATGCTAAAATTAGATTCTCTATCTTCGGGTAATTCTTTTCAGCAGCGTTGAGTGTTTTGCTGACGTAAAAGATAGGTTTTTCGACACCTTCGGCTGATCGAAGTAACACTGAACTTATTTCATTTGGTGTTGTTGCGAGACATATCAGCAATTCTTCATCTAGTTCGGGTTTTTGGAGAATTGATAGGTTGATAAGATATTCTTTTATATTTTGTAATGCATGTTCACATTCTTGTGTCCATGAAAATTTAGCTCCTTTTTTCAATATGTCGAAGAAATGCTTACATTTATCTAAGGATCTAGAAATGAATCTACCCAAAGCTGTTAACTGCCCATTTAGTTTTTGTACGTCTTTTACCGTTGCTGGCGATGACATATCCAATATGGCTTGAACCTTGGTTGGGTCTACTTCGATTCCCTTTTCGGACACGATGTGCCCCAGAAACTTCGTTGATTCCACGCCGAATATACACTTCGCCAGATTTATTTTCATCTTATATGCCCTCATCTGTTCGAAGATCTCTTTCAAATCCTCAATATGATCTCCTGACTCCTTAGTTTTTACCATCATATCGTCGACGTAGACTTCCAATTTAGTGTGCACCCACTTAGCGAAGATCTTCTCGACCATCCGTTGGTAAGTTTCCCCTGCATTCTTCAATCCAAATAGCATTCTCGTATAGCAGTACAACTCTCTAGGTGCGAAGAAAGCCGTATACTCTTGGTCTTCCTCCGAGAGAGGTATCTGATTGTATCCACAATAACCATCCATCAACGTCATCCATTTGTAACCAGCTGATGACTCTACCATCTGAGGTATATTGGGCAGCGGAAAACTATCCTTCGGAGAAGCCGTATTTAGATCGCTAAAATCAATACATATTCTTATTCTTGTAGTCTTTTTTGGTACTATCACCATATTGGCAATCCATGTTGGATACTTCGCGGGTCTTATTATTCCCGAGTCCAGCATCTTCTGTAATTCTTGCTCTATTTGCTCGTGGTAAGCGGTTGTTATCTTCCGTATTCGTTGCCTTACTGGCTTGATTGCTGGGTTTAGATCCAATCTGTGGCCGGAGATTTCCGGGTCTATTCCTGGCATCTCATTCATTCCCCATGCAAAGATATCGAGGTACTCTTTTAGCAGCTTTATCAACCTTTCTTCTTCGTCCGTCTCCATCGTTGTCCCGATCCTCACCATCTTCACTTCATCTTCGTTACCCAATTTTATCTCTTGTGTGGGTTCTACTGCGGCGAAGTTCATGACCGGCTCTCCGAGTGGAGACGGCTCATTTAATTGCTATAAAGGCTTATCTTTATCCTCGGGAATTTCACTGGGAATAGCCCATCCTTCTGTTGCTTTAATCATATATATCATTAATTCTTCTTCCCTCTTCGCCTCCAGTATCTTCCTCTTTTGCTCCTTCTTGCGTCTTAAATTCTCGTCATAGTTATGCACATCTTCTTCGTTGCATTCCCGGGATTCTTTCTGATCCCCCTTTATTTCGCCAATTCCGCTTGGCATCGAGAACCGGATAGCTTGGTGGTAAGTTGATACCACTCCATTGATCCCATGTATCCATGGTCACCCAATCAAAGCGTTATAAGGGGATTCTACATCCACTACACATACGGTTACATCGGTTTCTAGTTCCCCTGCGAAGATTTACACGACCAGTTCCCCTCTTGGCTTTGACGCCACTCCGTTAAACCCATAGATATTGTAAGTTGTGGCACTAGGTCTGAGTCTCGGTAGCCCATTGTTTTGAATGTGTGATAAAAGAGAATATTTACCGAGCTCCATGTGTCTACCAGGATTATGTTTATTGCCCATACTTTCTTTTTTCCCGCGGAACTTTCTTCCCACTTGTTGTATTCTCCGAAGTTCATGGTGATTACTAACGGGTCTGTGTGCGAAGCTCCTCCATCTGGGGCGTCTGTTGCAGAGAAATAAATATATCTTTTTTGCCATTCTTCCAATGGCTCCTTCTTTGCGATACTGAATATCTCATTTCCCTCGAAATCTCGTTTGTGAACCCTTTGCAGTACATTATCATGAAAATTCCGTATATTCTTCGCATAATGAATAATTGAGTTGCAATTTAACCTCTGGGTTCCTCTGTCGATTTCGATTCTATATACCTTTGATTGCTTTTGATCATATTTCCAAGGTGGCGGTGGTGGTAATGGTCCTGGATTCGCCATGAAATGCTTGAGCTTTCCTTTTTCAATTAGATGAAGTATTATTCGCCGTATGTTTTTACAGTCTTCCATGAGGTATTCGTGAAAACGATGATACTTGCAAAAGTAGATACTTCTTGTACTTGAAAAGGGCTCCACCCCAAAATTTGCCGGGGGAGGTATATCTTCAGTTAGAACAATCGCTTCCCATATCTTCTCGACTGTGGTGTTAAGTTCTGGTAACGCTACATCCTCGAACTGTGGTCTTTTATCTCCATATCGCTGTCCTAGATTGTATCTTCGCGAATTCCTCGAATTATCACCTCGTGACTCATAGTTCCGAGGTCTAGGATCAATGTACCTCGGATGCTGGTCTAACCACTCCTGATCTCCGCTGGACACTGCTACCAATTTTGCGGGAATTATTGCTAACGGTTCTGCTTCCACATATTTCATGTCATCTTCTATTACGCTTTCTACTCTCGGCAAGAGCCGTGAATTCCCCTCCATGGATTGTATCAGAGCTGCCTCAATGGCCTCCCTTTGTTTTTCTTCCAGTGCTACGTACTCCTCCTGATACTCTCGGAGCTCACTCATCGTTATTGTGTTGCGAATTACGAATAGTTGTGTGTGCAAGAGATCAGTTGGTATTAACATGTTGACGAAGGCCAAAATGAAATTTCTCTCATCTACTCATCATGCGAGTTCACTACATACCGTCCTTCATATCGTTGTGAGACTTCGCAGGTTTTCGCCTGGTTTCCTTCTCAAGTTAAATAAGGTTTCTATTCCGGGTCTTAACATGTTATTGCTTATGTAAGTTGTCAAGAATATCCTTTGTAAATATTTGAACGACGATATTGAACCTTCTGCTAACCCTTCAAACCATTTTGAAGCTTCCCCGGTTAAACTCGCTGGGAAATACTGGCACAACACCGTCTCGTACTTCGCCCATTGCATTAGTGATAGGGTGTACTGTTTTAGATGTTGTACATCGTTCCCTGTTCCATCGAAGATACTTCCGAAGGTGGGCAGTGAACTTCTTCCCTCCAGTATTTCGCGCGAGAATGGCGATTTGTCAGCCTCTGCCAGCTGCACTCTTCCTCCTCTTTACGAATTGTTGAGTAATGCTTTCATCTCCTGTATCTCGTTCATGACCGTTTGATTGACCTTGTCTCTTCCTTCATCTCGCCTGCGCTTTCTCCTTCTTCTATCTCACTCATCATCATCTTCTCTCCCCTCTTCCTCATGTCTCCTTCTCTATTCTCGATATCTCTCTTCTTCCTCTTCCGCGTATCTTCTCGCCTCCTCTTTCCATTGGTGTTCACGACATCTTTGTTCCTCATGAGATCTCTCCTATCTTTGTATTCTTTCTTCTTCTCTTTGTCTTTCCTCTTCACGAAGCCTTTCCACCTCCCGAGTTCTTTCTTCCTCAAATCGTCGCCTTTGATCTTCCCACCTAGTTTCTTCCAAAGCTCTTCTCAGCAACCTTTATTCGCTGCTTTCTCTTCGACGTCTCCTCCTCCGTTCGCCTCTTTCTTCTCCTTGTTTATCCTGCGGTATTCCTCCTCCTTGAATTGCATTTTCTCCCGCACCATCTTCACCTCGTAAATCATGAACAGTTCTCTCCTCGTTGAGTTGGTTGTTTTGCTGCATCAGGACTGCATTCTGCCTCATGAGTATGGCTCTTTGTTCCATTAGAGCTCTCTCTCTCTCTCTTACTAAACGTAGCACCTCTCTGATTTTCTCTAACGTCATATTTTCTTCATTGAGATTCTCTTCTCCGCCTCCTTGTGCAGGTTCTTCTTCCTCCTCCGTTTCAGTGTTAGCGGTATGGATCGATCCTTCTCGATAAAGATCTCCTTCTCCATGTTGGACTCTGTCTTGTCTCCTCTTCTATTTGATATTTCACCTCTCTCCATCCTTTTTCCTTCTCTTCCTGCCAGGCGCAAGCTCCTTCTTGATGCGATGACGTGATGTGCTCGTTCCGGTACTCTTGCCATGGATGACCTGCTAACCAATTATCTTTCTTTCTCCGACTCACCGGATATTTTGACCAGACCTAACTTGTTTACCTTCAAGATAACAGATCTTAGATCTACTTTTCCTCTTCCAACACTGTCGTAATTTCTTAGTCACTATCCTCCGGCTTTTATGAAGTAACAACTCACTTAAAGATTTTGAAGAAGGATTCTCAAATGATAACAAATCTCTCAAACTATCTCAAGTGAGATCGAAATCTCAACATGAGATCCCTGTTTCTCGGCGCCAAAATGTAACTACGGAAAATCCATAGTCACACCCACTTACTAATTTGAGGAATACAAAGATAAATACAAACAAGATTGAACTTAAATCTTATATTTCAATTGATTTTAGAATGTTAAGTTACAAGCCTCTCAAGAACACTCTAGATCTAAACTCTTCTCTCACAAGAACTCTTTTCCTCTCTCAGATGTCCCAACCCCCTTTACAAGGGGCTAATTCCTCCTTTTATAGGAGAAAGTTACATAATGGGTTACAGCCTGATTTATCTCGGGGATGCACTTTTCACTTCGCTCAGATCAACTTTCCGCTTCTTTTACGCCTTAAAATACGCATGTTGTCGGGGACAGCTATACCATATCTTACACAACAATCCATATCTCGCTCATTTTATCTCGAGGATCTCACTATTTCTTGTACAGCAAGTCCAGATTTCGCGCAATTGACTTTGTATGCTCTCCCTTTTATTGCACAACAATCCTCATCTCGCTCTTCTTATTTTGGGGATCTTATTATTTTTTGCTCAGCAAGTCACACTTCGCATTTCCAATTTTTTTCGTGAAGTAACTTCCCATGCAAGTCAGTGATGTGTCGTAAATTGATACCTCGCGGTCTGAACTTCGATAAAGTGAGTCTGACATTTAATTTGACTCTTCACTAACACTCACTAAGGAATTGGTGAATAATATCTTCCTCGAAGATTCACTTCGTCTACCTTGGACATGTGGCGGGCAGATTTTCTGTACCCACACATCACTTTGAACTTTTTTTTAAAAGGTTTTATAAACAAAAGTACAAAAGGTTCTGCTATTTCTGACAAATTCTGGACACATATGCAAACTTCTGAGTTTTATGGTACCGAGCTCAGTAAATCAGTGGGTTTATCTCCAAGACATGTTTTAAGGCATTAGTTAATGTTCTGTCGCTATCTTGTACTTTTCCTATGTGTGAAAGATTATTTGTCTCAACATTCCTTGTACTAGACCAGAACACTGCTGTCATGTCATGGTGGAAAGGGCCGACCGAAAGAAACACCGCCACAATCGGAGAACAAACTCAAGCTATTTAGGTTTATAAAAAGATAGTCATAAAACTCGGATATGCTTCAAAAAAAAAAAAAATGAATCAATATTTTCTTATTCATTCAAAATGAATTTCCTCGTTCCTGACCAACAGTTGACGCATGCATTCGTTGACACGTCGATAACTTATCCCTTCCTTATGAAAACAAGTGCTACACACATGCAACTATGAGGTCTTTCAGTCTTCGTTTTCTTTTTCACCATTGCTGACGTGGCGACAAACCTCATAAGTTCTTCTTCTTCTTTTTTTTTTTTGGATCGGTACAGACCTCATATGTTATTCTCTAATCTTTATCAGGCTTGATCATCCATATCTGATACAATCAATCATAAATGTTTTATTTGGAACAACCGGATCGAGTTGGTTGATGCCCAAATTCGGGTTCCCAGATTTCTAATTGTGTTTTGTGTTTTATCGGGAATAATCGCGGTGATGGGGCGAGGCAGGAGTATTAAAAAAATATTAAATCGAAATTGGCATATTGAAATCAATAGAGATTTTTCTGATTCAAACTTCAATTAAAACCAATTTTGATTTGAAATTCATAAAGAAATCTGTAATGGTGATGCTGGATATCAGCGGAGGTACCTATGGTGGTGGAGGCGGAGACGACTATGGTGGTGTTCTGGTTATGGTAGTGGTGGTGGAGAATAAGGGTGGCGATGATGACTGTGTAATTGTTCACGGTGGTAGTAGTTTTCTGGTGATGGTGTTGTTAGAAGCCATAGGAGGGTTGTTGAAGATCACATGAGATTTTGATTTTGGTGGCGGTGGCAGTGGCTAAGGTGGTGTTAATGGTGGTACAGTGAGGGTTATGCTGGTGGCGGGGGTGGAGGTTCTGGTGGAGGCGGAGGTGGTGGTAGGTGTAGAGATAAGTTGTTGTTGCTAGAGGTGGCGACGGAACTACTGGTGATTGTGGAGTTTTTGGCTATGTGTGGCACAACAAAGGTGATGATGTCGGTTAGGGGTGAAAATAGATAGAGGTGAGGATAACTGAATGGAATGATTTTTAAGTATAAGGGGATTCTGGTCATTTAACTGGAAACGGGAGAATCTTTTGGACGGGAGAAAATCAAATCTTTTTCTCAATTTTGTTAGGTTTTAATTGACAAAAAAGTGGCCATAAAAGGGACTCCCCCTTCGGGCTCTCCGGTCGGTCGGTCGGCCAAATGAGTATCCATACAGGTGGTCAGAAAAGTAATGTTGACCAGTTTTTTGATGTAGTGGATTCCTCCTTGGATTTGGATGGAATCATTACCTCTAGAGGCGTGAACTAAACATGACTCGCCCTTTTCTATGGTTACCTTCAAGTTCATTAAGGATAATATTGCCTTCGAACTTTTTCAGTTTTCCATTTTGACACCTTTCCTTCCATAATCTAAACAGAATTTTTAGAGGGATGAAGCTTTTTATCACTGTTGCTTGGAATAAAACACCGAACTCAGCAGATCGACTCATCAGGTTTGTGTCGATCTACTAGTGGTGAGTCAATCTTATGAGATAATTCCACAATATCTTAAAGATCTTGTTTCTACCGTAAACGCTTCAAGTCTTTTACAGACCAGTGAGATGAAGTTTCTTATAGCTTCTACCAAACATCATGGATGTTATCATGCGAGCTTTTTGAATATTTCTAACAGCCCGCAAAATCAAAGATGTTGAGAAATCGACAATTTATGACTACAGAAAATGGGCTGTATAGCCAAAAGAGAACTTTTCCTGGGCCATATGGACAGTTAGGATTCAGCCTGGGTCAAATGTCCAAAGAAATCTTTAAATGAGGAGTTTACTTTACTACCCTTTTGGAACCGTCAAAAGAGATATCTTTTTCTCGTCTTCTACGCCTCCTGTGTAAAACATAAACAGATCTAAAAAAAACCAGAGAAAGCTCTCGTTTTCCATCACTTCTGTTTACATCATCTTCGTTTTCCATCACTTCTGTTTACATCACTTCTCCATTACCAAACAAACAAGTATCATCGTCTTCGTCTTCTTTCTACACCGTCTCCAATATCAAAACCAGTAACATCATCATAAAACTCTACCATCTCCATATCCTCCACAAATCACCAACACCACCATCGACATCATTAACTTTATCCAACAACACCGTCATAAATACCAGCAACACCACCGTCAAAATGGGTTTTCCTAATTTGATTAAATTTGTCAAATTAGGGTTTTATGTTAATTCAATTTCAGGAGATAAAAAATTGGTACTCTGCAATTTCCCAAATTAGGGTGTTACTCTGTTTTTTGTTGAGATTGCAGAGTACTATGTTTTTTTCCAATTGGTAAGGATGAAGACTATGCTCAAATTGGTAAGTTTCTTGACATTAATTTTGTTTTGATTTCAAATTCGTTCATCTTAATTAGATGAAACTGGTTTTAACTTGTGCTAGATTTAGTTGAACATACATGGCGAAAATGGGTTTCATCCTATACTAAATTGGGTTGAATTAGGTATCACTCATTGTAAACAAGGATGAAAATGGGTTTCATCCTATACTAAATTGGGTTGAATTTGCTTTCACCCATTTTAAACTAGGAGGAAACCGGTTTCATCTATAGGTAGGATGAATCTATGATTTTTGAATTAGGTATCACTCATTATAAACAATGATGAAAATGGGTTTCATTTTATACTAAATTGGGTTGAATTTGCTTTCACCCATTTTAAAATAGGATGAAACCGGTTTCATCTATAGGTAGAATGAATCTATGATTTTTGAATTAGGTATCACTCATTGTAAAGAAGGATGAAACTGGGTTTCATTCTAATGATTAGGATGAAACTGGGTTTCATCCAGTTTTAGATTGGATTGAGTTAGGTTTCCCCATGTTGGAACTAGGATGAAAATGATTTTCATACTGTTTTAGATTTGGTTGAGCTGGTTTCATCATGTTCAAACTGGTTTATGTATGTTTATATTGCTCATTGTTGTTATGGAGCACTATCTGTTGAGTGTTTGTAGCTCATGTAATGGTAAACTGGCTCTTTTATCCATTACCGGGGTTCTTGTTTGATGGGTTGTTTGTCTGTTGAGATATATGGCTACTTACTATCATTTGTGAACTATTGTTATCCTTATTATCTACAGCTTGTTTTTTTTTATGGTTTTGAACTATTGTTATCCTTATCATCTTGCGGAATCCACCTGCGATCCCATCAACCTGTACCCATTTGAAAATCTCAGGCCAACAGACTTCTACCCAGCTCATACTTCATTCTCTGTTGCTCCATTATATTCCGTTTCAGCTCAATCTGCACCTGCATGCCTATGCCTGCTATTTTCGTTGCATCTCATTCTATGCTCATACATCCACCAACACCTCATTTGAGCCTCATTCTATCTTCCCAGCATCAACTAGTAGCATTATCTCTTCAAAGACATTTAACTCATGGCATCAGTTACCATTACAACAACTGCAACTCAAACTCACTTCACACCAACTTGCCTTACCACTCTCCAGTTGTTTCAATTCCTAAACATACATATGATAGTTGCATGTTCAGCGTAACCCAGGGCCTTGCATTCAATCCTTGGCAGTTAAAAAGTCGCAGTACCAATGGAACAGCGGTACCAATTCTGCTTAATAAGACTACTATGTTTTACGATAGCCATTGCTTCATGATTACTATGTTCTATGAAATTACCAGTTTTATGAGATTGCCCTATTTTATGTTACTATGTTTTATATTTCTAAGATTACTCTGTTTTTGCTGAGATTACTCTGTTTTATGTAACTTCATATTTTCTTTTTTTGCAGAGATCGAGTTCAATTAGAAGTTGGTATTGCAATGGAATGAATGCAGGAGATAACATTACATATGTAAAGGTGATGGAAGTTGTGGTTGGCATGAGGCAAAGATGAAGGATATGCAGTGGGTTACACACTATGTTTTTTTGCTCTATTTTTTGCTCTGTTTTGTTCTGGTTTTGCTCAGTTTTTTACTCTGTTTTGCTATGTTTTTTGCTTTGTTGTTACTATATAGCCAAAAGTGGAGAAGATGGAAAGAATTGAAGCAACAATGGAGAGTTAAAGCTGCTAATGTAGCAGAAGAAATAACTGCAGTAGCAGTAACAACAGCTGCTGGACTACAGATTTTTTTTTGAAGTATTGGTTCTGCTGCTGTCTGCTTCATTGGAGGAGCTATCTCTTGGAAAGAGTCGTGTAATTGCAGCCCCAAACTCATAGATAATTATTTAAAGAAGATAGGGACATATTTGTCTCTTCATGTTAATAAATAAATAACATTCTGGGTCAAATATCCATTTTGGCTAAATGAACAGTATTTTTTTGTTTTTTGGCTATATAAACAGTATCTAAAACTAAGAAGCCATTTCACCCAGGAATTTTCTGTTTTGGTCTTTTTGACCAATTTTGTGTTATGACTAAGTTACTTTTGAAATCCAACGTACTACTAAACAACTTTGCAAGAAACTTTAAAACGAAAGAAAACTTTGATTCTAAGAAGAAACATCGTTGAACGTAATTTGACAACTAGAGTTTCTCTTCTTGGCTCCATCTTATCATCACGGATGATTAGGAGATTAATATTCTACTCATTTTTATAACTTTCAAAGTATCTTAAAGATGTTACTCGTCCCCTTAGTCGGCGCCAAAATGTAGTTGTAAGAAATAATACATCTAACATTAAAATGAAGTGATAGCAAGATAAATAAGAAAACAATCATACGGAGACATAAAATTTACGTGGTTCGGCATGATTATTTACGTCCACGGGTAAAATGATGTTCTTATTACTATTTTCTCCAAATTACAAAGGTGTTTTCTCCTCACAACGATCTCTCAAGTTCTTTCTAACTTAATATCTCTCACTTCTCTCTTACTAATCACCTCCCATTTTCATTACATTAAGCTCCTATTTATAGGCTGAGATGTTTATATAACGAGGTTACAGTGTAAGACGCATCCTATCTTCTTCGATGTTTCTGTCGGGTGGGTGCCCCGATATTTAGATCTCTAGTTTGATCTCCTTCCGAGGGGTTGATTCTCCGATGTGGATGTTCTTTCCCGATTTCGGTGCCTCGTTGTATTTTGATCTGATGCTAAGTGCTCTTGATCCGACTAATCTTATCCTTTGCGTCGTGCCTACCATCACTTTACCCTTATGCTCACATCTCGTGTCTTCTCAGTGCATTAAAGGGAGCGTCTAGGGGTGGACCAATGGGTGGTGTACCAATGGTGGACCATGAAGTGGCCACCCCTCCACCACAGGATCTATAGAAGTGGGTTTTTTAAATCAGCAGTGGGACCCTAATATCCTAATCCAACGGTGCAGAAATTTGGTCCGCCAAATTGGTACACCCATTTGGTCCACCCTTAGACTTTTCCGTGCATTAAATGCCTAGATTCCCAACTTTTTTCAGATCCGATTTCAGGCTTTGCACGTGTCCTTCCTTCATTTGTTGGTGTGTACATCTTTTCTCGTGCGGGGCGTTGAGGATGATTCAGTGCTTCGCCTTATTATTTCTTTGGTGATTCGCTGTTTAGGATCGATCCACGTATGTTGATCGATTATTTGCTACTATAAATACCAAGTCATCGATTCAGGTGAACGATTCCCACTAGTGAAAGAAGCTGAGGAAATTTGTGACTAAGGAGGAGAGACTCCACTTGATACTGATGAAGACCCTCCCATTGAAAGTGATATGGAGATCTCCTTACATGCTTTAGGTACTATCTCTGGAGATACTATAAGAATACCTAGTTTTCTCAAGAAATAGGATAATTCAATTCTTATTGACACTGGCAGCACACACAGTTTTATTGATTCTTCTTTGGCTGCCAGATTAGCTTGTCCCATTGTTCAAACTGCTAGTTTATTAGTCACAGTAGCCAATAGGGACAAAACAGTAAGTTCTGGTATTTGCTCTAAATTGGAGTGGACTATGCAGGGTCACAGATTTTGTGGTGATTTGAGATTATTTCCTCTGGGTGCTTGTGACATAATTTTGGGAGTTGATTAGTTAAAGGATCTGGGTGATGTTCTATTCAACATATCCAAGCTTTGCATTACCTTCAACCATAGAGGTAAGAAAATTACATTAATGTATTCAACAAAAGTCTTCTTTAAGCATGATGACTGGCTCTGCAGTCAAGAAATTCTTTCAAAAATATTTTCATGGAATTGTTGGCCAGTTATTCTCCATATCAACCTCATCCGTACAACCCACCACTCCACCACAAATTACAAACTTACTTCATAATTTCCTGATATTTTTACTGAGCCAAAAACTCTACCACCTGAAAGAGCATTGGATCATAAAATACCTATCAAACGAAATTCTGAGCATGTCAATCTCAGGCCTTATAGATGTCCTTATATCCAAAAACCAGTAGTTGAGCACTTGGTCGGGGAGATGCTCAATTCAGGCATCATCCAACCAAGCCACAGTCCTTTTGCTTCTCCTATATTGCTTGTCAAAAAGGACAATTCTTGGAGATTTTGTGTGGATTACAGGAAGTTAAACAGCCTAACAATTAAGGATAAATCTCCAATACCTATTATTGATGAACTCTTGGATGAATTACATGGCTCCAATTTTTTTACTAAGATTGATCTGAAGTCTGGCTACCATCAAATCAGAGTTTCTCCTTCATATATCTACAAGACTGCACTTAGAACTCACCATGGGCACTTGGAGTTCAAAGTAATGCCATTTGGCCTTACTAATGCACCAGCAACATTTCAAGATCTCATGAATGACATTTTCAAAGACCATCTTAGGGAGTGTTCTTTGATGACATATTAGTCTACATGCCTTCCTTGGAAGATCACTTACTTCACTTACAAACAACCTTGAAGCTACTTAGAAGACACAAGCTGGCAGCAAACTTATCAAAATGCTCATTTGGCTAATCTGAGATTGAGTATCTGGGACACGTCATTACTGGCACTAGAGTTATAGCTAGCCCTGAAAAGATATCTGCCATGGTGGAATGGCCGACACCAACTAACATCAAAGCCTTGAGGGGATTTTTGGGACTCACATGGTATTATAGAAAATTTGTGAAGGACTATGGAATTATCAGTAGACCCCTTACTGATCTTTTGAAAATAGATGCTTTCAAGTGGTCTCCTGCAGCAACTTCAGCTTTCATTAAACTCAAGAAGGCAATGTCCACTACACTTTCTCATCCTGCTGAGACTCCCAAGTTCTGAAGTTCTACATTCCAAAAGTGCAAATTTGGGAGTCACCAGAGGAGACTAGTGCACCTCTAATCCAGATCGCTTTCGGTTTCGGCTTTCCAGTCTCTTAAACATGACTGACAGTGGACCCAATGTTGATATTCCAAACAACTGGGTTACAGCAGCTGATTGTTCTTGTAACCTTTAGAAAGTATAATTTTGCAGGAGTTGGCAAATTACCACTGACATCGCCCTATTGGCATTTCAGGAATTATCTATCAAACAAACATCAGCACGAGATTTTGATAAAGACTTATCTTATCATCTGACGACAGAAGACGTCTCGAGGAAGAACTGAAAAAACAGACTCGATGACATCTACTCATAGATTTAATATCTATAAATCAGCCAAAATAAATAAATCTAGAAAAAAGAATTCTGTAGTCAGCTTAACAGATTTTCTTCTATCTATACCCTCAAGAATTAGAGGGATTTACACATATTTCTACCCTGAAAGAACAATCAACCCTGCTTGTGCTAGCACAAGCTAATTTAAGGCACTTGGTTAGGGTAAGCTAAATCGACATACTGCCATGAAAAAGAACTAGGATTACCACCCTTACACACTACTTTCGGGCATGTGTGGGGACCTACATTCGCATGACTTGTTGCCATAACAACAGTAGAAGACACATAAGATCCGGAACATACGATAACTACGATTCTAGACAAGAAGAAAGATCAGATCGAGTTAATTACCAAGCATGCTAAAAACAGTGGCAAATTGAAGATGAGCATCATCCAGCTGAAATGAGTTAAACACCTCCTCTTCCAATTCAAATGAGGATTGTTCACATTCTATGGAAAAGATTTAGGACTTAACCACAAATTTGAACCACCACATATATGCTAAATAGATTAATAAAATGAAAGTCTAATCAACTCTACTTCTCAAAAGATGAAGTCATCTTTTTACAGATTAGCCTAGTTGGTACAGAGTAAAACATCGCCTAAAAAGGACAAAGCAATTTAACTTATATGCCAAATGAGTAGGATAACACTATTTTTGAACTCAACCTTGGTCACTCAACAGATGCACATTGTTTAGTATTCTTCTCATATGGAGATTGCCAATAGCTAAATTCTGAATAACTATTGTGAGCTTATGGATAATGCGGCACAACTACAAGATGAGGATTCACACTTGTGTAACGAAACTGGTCAACATATTCACATGACAATCTAATTTACCAATCTTCTCATATATAGATTTTCAAGGGCTAAGCTTCTAAAGGAACCACTGTGAGCTAATTGAAAGTGCGGCACAACTACAAAATGAACTAGACATGAAAACTACTGACCTACGAAATGAAAAATGGCATTAAGGCTTATTTTTTATGCTGCCTCAAGTGAGAGATGGTTTCCAATTCAAGCTTAAATACGTAGTTGGGAATTGCTTACATTCTAGATACAACTTGAGGAAAAGGAAAGCTTCACGCTGAGATGAGGTTACAATGGTGTATGGAATCTCCATCTGCACGATACACTGACCTACAACTGTCCTGCTTTTCTATGACGCCCTCTGCAGCTGGTAAAATAGTCATATGGACTTCAAAAAAGACAATAAGGTTACAAGGACACTGCACAGTGACATACAAGACGATCAATCATAAAACCCAAATCTAAGCAACTTAAACTGATGGTAAGAACAAGCAAAACGGTGGCTCCTTAAATGCATTCTGAGGACTGTGATGTAGTTATCAAGATAGAGGACTTACACTACCCACATGACAAACAATGATCTATCTAAATGGCAAATAAGGGCTTCTGCGAGGAAGAAAGTAAAACCAATTAACATGGCAGAAAAATATCCATCAAATGCCAAGGCGTAAGATTCAATCAGGGCAACGTGTGCTATAGAAGAGTTATGTGAAACAAGAGGAAAATTAAAACTTTCTTCCCCCACAAAAAAGGTATCCCCACCATCGGCATTTCATCTGTCTAAAAAGACCTCCCTGTAAGAAAAAAGAGGATACAGATTAGAACTGGTCCAACATGTAGATGGGTTCCAGAACCATGTATAACAAAAATCACGACGTGCATTGTTATTTTTTAGTAAAGGTGTTGAATGCTTTCAGTGTGACCATTACAAATAGGATAGATACTTACCCACATTATATTAGATATTCGTGAAAGTAATCAGGAGGAAGATCGGGACAATATCTTATGTTCTGCTCTAATGCTTCATATGCTCTGATTAATAAATAGCGGTATGAGCGTCGAAAGCGTTCATAGAAATCTTGAGGTGGCAACCTGAAAGTTGCCTACCAACAAAAATTAATCAAAATAAGGAGATAATCTAGATAAAATAACAATTGCGCGGAAAAAACAAAAAAAAAAAAAAAATCTCTGAACTTCCATGAAAACAAACCTGATCAGCTTTATCGAGCTCCAAATAGTGAGTCCCTTTATGACGCATGATTCTTAGTAAATCATTGAATGATGCATAATAGAATACTCCGTATGTGCGGTTAGTTATGTCAGTACAAGTTTGTTTATCCATTAGCCACCTCCAAGAGTTAATACCATTGAGATCTAAAACCTGCCTGAACTGAAGATAAAATGGGTTTGTAGCGGATACGCTTCTCAGCCACATAAGCATCCCCCCTAGCTTCAACACAAAATTCATGCATTTCGAAGCATCCCAAAAGACGGGATGCCTCAGTAAGTTTGATGGATTTTGCTGAAAGAGAGCCCATAAACAAACAGCATTTGGAGGCAAAACAAACCCAACGTTGAACTTTTCTCTAAAGTTTTGAGCTTCGTCATAATTAGCCAAGGGAAGTCTGGATAGTTGGAAACACATTTCAAAGAGTTCCCCGAAACGTGTGAAATCTGCAACATTAAAACAAGAAAGCCATAAAGCTGATGCAAAAGAAATATGGGGAAACAAAAACTGATAATAAGGAGATCTCACAAGTAAACCTAAAACTCCCAAAAGAAAACTAAAACCTGTCAGGAGCTGTCTCTCCAGTCATTACCTATATAAAAAAAAGGAATAGCAAAGAAAGAAAAACCACCACCACAAAAGACTAGATGTATGTTTAGGTTGGCTGTGAGACAGAAGATAAGCAGTGGGGTTTGTTTTTGAGCTGGTGAGCTTTATGCTGAGATTAACTAAGAAAGTGAGCAGGCAGAGGTGATGTGGTTCAGTTGGCTAAAATGGGTGCGGAACAATCTTTTTGTAGTAATTGCAGGAGAGAATTCCCAACTCTTCCTTCACAGAGACTATTAACTGGCAATAAGGAAGAAAAGGGATCAAGAGCTGAATTATCTAGCATCCATTTGCTACAACCCCATTCCCGTTTGAGTACCCTTTTCTCTGTTGTTGCCACAACTGGATTGTTTATTTTTGAAACGTCATTGACATTACAATTTGGGTGTCATTCAAAAAGCCCAACTGTGTACAGATAGATAAATACTTACCATCCCGTGACGTTAGATTTGGATCCAGCCTTACGCCAAACACTTTGGCATGGATTTGTCCATCTCTTGTAATGATGATTCCAACATTGTCCACGGTTAAGTTTCCATGGATCCTCCCCCGGCTTTTTAACTCTTCCAGTGCAAGCAAGATATGCCTACAAAACAAAACAAAAATAGTTACACAAACAATCAAAAGTTGCAACAATATTTTTTTCTTTTTACAACAAAACTCATAATCAATTACAGAAAGTATTAAATACACAAATGCATTCTTACTCAATTATCAGCTTGAACGATTTTGTTATTCTACCATTTCTGTGCATAGCAAATTGTCGTATTAACGGCAGTTCATTACTAGGAAGATGCCCGCACATCCTCAGCAATAGTTCTCGCAGAGTACACATGTAATAATCAAATATGTGGAACAATCCACGACCATTATCCGAAGACTCTCCAAGGTAGCGGAGGACATAATGTGTATTGACCCCCACGTTAGCTTGTACAGAGGCATCTTGTGGACTTGTAAATCGCTTCGCGATAATCTTAAGATTCCCAAACATTCCAGGATAACTCTCTGCAACCTGAGGATCAGGATCATACATTCGTCTTCCAAAATCAATCTTAACATTCGGTAATTCTTGTGAAGGTCCAGCCATACCTCCCCTCAGACGCAGAACCAGATGAAGGGTGGATTCCTTTTGAATGTTGTAATTGGCCAAAGTCCTGCCATCTTCAAGTTGTTTGCCAGCGAAGATCAGACGTTGCTGGTCTGGAGGAATCCCTTCCTTGCCCTGGATCTTTGACTTGACATTATCAATGGTGTCAGAGCTCTCGACCTCAAGGGTGATAGTTTTGCCAGTAAGGGTTTTGACGAAGATCTGCATCCCTCCCCTCAGACGAAGAACCAGATGAAGGGTTGATTCCTTTTGAATGTTGTAATCAGCCAAAGTCCTGCCATCTTCAAGTTGTTTGCCAGCGAAGATCAAACGTTGCTGGTCTGGAAGGATTCCCTCTTTGTCTTGGATCTTTTCCTTGAGATTGTCGATGGTGTCAGAGATCTCAACCTCGAGTGTGATAGTTTTCCCAGTCAAGGTTTTCACAAAAATCTGCATTCCACCTCTAAGTCGAAGAACCAAGTGCAAGGTGGATTCTTTCTGAATGTTGTAATTATCCAAAGTCCTGCCATCTTCAAGTTGTTTGCCAGCGAAGATCAGACGTTGCTGGTCCGGAGGAATTCCCTCCTTGTCTTGGATCTTCGCCTTGACATTGTCAATGGTGTCAGAGCTTTCAACCTCCAGAGTAATTGTCTTACCAGTCAAAGTTTTAACAAAGATCTGCATACCTCCCCTCAGACGAAGAACCAGATGAAGGGTAGATTCCTTTTGAATGTTGTAATTGGCCAAAGTTCTGCCATCTTCAAGTTGTTTACCAGCAAAAATCAACCTCTGTTGGTCTGGAGGAATTCCTTCCTTGTCCTGGATCTTTGCCTTGACATTATCAATGGTGTCAGAGCTCTCGACCTCAAGGGTGATAGTTTTGCCAGTAAGGGTTTTGACGAAGATCTGCATCCCTCCCCTCAGACGAAGAGCCAGATGAAGGGTTGATTCCTTTTGAATGTTGTAATCAGCCAAAGTCCTGCCATCTTCTAGTTGTTTGCCAGCGAAGATCAAACGTTGCTGGTCTGGAGGGATTCCCTCTTTGTCTTGGATCTTTTCCTTGAGATTGTCGATGGTGTCAGAGCTCTCAACCTCGAGTGTGATAGTTTTTCCAGTCAAGGTTTTCACAAAAATCTGCATTCCACCTCTAAGTCGAAGAACCAAGTGCAAGGTGGATTCTTTCTGAATGTTGTAATCAGCCAAAGTCCTGCCATCTTCAAGTTGTTTGCCAGCGAAGATCAAACGTTGCTGGTCAGGAGGAATTCCCTCCTTGTCTTGGATCTTCGCCTTGACATTGTCGATGGTGTCAGAGCTTTCAACCTCCAGAGTAATTGTCTTACCAGTCAAAGTTTTAACAAAGATCTGCATACCACCACCAAGACGTAGGACAAGATGAAGTGTGGATTCCTTCTGGATGTTGTAGTCAGCAAGGGTTCTTCCATCTTCAAGCAGCTTACCAGCAAAGATCAGTCTCTGTTGGCCTGGAGGAATCACCTCCTTGTCTTGAATCTTGGCTTTAACATTATCAATGGTGTCAGAACTCTCAACTTCGAGAGTGATGGTCTTCCCGGTCAAGGTTTTCACGAATATTTGCATCTGCAATACAAATTAACTATTTTTCAGTATTCCTTGCTACATAAATCAATTGGATAAACTCCATTACACCTAAACCTTAAAGGCAGGATCCTAGAAATAACGAAACGAAAACCTAATCACACGTTAGCCACAACAAAGAAACTTTTGAAAACAGAACATCAAAACCCCCCAAAGACTCTTTCTAGCAAACAATCCTAACATAGAATAATCATGATGAGAAAACTTAAAATTCATTTCTAGAACAACTTAGGAATTTATTCCTTCAAATGTAAACCGAAACCTAATTTTTAAAGATAGGAGCAAATTCAATACAGCTTTGCGTATAAAGCTGAGACTAATCACATAATGTGATACACTTTGGGAGAAAGTCTTGGGGAAGATATTACTTCAGTAAAGACCCATTAACAGATTCCATTAAAACCCAGGCAACCTGGGTGTGGAAAAACATTTTACAAGGTCTACAGCAGGTTAAAAAGTATCATATGTGGCTGTTGCTACAGAAGAACTATCAGAGTTTCGCAGCATAATTGGATACCTAATCTGCCAGCATCTAATCTCACTAATTATCAACTTAACAAGGATACAAATCTCCAAGTTAGTGATCTTATTGATCAGAATACCGAGCAATGGAAGCAGAGTCTTCTTCACTCTTTGTTTTCCCCCTCTGAAGTACAACTCATCTTCTATTCACTGGAGCCGCACTTCA
The DNA here is from genome assembly GCA_023529315.1 of Papaver bracteatum. NCBI lineage: Eukaryota > Viridiplantae > Streptophyta > Magnoliopsida > Ranunculales > Papaveraceae > Papaver > Papaver bracteatum. The sequence continues at coordinate 136,341 of JAJJWX010003467.1, read as the reverse complement.
GCTAGCTCGCACTATCTACGGAATTCAATTTTATGTCAAGTATATAACACCAATATAATTTTCACATCAAAAAAATCAAAACCCGTAAAAACACAAGATTTGGGAACTTTTGTTTAAAGACCAGAATGTAAGTACCTTTTTTGTCTTCGACCAGAGAAGTTGTGAAGTAGGAATCTCGAACTGATTACATTTTGGTTTCTAGGGTTTCTGTAAGTAACTTTTTGTCTTCGACTTCAAGGGCTTCTGTAAGTACCTTTTTCTTTCGACTTCGTAGAGAGATTGTGAAGATTTAAACCGCGGGAATCTCAAACTGTTTATATGTTTATATTTAGGTTTCTAGGGCTTCTGATTGAGGGGAGAATGAGGGGAGAAGAAAACAAATGTTTGGGAACAGAAATAGAGATAGTGTGGGTTTTTCAAGGGTTTAATGAACTAAACACTTTAAATTTTAATGTCGTCCTGTTTCTTTTCGGAAATTACTGAATAAGCCACTACACATCTTTCTGGTTGGTCATGGCATTTGGTCACACCCCTGCTGCTGGGGCATTTTGGAGTTCGGTCCCGATGTTTTTTTTTATAACGAACTTCAAAAAGGCTAATGATCCCCTCAACGGTTGCTAGCAACCAAACAGGAGGCACAAACCAGTACATAGAGGCATCGTTTTTTTTTTCCCATTGAGCAAGCTCATGAGCTACAGAATTACAAATACGAGGTTGAAACTAAAAATACATTCAACAAACTTTAAGGAATAAAACTGAATGTCTTTAAAGATAGCATCCATACTAGAATCCCCATGAAAACAGCCAGTTGAAAATTGATCGATGAGGTTCTTTGCATCACTTTCAATGATAACATGGGTGAATTTCTGATCCAAGGCTTTTTGCAGGACTGCCCAAATAGCTCTGGTTTCAGCTTCCTCAACAGACTTCACTTCAAAAACCAGGGAGTCACAAAAGGAGGCTTTACGAGCAGAATCTCTCATCACATATCATGTACCATTAGCTCCAGAGATGTCATCATAGGCTCCATCAGTGTTACACTTTATCCATCCAAAAGATGGGGGCATCCATTTATCACATAAACTAACAGAGGTTATAGGGGAAGCTATAGGACAGGTTTTCCTAGTTAAAAGCATGGATCTATCTCTCTGAATATTAGAGATATGGTTTTCCTTTAGATTCTGAAAAATCAAGTTATTTCTACTTGTCCACAGGGACCATAAGATTGCCACAAACAAGCATTGGTTATCATCTGAGAGTCTAGACAAAGGTTCAGGTAACCAAAACATCAACCAATCAATGAAGGACTTGTTTTGAAAGAATTGGGTATTAATGCAGAAATCAGATAAAAACCAAACACGACTAGCAAAGGGGCACAAGACCAAAGCATGCATAATGGATTCCTGAGGATGATTACACCTAGCACAATCAACAATGTGCATTGACATTCTAGTATGAAAAATAGTTCTAGAAGGCATAGCATTTCTAGCTGCTTTCCAAGTGAAAACTTGGATCCTGTAAGGGACCCTAATTATACAAATACGTAACCAAAGATTTTTACATGGGGATTTCCTAAGGCCTCTAATACCCATGTAAGCTAGGAAAATGCACGTCCATTTTCCTTTGCAAGCATGCTCGTGGAACAACTAAGTTAGCTTCCACACCGTTCCAACTTTCCCTTGTTCCGCAAAGGGTTTATATTAAGAAAATAAAAGCTTTCTTAAAACGAGAAAACGGCCTTTTGAGGCCCTAAACGATGGAATTTGTATAAATTTTGGTGACCATGTGGATCTTTAAATCAACATATCATGATCTTTAAGCCATTTCCCATCATAATGGACTCCTCTTGAGCTAAATTACGACACTCGGGTTTTTAGCCTATGTCGAACGCCTTGATAGGAAGTATGAGCATCCCAGGAATGGAATGCAACTAGCCTCATCAAGTATGGCCACAATCATCTCTTGCTTCGAGTTGTCGATCCAGATGATATGAGAGGCCAAAGTGCCGCATTCATCTCCCAATTAGATGATATGAGCGACAATGTGCTGGACCGTCAATGCTGCAACTCATTACGGCTTCCTACGTACCCTTCCCTACTCTAAAGGGATCAAGCATAGACCATAGTTCATCCTCGAAGGGACATAAACTTTAACCAAATCGTTTGCAAGGCCGTGGCCTAGAAAAAATGGTAATGGCCTAGTCCGTATAGGCGACTCCGCCAAGATGCATAATGATTATGCATCATCGAGTCCGCTATATGGCATAGTGATGCCTAAGCACCAAATGCACTCTTCAAAAGGCTACGCAACTATAAATGAGCCTTAGGCATCATTTATACTCTTTCGGCTAAGCTATGAATCTTACTTGGTACATAGTCCGCATATGCACCTTCAACCAACTACCCCTCCCTATATAGGTTTATTTGACATTTTTACAACTTTGATTAGGGGAGAAAAAATCATTCATCAACTCCCACTTTTACTGTTCATGTGCAATGATTGTGTTCTTTCGCAATGATTGCGTAATACTCGTTCGGCCAGCCCTCTCTGGCCTGATGCACAATGATTGTGCGAGGTTGTCTCTAGGCCAATAGCCTCCATAATATGCAATGATTATGCTGCAATCTCGAGGCCACCTACCCAACTGGCCTAATGCATCATGATGATGCAAGATTTGGATCTTGGACAAATGCCAAACACAATGCGCCATTTTGACGTGGTATTGGCCTCAAGCCAATATGCTTCTTACCACGTAACAGAATCTTTGGATGAAGCTTCATATCGGGCCATGACGCATCCTTCAGCATGCGCCATGCTAAAAAAACATGGGGTGTTACATGCTTAGACAACAAAGTAGCTGATGCCCTCTCTATAAGAGCTCATTTACCTGCAACATGCTCAGCCATGTCCCTATCTCAGCTAGCTTGGGCTCATGAACTTATTGATATCTATGTTGATGATCCTCAAGATCAACATATTATTGCTCAGTTAACAATTACCCCTGAGTAGGATCCACATTATACTTACACCAATGGTGTTTTGAGGTACAAAAATAGACTTTATGTGGGCAGCTCTTCCACAACAAAGTCCAAAATTTTGAACTCAATTCATTCTTCAGTTGTGGGTGGCCATTCGGGTATGCAGGCTACTTACCTTAGAGCCAAGTCTTATTTATTTTGGCATGCTATGAAAAAGGACATTCTATTGTATGTTTCCACTTGTGATGTGTGTCAGATACATAAAGGGTAACGCACATTCCCTGCTAGTCTACTACAACCATTGCCCATTCCAGAACATGCTTGGAAACACATATCAATGGATTTCATTGAGGTCTTACCAATGAGTGAGAGAAAATATGTTATTCTGGTGGTGATTGAAGAATTGACAAAGTATAGCCACTTCATTAGACTGCATCATCCTTACACTGCTTCTTCTGTTGCAAGAGATTTCATTTCACATATTTTAAAGCTTCATGGTCTGCCATCTTCTATTGTGTCTGACAGAGACAAAATATTCACCAGCAACTTTTGCCAAGACTTATTTAAAGCTCTAGGCACCCAGTTAAAACTCAGTACATCTTACCATCCACAGATTGATGGTCAAACTGAGAGAGTAAACTCTTATCTTGAGAGTTACTTGAGATGCATGTGTAGTCACCAACCCAAGAAATGGCATTTATGGCTTCCACTTGCAGAATGGTGGTATAACACTAATTACCACACCAGCTTGAAGATGAGTCCATTTCAGTCTTTGTATAGTTATCTACCACCACACTTAGCTTTTATTTCCACTGCCACCACTTTTGTTGCTAAGGTGAAGTCATATTTAAAACAGAGGGATGTTATACTTGGCTTACTCAAAGATGCTCTGCACAAATCTCAGGAGAGGATGAAGTTCTTTGCTGATCAAAAGAGAACTGACAGGGTGTTCTCTGTAGGTGACCAAGTTTACCTGAAGCTGCAACCTTATAGGAAAGCCTTTGTGGCCCTCGGAAAGAACTTAAAACTAGCAGCAAAGTACTATGGACCATTTCTTGTCATACAAAAAATTGGTCTTGTGGCTTACAAACTCCAGTTACCAGCTGAAGCTAGAATTCATAATGTTTTTCATGTCTCCCAGTTGAAGCAGCACATTGGTGTCACTCACATTCCATCACCTACATTGCCTGTTTTGGATTCAGATGGTTAGTATCTTGTCATTCCTACTGCTGCTCTAGCCTCAAGAACTATTCTGCGCAATGGGATTTTTTTACCTCAATTACTTATCCAGTAGACGAACTCTTCAGTTGAAGATGTGACTTGGGAGGATACCAAACACATAGCTCACCATTTCCCAAAATTCCATCCTTGAGGACAAGGATCTGCTGATGGGGAGGGTATTGGCATGTACCTTTTTTTCTACCAGATTACTACTCAGCTAGCCCGAATAAACCCTCGTATGCCTTTAACATATTGGGACATGTCGAGTGATTATTTGGGTATTGTTGCATGTTAGGATTAAAGCACGTGTCATTCTCAGATTAGTTAGTCATTAGGGTTTTCCCTTCCAATCATAAGCTTATTTAAGATGTAAGTGTTGATGGTGGTTTTTATTTCAGGGCTTAATTTGTAAAACCTTGCATTTAATGTGTCTTCACTCTGCAAAGAAACAGGGCCATCTAAAAGTGACGAGTGTTCAACCTCTTCGCTGGCACGTTTATTGAGCAACTCAATATATTCACATGAAATTTATCCAGAAATAGTGCATGTTGCAACAATCCCAGATATTCTGTAAATTTTGGCACCTTTCTTGTATTATTCAATTAATATAAGTTTCTTTGAATGCTTTCTATGCTATGTTCCCTGGATGAACCCTTAATGTTGATATGGCATGACAATTTGTGTTCACTCGCAGCAGAGTAGCACGAATTTCCAAGTATCAAGGATAAGGTCCTTGCATAAAGTATTCAATCGGAAAACATACTGCTATCTGGAAATGAACTTAAAGAATTCTGTGTCAGCACATATAATTCAATCAATTTTGTGATAATTCACAAGACTCAATTATTACCCTGATTAATTTGCAAAAATTAGGGTTTTGCGCTTTGCGCAATATATTATACCCCGTTGGTCAAAATTAAGCTTAGGCGAACTAAGAAATTAATCCGCCATGTATTAGTAGGTGCAAAATCCTACCCAAAATCATAAAACAAGGAATAAAAGGAGTCATGGAATAGGAGCAGCAGCAAAGGGAGGTGTGGCCATGCCTTAGGTCGGCCGGCGCCATTGGAAATTGGCCACGCCCCATGTTGCCCGACCGGCCTTATTTTTCCGTGGATCAATCAAGTCGCCTTAAACCCGCCACACGTTGGCTGGGCACATACTTGCCGTCCCTATTTCCCATCGACCAATCAGGTCGCTTTAAATCCGCCACACGCACACTAGAAGTGTGGCCACGCCCATGTTTGGCCGGCCCCTCTTATATTGACCAATCAAGTTGCTCTAAACCTTCCACAGTGTTAAAAAAGGGAAAACTGCGCCAGATGGTCACAAAGACAATTGGCTTTCCAAAAACCGCGCCAACTTGCCAAACGTTCCATGTTGCGCCAATAAGTTGAGCGGCATGCCAGCATGCCAAAACATGTCAACGCCATGATGTGCTTAAATTAGGGTTTTCTAGTCTGAAGCACGACTCTGTTTTAGGCGCATTAACCAAACCCCTAATTTTCAGTTGTGCCTCAAATCACGCCACTTTGGACCCCACAACATTCCACGAGCCATGCGAGACCAGGGAAACCCTAAGAATGGCGATGTATCATAGACACTCATAGCAGCCCTTGCTCTCGTGGCCGTTTCCACGTTATAGCCTTGCTATAGTTCCTTTGGCATGGATATGGCACCGTTCGCACAAAAACGCCACCATGCGGCGGCCACATGCCACCCGCGTTAATTAGGGTTTTGAAAGGGTAAACCCTAACTTGGCTAAAGTTGCCATGCCAACCAAGTCAAGTAATTCTCCTAAGGCTTAGTCATATGGGCTAGATATTTAGCTGCTAGATTGGTCATCCACGTCAGATTGGGCAACCTCCTAACCCCTATGGGATGGCCAATCTAGCCGCGAAACGCCTAATAATTCGGCGTCCAACGCCGAACCAAACAGCGTTACATGTTTTATTTTCTAAAAACAATAATTATTTTATATTTCTCTCTCCATTATTTCCTCTCTCTTCCCCTTCCTCTCTCCTCTCTCCATCTTTTCCTCTCTCCTCTCTCCCTCTTTTTCTTCTCTCTCTATTTCTTCCTCTTTCCCCACGTTCACAACAACTTTATTTCCTTCTTTTTCTTTCTCTCTCTATCACTTCTTCTCTTTCTACGGAAAAAAATATATAGCGCCGAACCATTCAGCGTTTCAATCTCGTTGATAGTGCGACTGCGAGCAAATGCTATGAGAGAGAAGTAGCCAGATTGAGTGTTAACTTTTTTCCAACACTTTTTTCATGATTTGCAACACTTTTTGGCCAATCTAGCAGTCCAATCTAGCCCATAGGACTTAGCCTAAGGCCTTAAGTTTGATATAGCAACAGGGCCAATGTTTCCAGAGTCATATTTGGGTCTAACACCAATATGCCAAAATAGTTGCCATGGCTACGTCAGGCGCCATTATTCCATGGCTACGCCAGGCGCCACTACACCACTGGCTTGCGTTAAATATGCTATCATACCATCGGCATAAGATGCTACTTTATTATTATCAGATGTCAATAAAATGTGGACATAATAAATGGCCACCCTTTCTCACAGGTCACAATCTCAGCCGTCCAAATTCTCCACATAATTGACAGGCATGTGGCAAGTCTTAGGTGACCAACCAAGACAAGCCTAATAGCGCCACATGCTATTCTCCTGCGGAAAGTCTCTTGACTTTGACTTTCCACACATAGCAACCTACTACACGTTTTCCACGAAAACACTCGAGACATCAAACATGTCACAAACCGGGGGATGCTCATTAGGGTATTAGTCTAGCGGTTTACAGCGTGCGGCGCCCATTATAAGAAAGTGTCAGAAAATAGGGCAGTTAGTGGCGGCAAGAAGTAGTGGGTGTAAACTAACCAGTTTCCTTCATAGTGGGAACGTGGTCTCTGAAATTTACACATGACCCTACTTCTCCATCACCCAATCACTCCCACTTTCTACGAGATCAGGGTGCGTTCAATATGACTTGTATAAATAGTTTTTACCTATTTCCACCAGACAACAAGTTTTTGGTTAACAACAACATAGTATCCAGAAAAATACCAAAGAACTGATAGCTTACATTCCGCAAGCCAGTTCCAAATTCTGATACAAGTCATAAAATATCCACACCTTCAGAATTAACCATTCTTGCATCAACACCTTCTTTACTTCCCTCCCTAAGACCAACCCTTCTCCTTTACTTTGTGAATGAAGCAAGACTGGAATGACCATTTCTAGGTTTAGGCCAAGATTATACAGATTGATCTCTCGAATCTAAAGTACTCCCGTGCAGTGCATTTGTTTAGGTCTAAATTCGTTTCTCATCAACACACCCAAATTTACCAAAACCGGCAGAAACAGTTTTTTACCCATAAACAACTGGCGACCATAGTGGGATATTAAATCTCTCGGTTACAAATTCATATTCTCAGTTTCATTTCTATCCCAATTGGTCTTAGGCCTAATAACTAAAACCCATTTTCGATCAAAAATCCCAACTTCCCAGATGTATCCGGGTCATTCAAACCTTTCAAGAGCAGTAGATAGCTGGAAGCCAATCACCATGGAAGGAATGATAAAAATGCTAGAGGATATGGCTGCAAACCAAATTGACATTATCGGGCGACAAAATGAGATGCTTCGTATCCTGAAGAGTATGATAAGTCGATTGTGGAAAGAATCAGCGAGTACCTATCAGAAAGATCTCACCAACTTCTAGGATAATATGAAGGACGTCCAATATTTGGCCAAGATCCGTACTTCTACCAATAAAGATGCAGACGGATCACGTAGCCATGTTGTATAAGAGCAGAAGAAGAACATACAATTGGATTCTGCCAATGACAGAGAGCCAAGACAGTTTCACGAGACCAAAATGAGACTTTCTAGGTGTGTCGCAGTTTCCACAGAACAAAGGTAAAGAGTCGGCCTATGAAGCTTTGTTGGAAAATGTTTATCTCCAAACCATCACGGAGGTTCAAAGAGTTTTCCAACAGTCTGCAGCCCCGACTGATTTACTTAAAAGAGAAGCACCCGAGGAAGGGGAAATCTACCAAGACATCAGTAGAAGCGAACAATATCCAGCTCAGTTACCTCGTGTTGCTGCCACTGACACAGACCCCTCAAGAGAAATACCCTTAGGCAATATGGTAGAAGTAAACGGTCCACTCATGAATCAGTGACCGCCCAAGCATCGATTTCTCCTTCGAAAAGAGCTTTATACTAAAGCCTTCCATAACTCCCACCACAGCAACCACTGATGCAAGAGAAGTCAGACCCATAATATCCACGCTTCCCGTTGCCCATCAGAAGATTCATGGAATTACTGGAGATTTGGGTACGATAGGGGGTGGTCCAACTACCCTTGGTATGGCATCCACCAAATAATCAAGAGATGCTAGATTCAAGATGATTCCATCAAGCTTCCTCCTATCATGCGCCCGCTAACTGAAGAGAAAATGGCAATCCCAAGTATTGTCGTTTCCACGGGTTCGTATATCACCTGAATAATGAGTGCAATAGATTGAAGCACATCTTCAAGGAAAAGGTGGGGGCGGGAGAACTCCAACTGGGCAATGATGGATTTCACAGAGATCCTCTTCCAGTTAGGAGTTGTATGCTCTCTGGGGACTCCATTCACAAAACTGTGCAGTCCATGATATAGCACGTGTGCGAAATCCTATATTTCTCCAAGGCACAGCGTCAAGACATATTTACAGCCCTCAATCGTGTTGTATCGGGCAAGCGACTATTTGTTACTAAATAAGTCGCTCCGAAATCCCAATCTCTCTCAGGAAGCATTGTTGGAAAGTGCAACCGGGGACTGTTGACCACGGCTTACCTAAAGGATACTGCGTTAGAACGCACACTGATTGACGCGGCCTCTGACTTCAATATTGTTACCGTCAAGACTCTGAGAGCTGCGGGAATTTCAAAACAGGAGGCTACCCATTCCCCAATGGTAGTTCAAAACCTGGAAGGAGAAGCAATAGACGTGTATGGCTACATTAACCTCGAAATTAAGGTGGGAGATGCTCTAACACATGGAAAATTCCACATTGTCAAATAATTCCCAAATTATGACATGATTCTGGGGCGCTCGTGGGTACATGGCAATAAAGCGAAATTAGGAGTATCCCCTCTGTCGGTGTCAATACCCGAAAGAATTTCCAACAAGCCATCTAATCCTAAAGATTACATGTTGTCGTATCAACAACTTACCAGTGTAACCCAATTACCTGGAGAGAGATCGTCGATGCTCATCCGTAGATTCTGAACACAAGTAAGTCTTATTGAATAACCCTTTATGCACCCAGTCACTTCTCCTCTCGTCCAGGCATGGGGACTCGATCCAGTTATCAACCCGGGCATCACTAAGAGATGTGAATGGGATGCTGGGCCTTTTAAGTGTTTCATCAAAAAATTGGAGGTTGTTTTAGTCGAGAATAATAAACCCAAGAATCAAGTATCCACGCAATGCCAAAACCTATTCCAAGTTGGAGATATGGTAGTAAAAGTTGTCGCTCATCCTCCTTCGTCCAACTCCACAGACAAACCATACTTAGTAGCAGAAGTTATTTTTGGAGGTTACTTCAAGCTCATCAATGTCGACAAGTTGGAAGGTGTAGGAAGGTGTAGTAATACACACTCAGTGGCTCAAACCCTTTTAAGCTTAAAAGAATCACGCCGCCTCTTGCCTCACAATTCTTCTTAGTATTTCCTTCAGCAATTTCCATTTTCCTGCAAAATTTGTAATCCCTCCAAAATGATTGCATTGCTTGCATTCATAATTAGGGTTTCGATTTTAATTAAAAGCATCTTTATTTCAAAATGAGTTTTCCTGAATCATCTCAAAGAAAAAGTATCCAGCAAATCCAAACCCACACAAAGTCATTACCCATCAATTAAAAACCAGAAAAAATCAAACCTTACAAAAAATATCTTGTTCAAAAAAAAATGCCGAAGAAGGGAATATGCAAGGAAGAAGATCATCAAGTGGCGACATGGACACCTTCCTTCAAGAACGTTTGGATTTAACTTTCACCTGACAAGGTTTATCTACTTCTCACGACGTGTTTACCAGCTTGTGGTAGTTCACGCTTCTACATACCCAGGCGGCATGCCAATCCTGTGTAATTTGCAAGGGAAAATCCAATAAGAGGCTGGTTAAATCCTGAACTATTGCTACTGTTTCCCCCCTGTTTTGAGTTATTTTTGCCAACGGCATGCGAGGCGTTGCTATGAAAGTAGTTAGAGAATGGGACATGCCTACTGCATTATTGATGCGCTATTTATGTGATTTGGATTCCCGTCCGCCGCTCTGGAAGAATGGAAGAACTCGTTTTTCGCAAAAAAGGGTTTTGGGATTCTTTTGGGAGATTATATTCGTTCATCCCATTAAAGATATGAAATTATCAAAGAAGCATAAATGAAAGAATGTTACTCGAAGAAGCATGGCTCTAGTCACATGAACAAAAAAAAAAACTGGAGTATCAAAAGCATCTACAAGCTACGAAAAGATTATTTTTCTACAGAAGGAAATAACATAATGAAAAACTAGTTATCAATGTCAAAGCCTGCTCCAGCACCCTCTCCAAAGCCTGTTCCAGCGCCATATCCAAAGCCTTCTCCAGCACCCTCTCCTGATAGGTGTCTAAAACACCTTAATATTTATCTATTGTTTATGATTTCTTTGCTAAGTTTTCTTGTAAAATATGTATCTTATGTTTGCTTTTGAGTGTTTAGGTACTTTGGAGTCATTTGGAACAAAATAAGAGGAAACAGGACAAAAGTGTTGGAGGCGGACTATTTATCATTATTTGCTTTGATTTCGTCATCCATGTCTGAAAAGTTTATCGGCTTTAGTGATGCAAATTATGTATGAAAAGCATGACAGCTTTAGTGATAAAGAGACATTGAAGGGAAGAAGTGAATCTGAGAAGTAAGAGATGGCTTCTATTGGTGAAAGAATTCAAAGAAGAAGAGAGCGTTCATTTGGTGCATAAAGGGAAAAACGGCATTTCATTGCAAGCAAGCATTATCGGGAGCACAATGGAGGATATATAGTCGACATCATCAATACAAGTTGCAAAAGGGGCTACCATTTGGTTGGATTTTATCTTATTTATGGGTGCCTAGAATTATCCTGGATATCCCCTTTCTAGCCCACCGGGTTGGCTATATCCACTTCCATTCCTACACAGCCCTAGAATTCAGAGAGAAAATAATTATGTCTATCATTAGCTTTTCTCTCTGTCTGCCCCTAAAACTCAGAGATGGAAAGAAATATGCTGAGAGAGAGTTTCAATCGAGAAATGGAAGAATAGAAAAGGAAGAAGTTTCACTGTTGCTGATTGATTGAGTGAAGAACAAATTAGAGGGATTTATTTTGGGGTTGTTCGCTGTTGAAGATGAATAAATGAAGAGATCTGATGCTGGTAATTTTGAAGATTGAATTCGAGAGTCTCTGTGTGATGGGTTGTGCGGTAATTGAGTTTAAATGATTTGAGAATAGATTTGATTAGATGGGTTTGAATCTGAACAAGATGAAGTACATCTGCTGCTGCTGCTGTTGTTGTTACTGAAGACTAGGGTTGAATTCAAAATGAAATTGGTGATGGACTTTTGAGATTTGACCTAGTTTTGTAAGGGAGAAAAGCCACAAAGAAGTGACTTCTACTTTTTTGGATATCACGTATTATTCTTGGAGCTTTTGGATAGAACTACTACTAGGGTTTGCTTTTCGTTATTTTTCATCTTCTTTATTATTGATTATGATGAACTCCATTAATATGAGTAGCTAAATACAATTATTGGTTATGGATTAGTTGGATTTCACATAACATGTGTCTTTTTCAATAAATTAGTTTTGTCTCATATTATCGTTTATGATGCTAGATTAGGGTTATTATACGCAAAAGTGATCATTCCTGATTGCAAGTAGCATAAATATAATTATAGTTTGTAGTGATATATTCTTATGATCATATGTGAACCATAACCTTTGTTAAATCGGATTAGTGCTTTTACACGTTCGATTGCTTTGATTGGCCTGATTTCATAGAACTTAATGCATCTAGGGAATTAAACTTGATTAGTGCTTTTACACGTTAGGTTATTCTCTTAGATAGAATTCATATTCACATCTTTTAATGTGTTTGTTGATGACAAGAGGAAATTAGCGGGATATTCTTGCGATCAAGGTATCCTAGGGCTTTCAATAAAAGTTGAGATTAAATATCAATTCTACTTAATGTTAAAAAGCATGTTTGTGAATGAAGATGAATCACTAACCAATATCTATTTTATTTTATTTGCTAGCTTTATTTATTTGTTTTGCTTTTATTTTATTTTAGTATATAAAAATCAGAAAATCCCCCATTGTTATTTATAAGAAACCGAAACAACTTGACAACCTAGTCTTCTCTGTGGGAACGATCATTTCTTGCCCTTGCTTCATTATATATTTTGAGTAGTAAGAAAGTGTAATTTATTTTTGACGCCTACAACATCGATTAGCCATTAGTGGATTTTCTTCTCACCAAAACGTCCAAGACTAAGTAATCACGGAGGTGAAATCAAAACATTGAACGTTATTTCTATAAACTCTAGAGATTCTATGACCATATATGCGCATTAACCAAAACTACAACAAACACATTCATAATTTGAACCCACACTAACACAGTTGTTCCGTAGTGATCGACACTGTGAAAATGAAGGATAGACCTATGTAGTCAATCTCGGCCATCTCGGCCCAGATTTCGGCGGAATTTCGGATTTCGGTTTTGGGACATACGAAAACCGAAATCTCGCCTAAACGAAAAGTCGTCGGTTTTTTCGGCCGGAATCAATATATTTCGGTCAAAATCGATGTCTCGGCCGGAATTGTTCTTTTATATTATTTTTTTCCCAATTTCAGATCCAACGTGTAATTTTCACCATAAATATGATATTAGTGTAAAATTTTAATCCGAAATTTGGAACCGAAATTCCCCCGATAAAAAGTTGTACCAGTGTCTCGACCCCGGCTCCGAATTCCGAAATTAACTACCTTGGGATAGACCCCTAAAGAGGGAAGAAGAACGTACAAATTATATTTCATTGATTGAAAGAGGATTACAGACTGTATATATTAGGGCAGAATAATGGCACATGTGCCAGACGCATATACTAACATAACTAATTACACACAGGGTGCCCTTATACATGAGTGCCCTATAAGAATGGGACATGATAAATACCCACCCCTCCAAATCATCCTTGTCCTCAAGGATGTTAAATGAGTCGGACCCCATAGCGCAGCTGATGTAGCTCCTTCTCCAATGCAGGAAAAGATGTGAATGTGATCTTGATATGAAGTTGGAGATGCACCTTGTAATCATCAACGCAAAGTCCCTAGCAGCTGATTCTTCTTGTGAACTACTGGAATCATACTTGGTAGTGGCTTCTCCTTCAAAAATAACCAGTGAACTTAAGTCGGTGGTGCTTATCATCTCAAGGTTAACAAATCCATCATCTTGACAACTCACTATTTGGTAGGAGCTAATATAAGCATAATCGACAGGGTAAGTCCTGTCTCTCTGGTGCTTACTTTCATCCAGGTAGACCGGTCCAGTACCTTCATAATCCTCGGCTTTGTATGCACTCATACAAACACCCTTTTCCACATAAGTTTTGACCTTATTCACAATGAGATGACCAAGTTGGTTCACCGTTTCTCCAGCTTCCAAAATTGGACAAGGTATAAAGATCTTGAATGCAAACCATTTCATATGTTCAGGTACTGCAGCAGATATCCTCGCCTCATGTGTGATTACGACGACAAAAGTAACAGCATAAACTTCAGTGAGAAATGGCTTTAGTGTAAACCCGTCTAAAATTCCACCCTGACGGATAAAGTTGCATTTAGCACCACAAGTTACTGTGAAGTCCCACATCAAAGAGACCACCCGTTGTAATGCAATTGTGCTGCTAATTGGGTAAATAATGTAAACAGTTGGGTCATCTAAAAACTTTCTAGATATTACCTCCGTCCACTTGAAGGTTGACTGAATCGTGCCATTTCAAGCTTCCTTCCCCGATCTCACCTGCAACAACCAATTCCTCCCTAGGCTCTTTATGTAAAAGTAATGCAATAGATTGATGCTGCTGGAGATGAACAAGGGTAACACAAGAAGAGCTATGAAATACAGTGACCAGAATTAATCTCACCTCTTCAAACTTGTATATACTGACCCTGGTGATGTGACATTCAGCAGAATAAGAGGTTGAAATTGCAATAAGTCTCGAGAATTCCTGTAATCTACAGAATGCAACTTGTACCCTACTTACTGGGTGTACAATAAGTTGTTTGAACTCATGATCCAGCAGAATCAGTACCTTGTGAATGACAATTCCAACAACCAAGTCCACTTTCTTTACCACCAGTTCTGTCCATCTATATCTTTTTGTTGCCTGGTACCACAATCCACATAGTTGTTTGTAAAGAATGCCATCAACATTTTTGGTTGCATTCCTGAACCCCACACATCTTTTGCAGAAATCCACTCCTATATAACTCCTGTTATTTCGAAATGGCAGACCTAATACTCGAGTGTAACACATAAAGTATTGTCGAACAACAGTCAAGGTTAGAATACCCATCACAGTACAGTTTAAGGATGTTTTACTCTCCATATCCTCGACCTGTATACATAGAGAATTCCAAGGAGTAGTGAACTTAGTGCAAACCCACTTGAAGACCCCCTCTGACCAGAAATACCAACAATGAGACCAATTCCCACACTCCATAGCCCTATAGATAACCACTTGGATTCCCATCTCAAGGAGATCAGCAACATAAATGCAATATTGGCTTCAACAGATGTTTCATGAATTCCCACTATCCTTAGACGGGATTCCTGACCCTGTAAACTCCATTTATTACCAGATTTGATGTCCCTCGTCGACTGGAGTATCAATTTATCCCTAGGAGCACACTCTAGATGTGTCATTTTACCAACCAGCATGCTAGCATTACGACCTTCACCATTTATACCCAACAAAAATGAACACACAAAAATGAACACATACTCGAATAACAATTCAGAGCAGTACACAAATTCCAGAATTAGATCATATACAGAATCCCCACTTTTAAGTACGT
Source organism: Papaver bracteatum (assembly GCA_023529315.1). Classification (NCBI taxonomy): domain Eukaryota; kingdom Viridiplantae; phylum Streptophyta; class Magnoliopsida; order Ranunculales; family Papaveraceae; genus Papaver; species Papaver bracteatum. Next base: position 120,978 of record JAJJWX010003467.1, on the reverse strand, counting down.
CAAAATATTTGCCCCGGTCAAACAACCTTCGACCATAACTATAATTGGTGATACCACCCCTCTGTGACAGTTTCACTAACAATTTCGTATAATAACAACTGGCACCATCCTTAGCATTTAAAAACGCATTCGAATTCACCAATGAAAATTCTAGTTCATACCTGAAGTATGCAATCAGCATGTATACCACAGGTGCATTGAGTTTATTCGTTAAAATCGGCCCATTAAGAACCATCAGACAAAAATTAAGTATACTAAAACTGATTTCAAAACTGCTTCTAACGTAATAAGAATACCTCTTATTGAATTCTCGCAACCTACCTCTATCATATACCTTCCAAGCAACATCCAGGCTACAATGGAAACATTTTGCATAGCTCAGAAGTATCATTAAACAATTAGCCCTGGAACTCCAGCTACTGTCAGGATGAATCTGAAGAATTAGTTCACATGCATTGCGAAATTCAAATTCTTGTCACATGAAGTCTCGCAATAATGCAGAGAACCTTATCCTGCGGTTGTATTTCTTCACTCAGTTTGTTGGCATCACGGCTATCACCATTTTCCATAAAGGTAAGCACATTCGAATAGTCTAATAAACGGTACCCAAGCTCTAGCAGTAGCTAATATATTAAATGTTCACTGTATTCATCTATCCAAATTGACGCAATAAGAATACTCACACAACAAGTAATTGTATTAACACAGAATTCAAAGGCATCATTCAAATAAAAATACCCAAGAAAAAGTTTGCATCCCTTTCCACGATCAAACATCCTACGCACAGAACAAAAGATAAGGAAGAGACATTCAGCAACTATTAATTTGTAAATCACCTTACCCCTTTTAAGTTGCCCGAGAAAATCAAATCGGCCACAACACAAACTCCAAGCTACACTACTCTCAGGCCTTTTAACAAACAATATCCAAGCAGTACCAGCAACACCACCTTTTATTAATATACAAGTAATTGTTTCACTGAGTATCAAATCTGACCAGTACCCATATGCACAAACCAGCTCATGAACACATTTCCCATCATAAGCATCTATTGGAATTAAAATTGACCCATTAAAATTAACCAAGCAAGAAGTAAGCATATCAAAAATGAACTTAGAAATGCTTCTAACATAATAATGATACCTTTCAATAGCTAAACAATCTTTACCACGATCAAATAGAACTCGAGAACAATCAGAAAGAAGAGAAAAATATCCCTTACAGTTCCGTTTGTTGTAATTGCTGTTAAGTTTCTGCAACTGTTCGCAAAACCCCACCTCAAATCCAATTTGAAAACCCTTAATATCAATCCAATTTCCCAAATCATTGATGGGATTTTCTTCTTCTGGCTCGAAACTTACTAAATCCTCTTTTTCCCAAATCAGACCGAACCATTTTCTTCTTCTGCTGCTAGAGGAGTTGAAGGTTTTGAAATGAAATCGTTTACTGCAGTTGAATCAATAGGAGATGCTTCAAGTTTTTGACTGATTTCTTTCTCCATTAGCGTCACTTTCTTCAACACAGACCCAATTAATTCAAAGCTCTCCCAATTCCCATCACCAGATTGACAAACATATATCTCACGCTCCAGTAACAACAATTTCTTCGTTTTGGTTGCTAAAATTTTCTGGCATTTGGTTAGAAGCATGTGAGAGGGTTTATTTTTTAAAGCCCTTGCAATTACTTCTTGAACATGAAGAACAGTAGCTAATTGCTCAGCTAAATCCTTCAATCTAGTACCATCAGCCATGATCAATCCAAGGAAAGACCGTCTCTGATACCACTTCTAGTGATCTACACTACAATTGGATAATCAGGTTCAGATCCACAGGATCTACACTGTGAAAATGAAGGATAGACCCCTAAAGAGGGAAGAACAACGTACAAATTCTATTTCATTGATTGAAAGAGGATTACAGACTCGGTATATATTAGGGCAGAATAATGGCACATGTGCCAGCCGCATATACTAACATAACTAATTACACCCAGGGTGCCCTTATACATGGGTGCCCTATAAGAATGGGACATGACATGTTCATATCTATACTACCCAAGTTTCCCCAACAATTTCCATGTCATAAGAACTTAAACCCTAAAGTCGAACACCTATAGGTCTCCACATAATAGAATGTACAGAAGCAAAACAATCAAACCCTAGAAAATAATTCAAGAAGGTGGAGGAGTAAATACCATGTGAGGATACTTATCTTGATCAATAACTAGTATTCTCAAGGTACTGATGATCAACTGAATGAAGAGTTCCACTTACAGCCTAAATCATTCTTCAACTCAACTGTAACATTTTTTCCTAGTAAATCCTTGACATAAGAGAAGAATCACAGCAACAACAACAACAAAAAAAAAAATCATCAGAAACTGAAAGAAAATATTAACTACTAAAAACCCACAAGTATTTGACAGAAAATTCAGAAAATCATCGAATCTTTTCATCGAGTTACCAGTTTTTTTCCTTCACTGGGTTCTACTACGTGCCTTTCGGCTTTATCCAGCCTAAAAACATTTTTCTTTTTTAGTAACATAGATAATAGATTCCTCGTTCAAACACAACTTATACTTGAAAGTCCTCATTAGAAATTATACTTAAAGTGATTTATTTTCCAGCAAAACCAGACTTGTTTCACAACTCACAAGGCTGCTATGACATTGACGAGCTAAAGATTACATAGTTAACCGAACGAGTTCATGATGTTTTATTAAAATAACGTCTATAATCTTATACAAAGCTACTAGATCATATATAAAGGAATGCTTATACCTAGGTCCCAACACGTAGAAACCGTTTTCATCATCTCGTAGTGAAAAATAGACATAAATAAAGAGATAAGACACTAAACTGGAATAGATTGTTGTCAAAAGTTGCATTATCGAAGCAAAAAATTAAACTACCCAGTGAAGATTTGAGATATTGAGTTAATGCACATCACCGTTTCTAAGCTTTTGACTACCACGGATGGCATACTGGAGGAACAGCAGTTTTGCTGCCCATACCCATTTCTAAGCTTCTGGCTACTACACCTGGCTTACTGAAAGATGACAACCCCATATTCATCCATTAACACATTCACAGTCAGATTTAAATCAAAACATCACCAAACAAACCAAGCCACGGTGGCAGTTACCAGACACAACTCCATGGTGTGTCTTTGTGTGTTTTCAGCTAAACGAGTACTTTTCAGTTTATTATTCATCTCAAGTTCATTTTTCATTCAGGTTCTCTATACTCAGTGATGTATACAACTACAAAAGTATTAGTTTTTCTAGGAATTTATCTCGACCAATGTTCATAAGATATTATGTTTCAAATCAAATGTAAACAGAACATTCGGCGATCTAAACAGAAACAAATAATCTTAAGTTCAAGATATATACCTGGTGATCAAGAATCTTTACGACCACCAAGAAGAAATCATAAGCTCCTTAGTATCTTCGATGCCAACAACAACCTCGTTTTCATCATCAAAACCTTGGGATCAGATTCCAATGCACAATCAGTTTCAAACAATCCTTCTTTGAACAACTAAACAACAACTCCTTCTGGGGGTAGCTGCACATATCTCACAACTGATCCTTACTGAAAGCTGCCACAGACATGCGAAAACATTATAAAGAAGTATTTATAATGAATAAGGCACATGTACTGCAAACAACGCTGTACATGGTGCTAACATCAGGTAATTAAGGTTAAGGTTTTATTAAAGAGAATAAGGTAAGGATCGCAAAGAAAAGCATGATGTTTCATCTTTTCTTTATTTCCTTTGTGGTGTCATAAATCATCTTTAAAGCATACACTATGGATATAATTAGGGGTGTGGGCATCTAGACACATGGACTGATAGGACTTGGTTACAAATAGCCATAACATCCTGCCTATACACAATTATTCCGTAACTAGTAATATGTTCAATGATGATACGGGATTTTGACATTAAGTACAGTAGAGGTCGGCCTGTACCAGAACGATATGCTCTGATGTGTCTAATTAACACTTCAGTCTTGTCTCTGCTTGGCTATCGGTAAAACATACAACTACTAATTACTAGATATGTACCACTGTTCTATTCAAGTTTAAGCCTAATTTGTAGTTCTCCATAGCATTTTTACTACCCATAACTTTTGACTACTACATATGGGGTTCTGAAGGATGATAAACCCCGAATTCATCCATTCGGTCAGATTCATAACAGCACCAGACTAATCAAGCCACTGTTGCAGTTACCAGATACAACTCCCTGGTGTTCTGTGTGAGTATCCCGGATAAAAAAGTACTACTGTTCAATTTATTATTCATCTGAAGTGCAATATTCATTCAGGTTCTCAATTCTCAGTAATGTATAGCACATTAGAACTACAACAGTTTGCTACTATTTGTCTCTACTGATTTTCATAAGAAATTATGTTCCAAATGTAACTTCATTAATGAAGAGTAGAAGCCCTAAGTGTGAGCTAGAGAGGAGTGGAGAAGATTCTTCCTAACCTAAAACAACTTCTCTTTTATAAGAGAAATGAGTCCTTGGCTTTATTAGTAAGCAAAGGGTATCTTTGTAATCTTGGTGCGCAGCTCTCTTATAAAAGAGAAGGTGATTTCGGTTAAAAAGAATCTTCTTTTCTCCTTCTTCTTTACTAGCTCATACTTGGAGGTTTTTCTCCTCATAAATGGAGTTTCATGTAAGAACACAAATCTAATTATATCACTAGGGACGTAGGAAAAAATATGCCGACCACGTTAAATCCCAGTACTAACCATAAAATGTCTCTCATCTCATTCTTCTCTTACTTGTTTTACTATTTTACTCTCGATATTTGATACATTAGATGAGGTTGGGGTAACTACCAAGCTTTGGAGTAAAACAATTTAGATTTTTCACCTTCTTTTCTACTTTACTTCCCATCCTGAGAAAATTTGTTATCTCGTTTGTCAGATTACCAGATTAGGAGTGTTGCCTTTTAGTTACCACATATAACAACAAATTAACCAATAGGCAGCACTCCAAATTGGTTAACCTATTAACAACACAACAGTTCTCTTCAAATAATTTGGAGTACTACCTTTTGGTTACCACAGCATACAGATTGTCGAGGTCGACAAGACGACACTTGTAGTAGAATATAACGATTAATTAATCAATAGGCAGCACTCCAAATTGGTTAAACAACAGTTCTCTGTAGCTTGATAGTAAATGCAAAAAAAAGTAAAGACAAACCAAACTTTCGAAATCCAGTGATTCTTGTATGCTACAAGACATGCCTAAAGAAAAACCTAAACAGGCTTGCGGTTTTCCTGCAGGTCCATCACTAAGCGGGGTTCAGCCACTGCGGGATTTTCGGTAACAACAAATGCCCATTAAACAAAACGACAACAGCACCAACACATTCATAATTTGAACTCACACGGTTGTGCATCTCTATACCACCCAGGTTGGGTAACTATCAAGATTTGTTAGTTTTCGATTGTTACAGCCCACACTCTATTGAATAAAACATCTTACACATCACTTTCTTTTCTATTTTACTTTAGAGACAGAGAGAATTTGCTATCTTGTTTGTTAGACTAACCAATTTGGAGTACTTACTTTTGGTTACCACATCATTATAGATTCTCGAAGTCAACACTTATCAGTCGGATATAACGATAAACTAACCAATAGGCAGCACTCCAGAACAACAGTTCTCTTTAGCTCGACAGTTAATAAAAAAGAAAGTAATGACAAACAAAATGTTCTCAATCCAGAGTTTTCTGTATGCTCCAAAACATACTTAAAGAAAAGCCTAACTAGGCTTTCTAGCAGGTCCATCACTAAGAGGAGTTAGCCATTCGGGGATTTTCAAGTCCAAAACTTGGTAATCACAGTTGTTCATCTATACTACCCAAGTTTCCCCAACAACTTCCATGGCATAAGAACTTAAACCCTAAATTCAAACACCTACAGGTCTCCACATTATACCAATCTAACGAATGGAAAGTACAGAAGCAAAACAACCCTAGAAAATAGTTCAAGATGGTACAGGAGTAAATACCATGTGAGGATACTTTTCTTGATCAACAACTCTAGTATTCTCAAGGTACTGATCAGCTGAATGAAATGTTCCACTTACAGCTAAATCATCCTTCAAATCAACTGTAACATTCTTCTTTCCTACTACATCCTTGAGATAAAGAGAACCACAGCAAAAAAGAAGAAGAAAAAAATCATCAGAAACTGAATCAAAATACTAACTACTAAAAACCCATAAGAATTTGACAGAAAACCATCGAGTTTGACAGAAACCCAACCACATTTTAATTACATAGAAAACAGATTTATAGAAACTTCAAAGATAGATCATAATAAAACCTAAAAAAGAAGTTGTGAGATTAGTCAATCGTCCATCCCAGGACATTTCTGATTCTGCTTAATCAGTCCAAAGAGCATAAGAAAGCCCCAAAACACCACCAATTAACCCACTCCAAAGCTGTCCCTTCTTTTTCAGAGAAGCATCGATCTGATCCTGGTGTTGTTGTTGAAGCAGCCTCTCCAACATCTCATCCATCTTTGTCTTTCGGTTTAATTTCGTTACCAAGTTCTCTGATAAGAGTCTATCGACCTGTGCACGAGGAGGAGCAGTGACTTTTGAGCCTGACAGTAGATTGGCCCTGTTTTCAGACGAGAAATTTCTTATCGGAACGAACTTCCTACCTAAAACCCTAAATTGGCTACCCATTTTTCTCAAAGGGGATGTGTCACTGTTGTGAGTTAACAAGTTTCTTTCTCTTCTTCAGGGAGGCGATACAAGGTTTTTCCGATTACCCAAATCGGTTGTCTGAATGTATGTGTGGAGGATTTCCTCTTTTTATGAAAAAAAAAAAAGGGAGGCGATACAAACAAAAAATAGGGATAGCCTAAAAACTAGTAGAAACGAAAAATAAACACAGGGACATATCCAAACTCCAAAGTAATTGGGGGTAAACAAACCTAAGGCCGCGTTTGGTATGGAAGGAGTTTGAATTCTAGGTAGTTCCAATCATCTAGAATTCAAACTACCTAGAATTTGAATTTCATTTTTCTAAATTTATGTGTTTGGCATGTGATTATTAATGAAATTGGTAATTAGTTCATTCTTCTTTTTAAAATATTTATTTCTTCAAAACATTTATTTATAATATATTATTTGCTGGTAAATTTATTCTTGAATCACTGAATTTCTTCAAAAAATTATGTTTAATTATTTTTAAATAATTTTTAATTTAGTTGTCATTAATAATGTATATTTTTATAAATAACTACGTAAAAAACTAGTAAATTAATAAATGCAATATTAGTAATTAAATAAATATTATATTATTTATATAAAAATTATATTATTTAAATAAATTTTAAATATAATATTAATTAAATATGACATAAATGTAATATAATATTAATTAAATATATTAGCATATCAATATAATATAGTATAATATTAAAATATTAAAATATTAATTAAAAATATTAATAATCGATAATATTAATGTAATATAATATTATTAATTACCAGTGCCTTGGGCCGAGACAATTTAGAGTTGTGCTTTGTTATCGCCTTGGCATTCCTATGTTCATTGAGAACAGTGTATGTCCTAGCTGCAGCAAACCTATGGACATATTTGGGGATCATGCGCTCCACTATGCCAAGGATATTGGGTACAAGTTTCGTCATGATGTTGTACGTGATGTTATCTTCGACATTTGCTACAAGTCCAATGTATCGGCCATTGTAAAGAGGCTTCCTTGGCCTTCGAATTTACATGATGGTAGAGACCTTAAACCTGCTGATATTATTGTTCTTAACTGGGAAAACGGGAAAGATGTGTGTATGGATGTCACAGGTGTCTCCCCTTTCACTGGTGATGGGGTTCGTTCATTTGCTCCTGGGAAGGCTATCTCCAGTGTTGTTGCTCGCAAACATGCCAAATATTTGGACAAGTGTGCTGCACGTGGTTTCGGGTTAGGTGTTCTGGATTTATATACTTTAGGGGAACTCAGTGAGGACACTCTTGTTTTTTTCAAGCGTTTACGGAATTGCTTGGTGAGCAATGATGCTAGTTGCTGTTTAGGTAGCTTTATTTTTTATAGATTAGGCATAGCTATTCAAAGAGGTGTTGGAGCCCAGCTTGTCGCTAGGTTACCAACCACAAGCTCTGTATGATTTATATTTTTCACAATTTAAAGAAATAAGTCTTATAATGTAGATTATTTATTAATAATTAATCAAATATAATATAATATTAATTTTAAACATAATATTAACAAATTTAGTTAATGTCTTTGAAAAAAACAAATATTAAGAAATTTTAAAAGTAATATTATATTTCATTTTACAAAAAAAATAAAAATATTTTATTTTATATATTATATAAATGTGATTTTTGAAGTGAAAAAGTTATATAAATTATGATTTAAGTTAATATAATATTAATATTAGTTAAATAAAACTACTATTTTTTTTAACGGCGGGTTATAACCCCAAAGGGGTTATAACCCATCCAAACAAATATGACACAAAAACCCCAAATATCATAAAATGTCTATATTACCCTTCTACTATTTAAATCACCCTAACAAAAACAAAAATCAACCCCACCTTTAAATTTTATTAAATTATCACCACTAACAACAACAAACCATCAGCAACAACGCCACCACCGCCGCCCACCACCACTGACGCCAACCGCCTCCGCCGTCGCCGCCGCCAACCACCATCACCACCACTGCCAACCGCCACCACCACCGTCGCCAACTACCACCGCAGCCACCGACCACCACCACCAACCAGCCGCCACCACCACAAATAATTAATTTGATTGATCAATGTTCAACAGAATGCGAAAAAATGATGCAACCAAACTGAAATGAGAAAAAATGATGAAACCAAACTGAAAAAATGATGGAACCAAAATTTCTCGTGCAAACAATTTCTCGTGAAAAATGATGAAACCAAACTGAAAAAATGATGGAACCAAAATTGGTTTCACCAAAAATAGATGAAACCGAAATTGGTTTCATCATTTTTCCACCTATTGTCATTTCACCAATAACCACTGCGACCAATACCACCGCCAACCACCGCGCCGCCACCATCACCACAGTCCGCCGCAACGCGTCATTGCACCACCACTACAATCCACCTCCACCATCCAGCACCACTACCAGCACCACAACCATCCACCGCCATCACCAACCACTAGCACCACTGCCGACCCGCGCCATTACACCACCACTACCAGCCACCGCCAATACCTGCCGCACCGCCACCTGCACCACGACCGCCCACCACCATCACCGACTACCAGCACCACCGCTGAACGTCATCATCCATGTCGCCACTGAAATCTGCCACTGCTGCCACCACTGGCACCAGCACTACATACCATCTCCATCTTCGACTACCAATGGCACCAGTACCACCACTACCATCATCTCCATAGATAAAATAGGATGAAACCAGTTTTGGTTTCATCATAAGTACGATGAAACCATAATTGGTTTCTTCAGAATTCAACTACAAGAAAAATTACAAACCATGATTCCAGGCCGAGTTCCATCTATTTCTGATCATCTCCTAGACGATTCCAGGCCTTTCAAATCCTTCTTCACTGCACAGTCATCAACTCCACTCTGCCAATTCCATCTCTCAACTACAACGCACCCATCCACCTAATCTCAATGATTTACTAAGAACCAACAGAACCCAAACAATAAGTTATAGGCAGACAAGAGTGAATAAAATATCAGACAAGAAAAGAAGGCATCCAAAGACCATACACATTAGCATACCCAATGCCTCCAAAATGAGTCCCAAATAAGGAACAAAGATGTCTTACCTACATATAGTTCCACCAACATGGGGCATCACCAGGGATATGACGTTTTTGGAAGAAAAACAAACCACAACTCAGTATTTGTACATGCACACAAAAATACTAGTAAAAAGGTCTAGATAGAAATATGTTTGAAGTTCACAGAGGTACCGTATTTGAGAGGTCCATAACCATCCATTATGGCTAAAAAAAATCAAAAGAAAAGAACTAAATCTGCAAATGGGAACAAAAGTCTAATCTTAAACATCTAAACTCCTTTCCGGAATTCCTCCAACGAAAAGTAACAGTACTAGAGTCCCACAAAAGATCTATTTGATCTTCTTCTTTGGCATCAACTGCATTTCATATCACAAACAATAATGTCATCATGGCATTTCTTTTACCTGGGAACAAGGAACAACCATGGAAGAAACATAGAAAACTATACCTGGTTTCTATGTCCACATTTCTTTTTGCGGCGATTGACATCACGAGGGTGAAGACGTGCATAGCACCTACAAGATTCCCACAAATATAAGAATCAATCATACAAATGGTGACAAAATAACAACAGCAACCACTAGTATAAGTTTCTGATTATAAATCAGCATGAGAAACTCAAAAACACTTGATATTACAATATCCTTGCAAGACACTCAATGGATGATTATTTCCAATGTGTTTGTGGAAAGTCTTAACTATGAAACCAGTAGGAAGGAAGAAAATTAGGATCATACATGAGATTAAAACTAAGACTTGTGCCCTAACCACTCATGATTCATGAGAAATGTTTACAAGGTATAAAATTGTGAATAATCAGTTCAGGAGTAGTCAAAAGACTGAAAACATTAAAGCTTAAGCTCCTAATAAATGATACCGGAATCAATTTCTTAGACCCATTTCTCCAACAGATTCATAAGTGTAGTATCTATATCCTATGTAAGGAATAACAACTAGGAATCTGCTGTTTCTTGTTCCAACTATAATCATTTAGAATCTGTTGTTTCTAGTTCCAACTATAATCATTTATAACTACAGAAAGTTCACTTACCGGCAGCTAGACGGGCGAAGAAAAAGAGACAGAATCTGAGATTAGTTGTAAACAAGAGATGATTTATAGGAAAAGTTTAAGATCTTGGGAGATTTGATGTTTTTTGTTGAACGACATAATTTTTCACCAACCCATCTCTTTTCTTCTTCTTCTTCAATTGCAGTTACAGTCCCTAATTTCTTCATCTAATCTTATAGAAACATCACAATATCACCAGATCCACCTGTATTTTCTTTTGAATTTGAAGATGAAACTATGGTTAGGGTTTTTATTATGGTTGTTGTGACATTGAGAGGAGTTTGGGGTGGTGATTTTTACGGTGGTGGTAATGGTGTCGGTGGTGAAGAAATTGAAGGAGGCGGAGGAGGGTGGTGGTAGTAGTGAGATACGAAGAAAAAAGTTGCTGCTGGTGGTATTGTGAGAAGGAGACGGAAGAACCAAGAAAAAAAAATGAGAGAAGAAGAAGAATGTAAAAGGGTATGTTTGGGTTTTTTTTTTTAAATAACAAACACTTAATTTACTCATAAATATTTGACCTGTGCCACTTTCTTTTGAAACGGTTTTTATTTGTTAAAAATAATATGACCGGTTTTTTATTATCACTAGTTTGTTCACCTACTAGTTTTATTTTTTTAATGAAAAAATAATTTATCAACAATAATAATTAATTATTTATGTAAATATAATTTTAGTAAATAATTTTATATTTAATTGAAAATTTATTTAAATTAATAATTCAAATAAATAATTATATTAAATAATAGTCAGTTTTGGTATTTTAAATAAAACTATTATTTTAAATTTTAAATTTAATAATTTATCAACAGTATTGGTGTATTTAAATAATAAGAATTTTTTTTTTCCATTTTTGAATATGCGAAAAAATAAAATATTATTAAAGTATTAAATATTACCAATTAAAAAATATTATAAAATTTAAAATAAAATATAATTACTTTTTAATTATCATAGTAAATTTATAAGTATAGGAAATGAATTATTATTATTTAAAGAAAAGAAGAAAGTAAAATATCAAAATGGTCAATGGGAGGAGTTAGAAGGATGGAGTTCAAAATTCCATGGGGGGGGGTGTCATTTGATTTTCCACTGAATGAAGGAGTTTCAACTCCCTGGAGTTCCAATTCCACCCATGCCAAACACCCTTGGAATTCAACTCCACCCTTGACTCCTCCCGTTGACTGAACTCCACCCTCAACCACCTCCGTGCCAAACGCACCCTAAGTGGACTTTAAGAAAGGCCAAGGGGTGTTGAAATGGAAAAATTACATTATTGCTCTTGACCTAAACCAATACCCAGGGTCGTCATGATAATTATCTCTTAAACACGACGATTGATAGTTGTTTAGTCAAACTATTTTAGACGATTGTCAATTTCTTTTTAATAAATTCTCTTTTTCAAGATTAGATTATGTTAATCGAATTTTTACATCTTTGGACGATAAGACAACAAAGCATTGTAGAAGAAACAATGTAATGGGTGAATGGTTAGGTGATAAGCCTGACTTTCTCCTCAACATGTAATCTTTCTCTTGGAATGAAATTTATCATCAATGTTACAAAAAAATGTGGTCTTTGTCTTTGTGATCAAAGAGTCAATCAGTGGACAGGATTTAGCCGGGAGGCCGATACCGCGGTCCCTGTCGTCCGGATCGATCTTTGACTTGGACGGCTAGAAATGATTCCCAAATTCATGAAACAGGGCCACACTTATTAAACTCGGGAGTTTTACTATATATAATATTAGCTCGGAATTTTAGCATACATATATCAGCTCCCACAAGAGTTTTACCATATATATATCATGTTCTATCAGTTTTCAATCCACATTGTTTTCGCATAGTTCCTGCATCAAATATGCAACCAAAAGATGCTTATCTCAACGTTAGATGATTTTTTAATGAATTTAATTCTGATTTATCCTTTGGAGGTTTGGTTAACGAGGGATCGAGAGGCGGAAAAAGCGAGGGATTGTTTCTTATTCTTACTAACAACGGCAAGAAAACAAAAGTAGGCGTATTTGATCTTCTCTTTTGTAGATACTAGATAAGAGGTGTGAAGAACAAAGATGAGAAGAAAGATGAAGACTTGGTTAGTAAACACAAATTCTAGGGTTTTCTCTCTTGATTTTTAGCTTATTTGTTTTGATGTTTTCACGTTTGCTTTCTTTTTATTATCATGACCTAATTATGCTTGGCCAATTCTTCTTTTGATTGGGAAATATATTTAATCTGTGAATGTTTTATCTTCTTACATAATAGTGTGACTAACTTCTTGAAACTGTAAGTAATTGTGTGAGTTGACATCAAAAATAATTGGGTAAAGGGGCAAAATGCCCCAATTTGGACCACCAAGAAACAAAAATGCCCCAGACGTTAGGCAAGAAACCAAAATGCCCCATTCCGTTAGTTTTACCTATTATAGTCAAACCGGGGCATTTTGGTTAACTTTGACTGGTCAACTCTGGGATGAAAAGTCAATTTTGCCCTTCAACAGATACAGCCGCATACAATGACGTCACCCATGTGAGACTGACGTCATATCACGTGGGAAATAAAAAAAAGACACGCGTACAACCTAGTTGATCGACACGTGGAACAGATTGGTGACCTGGCAGACACGTGGACTTTTCCTGACACGTCAGTTGAGTCAGATGTACCACACATGTGGTTCGCACGAATGAAAGAATCTTATCTTCTTTCTTGGTCGTGTTTCAGGCGCAGAAATGTTTTTACAGAGATAGAGAGAGAGACAGAGAAATATCGAGAGAGAGATCGATCGAGAGAGAGATCGATCGATCGAGAGACAGAGAGAGATCAAGAGAGAAGAACCTAAGTGGCAGATCGAGAAGACAGATGAGTTGTAGAAGATAAGAGATCGCGTTTCTTAACCCACCGATTAACAGGTAACGTTTAACCCTAAATTTGTTTTTCGATTTATTGTTTTTGAATCTGTAGGACGGGTTGGTGATGATGCTATTTTTTTTTTTTGATTTAGGGTTTTCGATTTAGGGTTTTGAAGGACGGGTTTCAGAATCTGTAAATGTGATTAGGGTTTCAGAATCTGTAATTAGGGTTTTAGGGTTTCAGAATCTGTAATTTTGGTTTTAGGGAAACAAAATTGGTTTCAGTTGGGTTATTTGTGTGTTTTCAATTAACGAAATTAGGGATTATAAATTTATGCTTTTGGGGGTTATAATTTGGGGGTTTTCCTTTTTTTTTTTGGGTTATATGTGGATTATAATTTGGGGGTTTTCCTTTTTACAATTTGGGTTATTTGTGGGTTATCTCTCTTTCTAATTAGGGTTTGAATATGAAATTGGGGATTATAATTTGGGGGTTTTCCTTTTTTTTGGGTATAATTGAATTTGGGGTTAATGGTACTGTGCAAATTAATTTGGCTTTCCCAATTACTTCTAAGATTCAAATTGGTTCCTTCTGATAATGGTACTGTTGATCTGCTTGATTTTGGAATCAGTTGGTTAGTTTAGAATGTTGATTAGGTTTATATGGATTGTTTTAATGGTTTAAATGGCACTGTAATGGCACTGAAATGGACTGAAATGGCACTGTAATGGCTTTTTATGTATGAATACATGTTTTGACAGTATTATGAATGGTTTATATGCACTGAAATGTGTTTATATGCACTGAAATGAACTGAAATGGCACTGTAATGGCTTTATATGTATGAATATATGAAATGGCACTGAAATGGCACTGTAATGCCATTATATGCACTGTAATGGCACTGTGAAACTATATAACTTGCTTTAAATCTTTAATTGCTTTTGTTGAATATTGTGTAACTTGTTTTATTTTGGTTTAATGTTTCAGAATGGGTAGTCAGGATAGGGATTTCTGGATTACAGATATATGTAAGAGGTTTAAGGACCTATATGTTTTTGGTTGTAAAGCTGGTACCAGTGGAGAAGCTTTTATGGCTATGCTAAAATGCAGGTTGGTGGATGAACAGGGTATGAATTCTGCACTAGAACTATTTTTATTTGATGATGATGAAGGTGAACCACATGATAAGTGTGAATCAGAGGATAACTTCATTAAATTTTGGAATAATGGGAAACCAGGTAATGATAATTTGGTTAGGTTGTGGATTACTATAGTTATCCCTACAATTCCACATTGGGGTTATGTTTTTGATGCTAGTGTTAGTGGGGTAAGTGGTGTGACTGATTATGTGAGTCCCTTGAAGAAGAAAACTGTCAGTAAAATAAAGGTTGAGGTTAGGAGGAGTCGAAGACTTAATAAGGTTTCTAGTGATAGTGGGGTAACAAATTTGAGACTTACAAGACTTGATTTTATGCATGATGACCCAGGAGTATCTACACAAGCATCTGTTGCAGACAACCAGGGTCAGTGGAATGAGGAAAAGGTAGGTGGTGGAGATGAAGATGATGACCAGGTGAATTTACCTAATCTACAATCAGATGACTGTCATCCTAATGATAGGCCTGATTTTTTGTTTGAGGAATATAATGAAGAGGAAAGTGAAGAGGAAAGTGAAGATGAAGAAACACAAGAAAAGTACAACTATGAAGATTGGGTATCTATGTGTGCTAAAGGTATAGATATTGGTAATGAGCCTGATGATTGTAATTATGACTTTAATGTAGGTGATTTTTATGAAGAACAGAGTGCACCAGTGAATGCCACAACAGATGAAGAAGTTCCCAGATATGAACCATCCCAAGAGGAAGAAAAGAAGTGGCAAGAAGATTTTGGTCAACATTTAAATGAACCACAGTGTCTACAAATGATAAATGAAGATGTTCCTGAGGTTGTTCCTGGTGAAATAAGTAGTGGTATGGCTTTTGGAAACATGAAAGCTTACAAGGATCATTTAAGGGAGTATGCAGTGTTGAAACACAGGGATTTTAAGGTGAAGAAGGGAGACAAGAAAAGACACTATTCTTATTGTGCTTACAAGGATAGCCAAGGATGTGCTTGGATGGTGAATGCAAGAAAGCTACCAGATGAAGATGATCCTACAGTTACAGTTAGAGAATGCAACACACAACACACATGTAAGAATCCAAATGCAGATCACAGCAGGAAATGCAATGCAAAATTTGTAGCCAAGTATTTTTTGAAGACAATGGATGTTGCTTCACCAGTGAACAAGGCTGATGATATAGCTAAGAAGATCATTAGACCTCAGTTGCAAACTGACATACCAAAATGGGTTGCTAGAAGAGCAAGGGTATGATTTTGATCCTTGTTTTGGTGCCTTTTGTATTTTGGTTTATTTTGATATTGGAAATGCTAATTTTTGATTTGTGTGTACACAGAATTTGGTGCTAGCAGATAGGAATGGGACATTTGAACAATCTTACACAAAAGCACCACAACTGGTCACAGCTGCTACTTCATTGAACCCAAATAGCATTGGGCATTTCAGTTGGTCCAAAGATGGTCAAGATAACAGGTTTGAGAGTGTCATTGTGGCCTATGATGCACATATCAAAGGTTTTCTTCATGGGTGTAGATTGGTAATTGGCTTAGATGGAGCTCACTTAAATGGTAAGCTAGGTGGTGTTATGCTTTCAGCAGTTGGTATAGATGGCCAGAATGGGGTATTTCCTATATGTATTATGATAACTTTGAATGAAACTGAGGAAAATTGGTTTATGATGTTAAAAGAATTGAGAAAAAGGATACCAGATATGCCTGGACTTACCTTTATTTCTGATAGAATGAAGGGAATTCTTGAATCAGTAAAAAGATTGTTTCCTTTGGCAAATCATAGATACTGCCTAAGGTAGTTTTTATTCTCACAACCAATTTTGTTGTATATTTGTTAAAGTAACTGATTTTTATCACTTGGAATTGATTAATATTTTCCATGTTTTTGTTGTTTTTGTTGCAGGCATCTATACAAGAATTTCCTGACCAAGGGATTCAGAAACCCAAGACTCACTCAGCTTCTTTGGCAGGCTGCAAAGGCATACAAGTTTCATCACTGGGAGGTATGAAATGTTCTATTATAATGATTGTTCATTTTTTTCAGTCAAGCCATATTCCATCAAGTGAATTAACTTATAAAACTAACTTTTTTCTAGGAGGCCATGAAAGAAATTGCAGAGATAAGTTCAGCTGCATATCAATACCTGATTGATGCAGAGCCTATATCTTGGGCAAGATCATGGTTTCCTCATGATGTTTCTTGTGAGCACATCTACTCTAACTTTTCAGAAAGTTTTAATAACATGGCCCTCAAGTTCAGAGACAAGCCTCTCACTCAGTTGGTGGACATGTACACACATATGGTGATGGTGATGTTTTCAAATAGAAGAAAGATGGCTGCAACCTGGGAATCTGGTGACCTTGTTCCTGCTGGGAAAGATCTCATTCAGGTGATGTGTGATCTTAGAGGTAACTATGAATGTGATCCTTCTATTGAGCGCAAAGTGTATGAGGTTACCAATAAAGCATCTGGCAAAGTGTTTGTTGTTCAACTGGAAGAACAAACTTGTACATGTCGACAGTGGCAATTGAGGCAGTTCCCTTGCATACATGGTGTAGTTGCATTGTTTAAGTTCAATCCTGATTGGTCCAAGTGAGTACATTTTACTACACCTGAATGTGGTTATGCAATAAATCTGTGATGAGTAATTGCATCTTTTATTTGTGCAGGTACTGCAGTAAATTCTATACAGTAGATTACTATAGGACCACCTACTCATGGTCAATAACACCATTGGGAGACATTGATGAGTATTGCAATAAGGTTTGATAACCACCATGAATTTTAAATGCTTTAACCTTTTTCAATGTCTGATTTTAAATATTTTTGTCTTGAGAATCTTTTCATTGAATAGTATTATCTACTTTTGTACTTTTACTTTATTGTATTATTTGTTTTCATTATTCTCTAGATCTGTGCATTTAAAGTATACTAACCCTAACTTTATT
This sequence comes from Papaver bracteatum, assembly GCA_023529315.1. Taxonomy (NCBI): domain Eukaryota; kingdom Viridiplantae; phylum Streptophyta; class Magnoliopsida; order Ranunculales; family Papaveraceae; genus Papaver; species Papaver bracteatum. The sequence goes on along the minus strand of JAJJWX010003467.1, from coordinate 103,142 downwards.
TCTTTGCAGACTGAGATCAACATTTTACCTCCACACAGATTAAGAGATAAGGGAAGACCTTGTGTCAAAAGAAAGAAGTCCTGGTATGAGAAGAACAAGCCAAGGAAGAGAGTAAACAAGTGTAGTGTTTGTAAAGGTATTGATCATAACATCTTAACTTGTCAAGGTCCTCCAGTTGGATCTAACCCCAAGAAGAAAGGAGTTAGAATGGAGTGTTCTGTTAATGGGGATGAGTTTTGTATTACTGCTGCACCAACAAAGAAGATGAGGAAGGCATTGTCTGCACCAAAAACTGCATCAACATCTGCCTCAAAGAAAGCAACAACATCTGCATCTAACAAATCTGCTGAAGTACCACCATTGTCAAAGGGTAAATCAGCTGCTACATCAACATCTACTTCTTCAGCTGGTTCCAAGAAAAAGGGAAAAGCAGATGTTACTGCACCCACCTCCTCCAATGCACCCAAAATGAAGGTAACACATCCTAATTCTTCTACACCTTCATCTGCCTGTTTTAACCAGACTTATCATGGTACTGTTAATATTGCTAGCCAATCAATCAACATTTCTGAGCCACCATCAAAAAGAGTTAGAAAGCCTAACTCTAAATATCAGTAATATCAGGAATGTATGAACTTGTTTTGACAGTTTTTAGTAGTACTCAGTTATGTTTTATGAATGTTGACAATATATCTTTTTAAGGATCTATGGTTTTAAAAATATGCTTTTTAATGTACTCAAATCTGCAAACATTACATTGATTCCAATCTGTTACATTTCTTTTGTTTACATGAGTTAACTTCTAACTTTGCACTTTAGCTTCACTTTGTCTTTAAATTGTGCACAAATTTGATCTTCAGTATTATTAAATTGCTTTTGTTTTTCCATAAAGATAGCATCAGATACCCATTGGAATTCTTCACATTTTTGGCATTTTAGGTACCCAATACCATAATTCCATGATGTTTGAGCTATGTTTAACATCCTCACCTTAGTTGAATTGCATTTGGGGTTGATACAAAGAGTCTTTGACCAAGGACAGTCAGCAAATTTGTGATCACCAACACAAGCTTTACAACCTCCTTTGTACTGAGGTGGTGTGGTTTTAATACCATCATCAAACCATTCGAAGTATGAACACATAGGATTAGAGCAAGAGAAGAATTTGTTCCCTGAATTAGCACCATCTTTGACCTTTAAAAGTTTCCTAATACCATTACAAGGAACTAATTTACACCTACTGTAGATCCAAGGACAATCAATTGGTTGATGATTATTTTCGTTGCACATCTCACATTCCTGCAAATTAAAGAAAAAATTAAAGTGAGATTGATGATTATCTTCTTTGAGAAAAATTCTTGATAATGAACTTACCATTTTCATTTTCTCACTTGAGCTAGCCATTGTAACCAATAATTTGATTTGCTTCTGTGAAAATTCCTCATTTATAAGTAGACAAAAAGTTGCTAAAAAAATTTGACCGTTATTACAACGGCTTAATTTGCAACGGGATTTTTTTTACAACGGTCTCATTTTAACGGTCTGATTTTCAACGGTCGAAATAATAGCCGTTTATTTTTAAGATTGAACACGTGTCGCAATCCTAACTAGGACACGCTGGTCATTGTTTAAAAAGAAAACCCATTTCGGTAAATATAACCACCCAATCTCTGGCCGTCCAATTAAATAGCCACGTGTCGCAATCCTAACTAGAATTCATGTGCGTGTGGGTCATTTTAAAAGAAGGGAAAAATTGACAATTTTTGGCACGTGCGTGGCCACATGCTCACTGTTTTGACCACTTAACGATGTCAAACGGAATATATAACAGATTGGGGCATTTTGGTCGCGTTTTGGGGCATTTTGGTTTCTTGCCTAACGTATGGGGCATTTTTGTTTCTTGGTGGTCCAAATTGGGGCATTTTGCCCCTTTACCCAAAATAATTTTATATTATGCTTTGAATTGAAGTTACTTTTGGTTCTATTCGTTCATCGAGTCCAATTGCAACTGAACTGGACATTATATGAGGTTCTTATTTGCTTGAGTTCCAGCCATAATAAATTTTCTGTTTTCGTTGTTTTTTGGCAAATCCATTTTGGAAGTGAAACTTCAAGTTTGTTTCAGTGGAATAGTGATGTATTTTTAGAAAAGTTTGTTTCGCGGGCCTCTCTATGTTTTACGGATATGAATGCCCACAATCACATTTAATTTACTGCGTGCTTCCACATGCTTATATTCGTAAGATACAATAATTTGCTTTAATATAAATTAAAAGATATCTCTTGAGCGGACTTTGTATTTGTTCTTAAACTGGTTGAAACTAAGGCAGTAGCATATTTAACCTTATGTCAGTACTTTGTGCAGGTACGCATCATGTGCATCTTCACCATTAATTCCTGAAATGGTTTAGTAGCAGTATTTCTTCGCTTTCTCAATGGGATAAGAAAAGACACTACATCATGGAATTTCTTGGTACTCCAACAAGTTAGTGATGATTTTGTTTAAAACACTGCTAAAAAATTTCAAAGCAACATCTATTGCATGCTCATATTCTACTATATAACTTCAGAACTATTTGTTAAAGAATCCCTAATGCTTGCAATATAGTCTTTAGCTCGCAGAGTAGGGGTTGGTATTATAAATATACATACTGGGACAATGTTTTCCTGAATTGACCGTTCTATATAAAATTGTGCGAAATTCTTTGAGAGTATATTGTATATACAGTACATCAACATTATTGGTTGCTGAGAAATGTCTTTATGTGTTTAGCAATAAGTTGCAGGTATATAGAATCAAAGTTTTAATTTATTTTTATTTTTAGATAGTTTTTGTTTGTATATTCTTCCATTATCTGCATTAAAACTTTGTCTTTCTCAAATTTCAGCAACTAAAGTTCAACCAGAGGTGATGCTCGGGGCTTTCTGGGACCCTCGATGAAGAGGCTAATATTCTCACTGTTTGTGGTCATTGGGTTCGATGGGTGTTTTTCATATGTCATATAAAACTTTTTTTTCTCTCTACCTCTGAAACACAAAAGCAACAGCCCTCAATCTTTGCTTCTCTGTTGATTATTTGATGCGATTCTTTCTCTTCGGTTATCTTTCAACATCATCCAATTGAGGTGTGTTCTTATACTTTTCCCCTGTATCACAGTTACTTGGTATCCAGATTTTTAAAGACCTCTGAGGCTAGAGTCATGTAAAAATTAGTGTTGAAGTTTGTTATCAAGATATTTTTATGTGTTAAATACGGCATCAATTGTTTATCTCTATATGGGATATATTGGCAAATAAGCAAAAGGGATCTCATCAACTCTGGATTTAGAAAGATGGATGAAGATGAGCCGATTTATGTTATATCAACAGTAAGTGCTGTCTTTATGTTATAGATAGACATATGCTAAAAGAATTGGCCAAGCACAAGGAATATCATCTACATAGTTAACCCACGGTTCAGAAGTAAGTTTGTGTTTCAGTTTTCCGCATAATTGACTCTGAAAAAGCGAGGTCTAACAACCACACCCAATATTTCGATTATCAATCTGTATGGACAAACTCCGATATAATTTTCTAGAGAATCAACTAGACAGTTAGACTCAATCAGTAGAAAATATATCAAAGAGTTATTATCTCAATCTCTTAATTTGATCTATACTCAAGAAAATAGAAATCTGCGAGTCTTTATCAAAGAGAGATAACTTGGATGGTACCAAAGACCAATTTCCAAGTGTCAATCAATTTAAATCAACAACCAAAGAGGTCGGATATTCTAATCGATTGAACAACGCACAACCTGTATTATTTCAATTATATAACAAAATAAAATGCGGAAAAAAAATAACATAAACACCAGAATTTTCTTAACGAGGAAACCCCAAATGCAGAAAAACCCCGAGACCTAGTCCAGATTAAACATACACTGTATTAAGCCGCTACAGACACTAGCCTACTCCAAGCTAACTTCGGTCTGGACTGTAGTTGAACCCTAATCAATCTCACACTGATCCAAGGTACAGTTATGTGATCATATTTTAGATAGTGGTAAGAAAGGTTGTCGTTCACTCGGACTTGATGAGATTGATTTCAGATTTAATAAACGAAAATACTAGTAATAAATAAAATATATACAAAATGTGTCACAAGAAAAAGAATTTAATGGGACTCGGGATTTCACTGTTTTTCATATTCAAGTGGTTGGGAAATTAATCCTATGCAATTATAGCTCAAAATGAAAGAAATATTAACTCTATTCTTTGCCAAAGTAGATTTCATAAAACATTAGTTCTAAGTTGTGAGCATGACGCATCAAAAGCAATTAAAACCAAGCATGCGACATCAGACAAAATAACAAATAATTAATAGAAATCATAAAACAATTAAATTTTATGCAAATAGTTATAAAAGAATTAATTGAATTACCACATGGGTGAAAAACAGCTTCCTCCGTCGTCCTAGTGATGGGTCTATCTCATCATGTTGGAAACACGCTCAAAAGTTGATTTCATTACTCAAAAAGGTGTTTGCAAGGAGAAAAGGTACAAAGCAGTGCGTTTGTAACAGATATAATTGTTACAAATACCACTGTTACAAAGAAACACTACCAGACTGTTGCGATTCCAAAATAATTGTTACAAAGATAATGAATTTGAAAGTATTGGTAACGGTTTCTGCAACTGTTTATATGTGTTGTTATGTGTTCTTCCCTTTCTTCTTCACTGCAGCAATGGTGATTGTCTGCAACTCGATTCTCAACACTCTATTCTTCTCCCAATATCTCCATCCCCTTCTATGAACTCCGACCACTCTTACTCGTTTGAACCGAGAACAAATCTTCATAACTCCAAATAATCTCGACAATTACTCAAGAATATTCTCCATGCAAGTCACGGGATTTCTTCCGTATTTTAACTCCGGCATACTTATGATTGATGCTAACACACTCAAATCAGGAGTAAAACTCTCTAGGATTTAGTCAAACTCGTGCAGTGAATAAATATCCACGTAACTTTCACACATAACCTCAAACAAACCCGAGAATACTCCACCTTCTCTGTTTTCTCAAATCATCGAAAATATATTTCCTTTCTTGAACCTATGACTCATACCTTCCCTATTTAAGTGTAATAGGAGATACCCAAGCAAATCTCACGAGAATGTCTCCCAAAAATCACGAAATAAATTAAAACTGGAAGTACGCAGGTGGAGTTATTCTTTCCCCGCCAAATTCTGTCTTTCACGTGTGGAAGAAGATGGTGTCCCCCTATCCAGAGTATGGATGCTGATAACAGTTGGCGCCCTGGGCGTGTATAGTAAATAAGGTGGCCCTTATCGAAAGAGGTGCCCCTTAATAATTGAGTATCCAAAGAGAGTCAGTTTAGCAAGTGTCGTCCGGGGGTGCTTTTATCAACTTTTCGAGCCGAATTCTCCAAAAATGTTTATTTCCCAAAAATACCTACAAACACACAAAACACCTTAATAAGTACAAAATTGAGTACCAACAATATAGAAAATTGAGGACAACTTAGACACAAAAATATGTATATCAAATACCCCCAAACTTATTATTTGCTAGTCCTCGAGCAAATCTAATCTAGAAAATAAAATCCTAACTCACTAGGTTGCCCTAGTGACCGAGTTAATCTTGGGAGGGATTACCAGAGGTGTACCCACAAAACCTTTACTCCATACCGTAGCTATCTACGCAAAACCTTGGAAGTCACTAAAGAATCTCCTTGGTTGGAATACGATATTTCCTATATGAGGAAGTACCCTGATGCAAAATTTCAATTGATATACACGAGTTTACACTCAAGCATACTAAAATTCATATATAAGTGACAGAGCTCTACTCAGATAGTTTTTGTGCATCATAACCGGAGTCGACCAATCACATGGAAAGATTAAGAAGATGGATATAGAGAAAAACATAAATGGTTTTGATGTGAGCGGTGTTTCCCATATTTGTATGAAGGCTTCTGCCAAGATGAACCTATCATATTGGACTGAGATACCGGTCTGACTAATATCAACACAGCTGGCATATACAAGGGGACCAGCGGGTGATAATCCTAATTTTAGGTCAACACAACTGGCATATACAAGGGAACCAGTGGTCGACTTTATTGAATTTATTCCGGTTGGTCTGATGGTCTGGTCTCAAACTTTATTTTTATTTTTTTTGGTATCTCAATCACTCTATTTCACCCTAGAAATGGTAACAACTAGAATCGTGTGCCCCTCCAAATCACTTATAATAAAATAAAAATAAAAAAATAAGGTGAAAAGGATTCAACGAGATATGACGAAACTACCATGTTTTTTTTATAACACCTGAGATTAATTTGTGCTTTTATGAATAGACTCTTTAGATTTATCCATCTAATCAGATTGGTTCCTCAACTCCTACAACCAAGATGCTTCCATCCACTTAGATTGGTTAGTGCCATCCTTAATAAGTATATATTTCTAGGCTCTGGAGTTTAATAATAATGCAACTAAAACGTTTCTCCCATACCCCCAAACTTAAATCTAACATTGTCCTCAATGTTCTAAAGATGAAATTAAAAGCATGAACAATGAGAAATTGTTACCATTTGAAGCAAAAGAGATAAGGAAATATATTACCGTGTCGCATGAATATTAGGTTACCTCCCAAGAAGTGCTAAGTTTAATGTCTTCAGCCAGACTAAGAAAGGATTAGTCACCTCATAGAATCATAAAGTAATAGCCGAAATATTTGTGGGTCATCAAAACCAAATAAAGCTACCACAAAGAAAATGAATCTGCAACCTGCCAAAATAAAAAAAATAAAAAAACACACCCTTGGCTAGTTTCCTGTTTAAGACAACTACATCTAGTTGTGGTTCAGGTTCAGGCTCTATGAAAGAGTCTAAATAAATTTCTTTGGGCTGCACTTCCTCATAGCTAAGATCCGATTCAGGTATCAGAGTCTGGAAAAACTCAAGTAAAAACTTAGAAGCACATAATAATAACCTAAATAATTGAGGATCCTTAAAGTCAATCAGATTTGACTTACACAGCTGACCACAATGAGAGTGGTGGTCTTCCTTAAACAAATGTGTCGACCCTAATCTCCTAAAGTAATTAGGTTTAATCTCAAAACTTAATAACTGACACATTTAAAACTCATACATTCCCACAATTGGTTGAAAAATATTTGGTGGGAAAACAAAATCAATCTGGGTATCATATCCTGGAAAAACCACATCAACCAGAGGATGGGTTTCTAACGATTGAACTTCCTTATGGACATCATTAAGTACGGGAAAATATGTATGAAGATAATCTTTTAAAATGGTTGAGGCACATATGTCAAGTCCCAAGTGAGGGATCTCTGTAAGAGCTAAAGGTAAGGCACAAGGAGAATGATAATTACCCCCAAACTTAGAGTTTTGGGTATCTCTTGATAGACTAGCTACAATTTCCCTAATTTATATTTCATCAGAATCCTGAAAATGGTCAATTTCTTCATTTAAATTATACCCAGGTGATGCATCCTCACTCATATTTAAAATCTCTACGAGTTCATCTTCTTCCTCTAAGACTAATGTTTCTAAATCGCTAGACTCTAAAACAATATTCTCAAAATAAACTCGTTCCTCTAAACCATTGTCAACTTCGTAAAAAGGAAATTCTACATCGTCTAAAACAGTATCTCTAGTCAAATCCTCATCCTTTTGAATAGGTGAATAATTGTTAAAATTATTAGGATCTGAACCAGAAATAATATTATTTTCTTGAAGGTCAATATTTGAAGTAGCAAATTCCTGATTATTATGCCTACATATTTCAGATTCTTCATCGACACTATCCTCATCATAATCATCATAATAACATGAAAATGGTTGAACCTCATCTAAAAAATTAGTGTTACCAATTCTAACCTCGTCATCTTGATTATGCAAATAACTATTTTCATTTTCAAGGGTACTATTGGAAACACTATATTGGAAATTAAGACTATTTCAAGCAGTTCTGTTATGGGCCTCTAACAAAAGATTCTGAGTCGACTCACATGACTTCCTAATTGAATCTAGGAAAGAAAGTTCACTCGTTGCATTGCTTTCGTCCATAACTAAGTTATTCATTTCAGCTAACTTACGTGTCGACTCAGCTAACTTACGTGTTGACTCTAGTAGGGAGGAATTTTGCTCGTATGACCGGTTGGCGTGTGGATATTAATTGGGCTCACCATGGTATGAACCATAGCCTTCAATAGTTTGATTTTCCCAACCACTTTTCATACTATGGTCAAAGTAATGTCCATTTTGAAAATCAGTCGTGTATTCGTTGTATTGGCTATTGTAATACCAGTTCAATATCCTAACTGCAAGGGAATTCTATACAAGCACAAACAAAAAGCATGATGACTCCACTTAGATTGTTTCTAGACCAGCTTATATTCTTTCGAAAAGGAATTCGTTACAATCCGACCAAACCTCTCTGGAATCAATCCGAGTCAAAGTAAGTTAAATAGAGACGAGGGAAGCTGCGTGGAGCTTTGATACCCAAGGCCTCGCCGGCATTACAAGGAGGCGCATTCAACTTTCAAAAACCATCATGAACTTCAAAGTATGCTCAAAAGAGTAACCAATATTTTTCGAACGACTTTCCTATTAAGCCCGTTACCCTGTCGGTTTCGTTCTATTCCAAATTTTAAGGCTTAGGTTCGCGTTAAGTATCGTTTTCCTAAGGCGGGAAAGAAGAGAACGGTGATGAAATACGAACCCTTATCTTGTATGGCCAGTCCTTGCCCTTTACTAGGAAATTAAAGTAGCCATTTTCAATTCCTCGGCATATATGCAAACGAAGGAATACAGTAAACCCGCTGACAGGGGATTCGCGGGTGTTTAGAATTCTTACCTCCTGTTCCAGACGGGGGATGAACCGTTAAAGTCAACTCGGGCCACTGACTCCTATGTCAGTGTACGAACATGAGGGGCCGAGACAGTATCGTAACTGTCGTCCTTCCCTGTGCATTTTATATTTAAAATAACCCTTCCTTAGGGTTTAAAATTAACGTCCAATGTCCAATGTCCAAAAATAAAAAAATAATAAAAATGTCCAAAAATAAAAGATTACAAAAATATATTCCTAATTACAGTTTCTAAAAATTAAAATCTAATAAAAAGAAAATATCTATGTACAAAATCTTCATTTTCACTCCTTTTGGATTCCTCTTTCCTTTCCTTTTTGGTTTCGCTTTTCTTTTCAATACTTTTTTTTGCTTTTCTTTAGCTCAGCTCCAAATCTGAAAGCAAACAAGAAATACCAAAACTAGGGCTGCACAAGACCCGGATCGGAACCGGTGTCCCGGCTTGGAACCGGAATTCCCGGATCGGAACCGGTGTCCCGGCTTGGAACCGGAATTCCCGGATCGGAACCGTACCGGAACCGGTGTATGAGGTATAGGGAATGGGAATGGAAAGCAGAACCGGTATAGGAGTGGGTAAGGGAACGATTCTAAACCAATTCCCGTCAGTACCGGTACCCAGAAACCCGGTTCATCCTTGCCGTTAGTTTCATCTAATCCTAACCATCTATTCTAGGTTTCCATTAGTTTACTTTTATTTCTAGTCTTTACGTCGATTGTTCTCTCAAAAACAGACTCAGTTTCTTCATCTCTTTTCTAACTTCGTCCATAGGAGAAAAAAGATTATCGCTTGAAAACCAACAGATCCAATCAATTCTTCACCATCTTCTATCTAATTTATCCTTTCCCAGAAAACCCATATCAAGATCTTCATAACCTCATCGAACAACATCATCAATCTATTCAAATTTGTCTGCATATTTTTCAACTTCTCGTTGTTAACGATGGCAACAACTTGAGGGTATTTGCTTGAGATCTCTGTACCAACAGCTTCTTGTTCTTCCCCTAATTTCCATTATACCCATCTCTGCATTGATTTTACATTTAATGTCTTCTTTATTTGAGATTTGCCACAAAATTTCACATTAAGTATTTCTCGATTTATTAAAAGCTAATTGGGTTGTTTGCTTCGTGTCTAAAATTTTCTTTCCACTCATGTGGTGTTTATACAAAGTAAAATCGGATGGATGCACAACAACAGTGATAATGGCATGGACAACTAATATGAATAAGTAATGAATCTTTGTTATAAATCAATGATACTGTGATGTATAAATAATTTAGATACAACATAAATGTATGAAATGGGAAAGAAAAAAGGTAATGACAATAACTTCAGGTAAAAACCCGGTATCGGCTGGTACCGTACCGGTGTCACCGGGACGGGTACAAATCGGGAACAGATACAGGTACATGTAGTCAAGAATGGGAACCGGCCACCACCAGGTACAGGTACCGGGTTCCTAAAAAACCCGTACCGCACCGGCCCACGTGCAGCCCTAACCAAAACACGTAAAAAAGAACAAAAAAAAAAATTAAAAACTAAAAACAAATGTATAAACAAGTCCGCGTCGGCGGTGCCAAAAATTGATCAGATTTTAGATAGTGGTAAGAAAGGTTGTCGTTCACTCGGACTTGATGAGGTTGATTTCAGATTTAATAAACGAAAATACTATAAATAAATAAAATATATACAAAATGTGTCACAAGATGAAGAATTTACTGGGAGTCGGGATTCCACTGTTTTTCATATTCAAGTGGTTGAGAAATTAATCCTAGGAAATTATAGCTCAAAATGAAATAAATATTAACTTTATTCTTTGCCAAAGTAGATTTCATAAAACATTAGTTGTAAGTTGTGAGCATGACGCATCAAAAGTAATTAAAACCAAGCATGCGACATCAGACAAAATAACAAATAATTAATAGAAATCATAAAACAATTAAATTCTATGCAAATAGTTATAAAAGAATTAATTTAATTACCACATGGGTGAAAAACAACTTCCTCCGTCGTCCTAGTGATGGGGTCTAGCTCATCATGTTGGAAACACGCTCAAAAGTTGATTTCATTACTCAAAAAGGTGTTTGCAAGGAGAAAAGGTACAAAGCAGTGCGTTTGTAACAGATATAATTGTTACAAATCCCACTGTTACCGAGAAATACTAACAGACTGTTGCGAGTCCAAATAATTGTTATAGAAATTGTTACAAAGATAATGAATTTGAAAGCATTAGTAACGGTTTCTGCGACTGTTTATATGTGCTGTTATGTGTTCTTCCCTTTCTCCTTCACTGCAACAATGGTGATTGTCTGCAACTCGATTCTAAGCACTCTATTCTTCTCCCAATCTCTTCATCCCCTTCTATGAACTCCGACCACTCTTTATATACTCGTTTGAACCGAGAACAAATCTTCATAACTCCAAATAATCTCGGCAATTACTCAAGAATATTCTCCATGCAAGTCACATGATTTCTTCCGTATTTTAACTCCGGCACGCTTATGATTGATGCTGACACACTCAAATCAGGCATAAAATTCTCTAGGATTTAGTCAAACTCGTGCAGTGAATGTATATCCACGTAACTTTCACACATAACCTCAAACAAACCCGAGAATACTCCACCTTCTCTGTTTTCTCAAATCATCGAAAATATATTTCCTTTCTCAAACCTATGACTCATACCTTCCCTATTTAAGTGCAACAGGAGATACCCAAGCAAATATCACGTGAATGTCTCCCAAAAATCACGAAATAAATTAAAACTGGAAGTACACAGGTGGAGTTATTCTTTACCCGCAAAATTATGTCTTTCAAGCGTGGAAGAAGATGGTGTCCCCATATCCATAGTATGGGTGCTGATAACATTTGGCGCCCTGGGTATGTATAGTAAATAAGGTGGCCCATATCGAAAGAGGTGCCCCTTAATAATTAAGTACCCCTTATCCAAAGGAGAGTCCGTTTAGCAAGTGTCGTCCGGGGGTGCTTTTATCAACTTTTCGAGCCGAATTTTCCAAAAATGTTTATTTCCCAAAAATACCTACAAACACACAAAACACCTTAATAAGTACAAAATTGAGTACCAACAATACAGAAAATTGAGGAAAACTTAGACACAAAAATGTGTCTATCATTATGCTCCTATGCCTCTGATCCCCGCAGGATATTGCACACTTGATTCCCTTAGTTGATCTCGCCCACAACCAAGAGTTGCTATGACCCAAAGTCGAAGACTTTAATAAACAAATATGTCTCACACAGAAAAGTCTACAAGGATAGATAAATTCGTCTCCCACGAATAAACCTATGAGTTTTGTTCCGTCTTTTGATAAATCAAGGTGAACATGAACCAATTGATAAAACTAGACTTATATTCCTGAAGAACATCTCAGCTTTATCAATCACCTCACAATAAACTTAATCGACACAGTGAAAATATTATTGAGGAATCACAAACGATGAGACGAAGTGTTTGTGACTACTTTTATATCTTTCCTATCGGAGATAGAAATTTCAAGCCAATTATTACAATTGCACTCGTATGATAGAAGATGCAAGATCAAATCACACAACTACGATAAAAGTAGTATCGGTCTGGCTTCACAATCCCAATGAAGTCTTTAAGTCGTTAACCTGGTTTTAGAAGAAGAAAACCAAAGGTTAAAGGAGAATCGACTCTAGCTTAGCAAACTAGTATCACACAGAATGTGTGGGGATTAGGATTCCCAGTTGCTAGAGTTCTCCATTATATAGTCTTTCAAATCAGGGTTTACAATCAATGTTAGTGTAGCTCCCCCTAAGCTAGCAGCTGACTAAACCAAGAATTTAACTAAATAAAGAGGAACTAATGAATCTAAATCAAACACTTGAGCATTCAAATAAGAAAAATCTACTACAACTTAACCCAAAACTAGCCCCGCTCTGAAATATACATATATTTAAAATCTCCTCTCAAATGATACATATACAATAGTGATTTGGTTTACAAGGAATATGCAACATAATAAACATAGCAGAAGTTAATAATCTAGCGAACTCAACACTTGAAGCTTTTGCTGCGCTACTCTGATCTGTCACTGAAACTGAAAATGGGAATAATTAACATTTAACTTCTAAGTAATCATATGCAAGATGTGGAAACATTACATGTTTCTGAAGCATTAAACAGTGACCAAATCACTGAAATAAACAAACAAGTATATGGACAAACTCCTTCTTCAAACAATATATAATATTGAAGCCCACTTCCACTACGATTAGTAATATTGAAGCCCACTTCCACTCCGATTACTTTAAAAGCACTAGATATAAATGCGAAGGAGCATATCCTATATACCACACGTGAAAATCTTTATTTCCCATAACAGTTCAAGCAAAAAGTACAAGTACTTTCCAAATTATGGAAAGATTAACAGAATTATCGGAATGCAATTTAAACAAAGCATGGAATGTACAAATAGACAATGCATGAGTTTGATAAGCATATAGTTTTGTAAAAACAACAATAATAATTACAAAAGAGTCAAATGTATTCCCATACCTTTTTTTGATGACAAGCCACGCCTACCTCGAGATCCACGATCCACTGATTCATCCTTTGAATCGATCGTTGTTAATAGTCTAACTGTTAATCATACAATCATTCTAAGATTTTATCCAAAAGGCTCACACAAGAATTATACAATTCTATCTAATGGTTCTAAGCCCATTATGATATCTTATTCTCTATCTTTAGTATAACTAAGAGTTTACTAATCCAATTAGATTGATTATGTAGTCCATAGCTAAGTCTTATGAATATCTACCACTTGTAGAATAAACTAAAGGCTTCAGACCATAAGAGGTCCAATTCAACTATATAAGATAACTATTCATAAGCACAAGTTCTCTAAACAGGCCCATTAACCAAAGGCCTGGTCCATCTGAGTCAACTAACGTCACTAACTGTCAAACTGGAAGTCACATGTCAACTAACAGTCCACATCTAAGTCCAGTCAAAAGTCAAGGTCGGGTCAAAGGGTTAACTCGGTCAAGGTCCACTGGGTCAAACCGATTCAACTCAGTTAAACAGGGTCAACTCGACTCAGTCAGATTAACTAAGTCATCTAAACAAAACTGAAATAGACTGAATAAGCTCAGTCAGACAAACTGAGTCAGCTAAACTGACTAGGATGACTAATAGGTCTAAAATTCTCACATAGCTGCAACTCTAACTGCAGTTCAACTTCAATCTATTCAATACATCAATTCAAAATACAAACTTTCATTCTAAACAATTCAAATACAAAGAAACTTTGAATTTCAATTACAAATATCAACTTTGATTACCTGCAATTGCAGCTTTTCCAAGCTTTCACTGCTAGCACTAAGTACAACCCTAATTTAACATTCTCAGCATAACAATACTACTTGCTTCAATTTCAACTCTGCTGGAATTCGATTTCATTAATCTTACATATTCACTATCAAATCCAACATAACCACTAAGACCAACTCCATTGACCACCATCACTTGCAACTCCAGCTTTTCTCATTCTAAGCTATGTAACAAACCCATCATCCATCTTCATACACAACACCACCAGTTCATTTCCAAAACAATACCCACACCAACCTCAGTTCAAACTCCAACAACTTCCACTCCATTGACCCCTGCACCTGTGAATCTCAACACTAACAGTTCCACTTAAGTGTAATGACTCCAGCAAAACATAAATGTTCTTCATATCAAGTACTAAATCTTCTTCCTTGCCAATTCAACATTTAAAACAATCTGCATCCCTACCAATAACTTCTACAGTTCAGCAAAACAACCACTTCAACCGTGTAACCCTTCCAATTACATTATCTCACAGCCAACACTAACTGCAACTTCGGTTCCATTATCTAATTCTACTCAATTCAACCCTACTTTGTATCTCAATCACATTACTAGATACACAAATACAGTTGAAGCAACACCACCAAACATTCTCAAAGCCTCGGGTCCATTCAACACATATACCTCCCATCCCAAATCTTAGTTCAATAACAAACCCATGAACTCAGTAATGAAAATCAATGAACACTACTAAGTTAACAAAGAAGAACAATTTACCTCACAACAGCTTGTCTCAACCAAATTGAAATCAAATACCACTCCCTACAACTTCACTATCCTCTTCATTTCAACTACACCATAACTTTAAGACTCCACTTGCACTTCAGTTGAGATCATATCCATTCATAAATAACTTCAATTATTCCCTCCATCTCAACTACCACCACAGTAGCCACAATATCAACATCAACTACCTTAAATCCACACCTGGAACTTCAGAATCACCACAACTATAACTCAACCAAAATTACAATTCCATTCTACACTTATCTCAATTATAACTATTCTACCAGCAAACCCAATATCATCCATTCATTCAACAACCTCACAACAGCCACATAACAACATCACCATAACAACATCAATATCCATAATAAATCTATTTGCTTACTACCCATCATCAATTGATCATATCCAAACAAATACTCAATATTGAAATTGAAATGACCTTTATTGGAAAAATAATTACCTCAACAATTGAAACGACATCTCAACCATCTTCGTTACAGCAACCAGTTCACTACTCATAATAGCATCACCACCAATTTCATCTTCCCTGACTTCCTTTACAAACCCTAATTTCTTCAATTCTTCCCCAGAACAACTCTATTATTTATTTGACTTCACCCTATTCTTCAATAGACCAAACCCATTATTAATCCTTAATATTCATTACCAACCGAACTTCCAGTTCATCTTGAGAAACCCCCGCTCATCGATTCATCACCGAATCAACTTCAGAACTTCAATTAAGCACCAACCATTTCATTCATCATTCATCTGCTACTCAATACACTAATCAATTCCACGAAAACTCAATCAAGGTTCATCTTCCTGAAACCCTAACTTCAATTCACAGCAGAAACTCAATCTTCTTCATCTCGTGCTCAAACTATTTTCAACACTGTAGTTGCAGGTTTTCCTACAACACACCCCTTATCATATCTTGATATTAATTTCTAGATCTACATATAAAATTGGTAGTAAAATTGCTAAAATTATAAAAGGATTCCAAGATTTTTACATGGTTCGATCAATTTGATCTACATCCATGATTCTTCACTATGATTGTTTAAATTTACATTTGATTTACATTGATAATCTCCATTAATGGAGTTCTAAATCTAGTTTTGGGGAAGAAGATGATAAAGAAAAATACATTTTCTCTCTCTAAAAATCTCTCTGCAAAATATCTCTCTCTCTCCTAAAATTATGTCCCCTCAAGACTCTATCAACTCTAAAAAAATACATCATCCTTTCCTGAATCTATTGGATCCCTATTTATAGGAAATTACATAATGGGTGACAACTAAGCTATCCTCTAATTTCGGATATCACTCGTGATATTATCGCAGTAGCTATAATATTACTTCTCGCAAGCATTGTAACCATCGCCAGTTAATCATGTTCTTTTCGTGTTTCTTCCATCGTCAACGGTTACATCATTATTTTGTGACACTCACAAAGTGTTGTTGGAGAACTCGATGTGACGCTCGCAGAAATGTTGTTATTCTCGCCAAAACATTGCTGTGGCGATATTCTGGTCCTACATCTTGCCTCTTTTTCCTTGAATATTGCTTGAAGAGCGATCTTTAAGGAAAAATCAATTGTTGTAGTAGTCTTTGATCTTTGTTGATGAAGGAACGAGCGAAAGAATACTGGTCTTGAAAAGTACGTACTTGCCTCTATTCTTTTGTGAAGTTCCATATCTTTGCTAAGTAAATAAAAAGTATTAACTCTTGAAGTATTCGAAGTATGAAGTATCCTTGAAGAAATAGAAGAAGTACTCAATCCTAAAAATATAAGAAGTATCCGTCCTTGAATGAAAATCATAAGTATCTTCTCTGTTCATGCGAAATTATTACTTCATTTTTATGAAAATTCTAGCCCATTTTGGAAATGATTCTTGCCGAGTAGATAAAGAACATAAAATGTTTTCTTGGTAATCCATAGTTGCCTCTGTTCTTTATCTATGAAGGAAGAATCCTTGAGAAAATGTTAAATGAACGAATTGCCTCTGCCTCATTCTGCGAATTAATGACTTCTCCTGTGAAATTCTAAAATAGTCTGCGAGATGCTGAATGAGTTTGCAAATTTCTGAATGTTTCTGCGGAATTATGAATAGTTCCGCGATGAATAGTGCTGAATAGTCCCGCGATGAATAGTACTGCGATCAATAGTTCAGCGATGAATAGTGCTGCGATGAATATTGCTACAAGATTGTAGACAATCCTCTTGAGAGACTCTGAATAATACTTCTGAGAAATTCTGAACAATACTTCTGAGAGATTCTGATAGTACTTGCTATCTCTCTTGCGATGAGCAAATCTTTCCTGCATTCTTAAAAGAAAATAATTAAGTTTGAAATTATTCTATTGGTCTTATTTTGCCTTCCTAATTAAAGGTCTTATTTTGCCAATTTTTATTTTTGCGACAAAATCGCAGGACGTCTTTACATTTGCATGTATTGACCCATTGATCTTGCCTTATCCATTTATCTTTCAATTTTCTGCGATAATATGACAGGTCTAAATCCCCTTGCGAGAATAAAGTCCCATGACATTGTCGTCTTGCGATGAAATCGCAGGACGTCTTTACACTTTCATGTAAAAACCCATTGATCTCATCTAAACATATATCTTATGGCTTGTTGCCTCTGTATAATTTACGTCACGTGACAATATGACAGTCCTAAATGTTCTTGCGATCATAAAGCCCCATGACATTGCCATCTTTAGACACTTATCAGCTCCCTAATGGAGGGTGCCGCCCTTATCTTCCCCCTGGCTGCCCCTTCAAGGAGGTAACATCGGCCATACAAGACTAGCTCCTCCCATCCGGATTTTCCAACAACCAGTTGTTTTCACAGCCTCTTGTCCTTTATGCCTATATGGCTTATAGTTACAAGACTGCACCCTAAATGGGGTTTTCTTCGGGCCGAGTGCATCATAGCCAAGACTTGCCAAGGATGGCCAGGGTAGTTTCGTACGCTCCGGGCACCCTTGACTCAACCGTGTACCTCGGCGCCTTGGTCATACTCTGCACTCCTTAGAAGAGATCCTCGGTCGTCCAACAAGGGTATAACCTTATAAAGATGGAAGTCCAAGGTCTCTCTCCTGGATAGGTTTTCTTTAACCCCCAACATCTGCATAACTCAGGTTCCAGTAGCGGTATAACCTTATCCCTGAGTCATGTCAAGAGATACCCCCTTATATGACGCGCTATTAGGTCTTACATTTGCCTCTTGCGAAATTTTATTCGCGAACTAGGGTGCATGCCATAAAGGTTCGTCCTATTCTATTAATCTCTGCGAAATTTTATTCGCATTTCTCGCGATATTCTCGCGTTTCTTCATTCTTTCATTTCTGTCAATTCTTTATATAATCTTGAATAATCTCGCGATTACATTCGCAGCTCTGATAAAAATTTGTTTTGCTCATTTCTGTGAGTTCTTCTTTCATTTATGTCATTTCTTCTTTCATTCTCATAACACCATATTTGAAGTAAATATTCTTTAAAATCTTTTGAAATCTTATAAATATTCTTTGAAATCTTGCGATTGTATCGCATTGTTAAATCAAAAATCTTTTTCTGTAAAAGAAATATTCTAGACAAATCTGTGAAATCTTGCGATTGTATCGCTCTTTGTAAATCTTAAAATTTTGAAATTTTTTAGAAATTTTTGCGATAATTTCGTTTTCTGTAATCTTTGAAATTTTTTGAGATCTTTAATTTTTTGCGATAATTTCATTTTTATAATCTTTTGAAATCTTTGAAATTTTGCGAATGTAACGCTCTTTATCAATCAAATCAAAATTCTTTGAAATGTTTTGAAATCTTAGAAATTTTAGAAATCTTGCGATTATATCGCTTTTGGAAAATTAAATCAATTTTTTTTTGAAATCTTTTGAAATATTAGAAATCTTAGAAATGTTCTTTTAAATCTTGCAACTATCTTTTAAATCTTAGAAATGTTCTTTTAAATCTTTGAAATGTTTTGAAATCTTAGAAATCTTGCGATTATATCGCTTTTGGTAAATTAAATTAAAAAAAATTGAATTTTTTTGAAATATTTGAAATCCTAGAAATGTTCTTTAAAATCTTGCGATTGTATCGCTTCTAGTAAATTAAATTAAAATTTTCATTTTCTGTAAGTAAAATATTCAGGGAAGTGGTACTTAGCTTTTATGTGATTTTCTGTGGCTGCCGTCTCTCTCGAAGTATTTGATTTGTTTGCGAGATGAGAAACAATGAGAAATGAACTCTTGACCTTCCTCTTGCACCATACCAATTGTTATAACCCTCTCTTGCGAAATTAACTCGCGAAATTCTCGTCAACTTTCTTCATTCTTGGCGAGATAATCATCAACTCTTTTCTTTGCCTCGCAAAAAATTCTTTGCGAGGAGGGAGATTCGAACCCAAGTCTTCTAGTTTGCATACTCTTTCTCTAACCGTTTGGGCTACTTGTTGCTTGCGAAAGAAAGGGATAGTTCTGATATGTTACTCCATAGGGAGATTCGAACCCAAGTCTTCTAGTTTGCATACTCTTTCTCTAACCGTTTGGGCTACTTGTTGCTTGCGAAAGAAAGGGCTCCATTTCTTCGCTCCTTGAAGTTCAAAAATGAGTAAAAAGAAAAAATATGCTTGGCGAGGGACTCGAACCTGCGATACTAAACTTCTTAGCTTCACTATTGACCATTTGTGCTAGCTTCTGTTTGCGATAGAAAATTATACTATCGTCATCTTAATATTATTATCCTCTCGTCATGCAACTTTAGAAAAATCGTGAAAAAATATTGCTGCGGTGAGACTCGATCTTGCGATATTAAGCTTCTTCTTCTCGCCGCTAACCAATTGTTACAGCTTCTCTTTGTGAAATAAAATTATATTGCCATCCTCTTAGTACTTCTTCTCAATGACCTAGGTACGTCCCATCCGTTCTTGCCAATGACCAAGCCTTGCTTCTACTCGCATATGATAAATAACATCTTGGCGAACATCATCAAAGGCATTTTTGATGTATTGATCCGTGTGCTTCATAAACGTGTCCCATTTTGACTTATCTGCGAGAATTAATTGAATGCCTATATGGTATGATCATAACTATGATTTTTTAATGCCGGAACTGTTTAATGTTATTTTGGGTGGTTCATAACTATGGTATTTTAATCGTGTGGATATGATAGTTGCGGTCCTTGGTGATATTACAAATTTGAATTAATTGCCTTGAACTATGATTGGCGATGACAATCGCTGGGATGCTTATTGAAGTGATCTAAGCTGTGAGCTCTTTTGCTGGAATGCTGGGATGCTTCTTTTGCAGTGAGTTCTTTGTTTACTTGCCTGCGGCCATCTAAGCTTTTCATCTCTTTTGTTTGTCCTGCGGGAATGTCTTTCTTCTCGCAGTAACTCTTATGTTGTTGCTGTTGTTGCGGTTCTACTCGCTGTTTTTGAGTTTTGTCTGCGGTACTCTCTGTTTGCCAAGTGCTTCTCAGCCATACGTTGTCTTCCCTTTTTCACCTTTCCATAAATTTTTCCCTTTTAATTATTTTATTCATTTCCCTCTAAAGTATTACTGAAACAAAACCCCACATTTCCCTTTTCTTGTAAACTGCTTCAACTGCACCGTTTACATTTCCTTAGTCTATCTCCTTTTGTGCATCTTGTTGACCTGTGTATTTACTTGTGCGAAGACGACTGCTCAAAGAATATTTCTCTCGTGCTTCCATTCCTTATATATATATAAAGCCTTAGAAGGTCAGATTACATTATGTTGGTGGGTAGCCTGGCAACAAGCTGGGCACCAACACCCTTTTGGATTGCTAGCCCTATTCTGTAAAAAAGAGTTCCTCCTATCTTATAATTTGCATCATGGTTGGTGATGCAATTCTTCAACCTCTTCAACAAAATTATAGTTTCCTCGCCCAACTCCCCTAAAGTTGTAAAGGCTAAAACAAAGAAAGCCATACCCGTGAGTTGCGCACTTATCTAGGTATTTAATACGTTTACGCGTTGAGGCCCTCGATATGGCCTGACCGGGTATAAATGTACGAACTCCCCCACCAAAGGAGCGGTGAAACAACGGTAACATCAAAACAAACATCCCGACCATTTTCCCAACCATGAACAAGTATATCCGCCGGTCTCAAGGGAGTACCGTTGTCCGATAATAAACCAAGCTCTACCTCCTTCCCCGACATGTACACCGCCTTGTAACAAATGTCAGCGAATACATCCCTGGCAAGGTCATGGCGGAATTTGTTGCCCACATCATTAGCGCAATGCAGGGCATGGTCTCCGAAAATATCCATCTTTTTGTTGCAACTTGAGCATGTACTATCTTCCCCGAAAAGAGGTATTCCCAATCTATAACTTAACACCGACCTAAATTGCCTCGGTCCTATACTTTGATTTAAACCGCCAATGGGAATCGCCTTAAGAAAATCCAAAGCATGTGGCACCCTGTTGCTTTGCCATAAAACTGAATCTCGACCGGACATAGAGAAGTGTGACGGAATCTGCTTCTTCACAACATCAAAATATAACACTGCCAACGAACGCATTGGATGTGGGGCAATATTATTTATGTTGAAGGTAGAAGTATTCAATCCACATACCTCTAGGAAATTATTCAAAGCTCGCTTGAAGCATGCGCTCGGCACATCATCAGAGGAAACCTTTAGCATTTTCTCTTGCAAGCCCCTAGTCTGAAAACATGATGTGATATAACAAAAATGGCTAGTATCCTCCATTGTATAGACACCGAGACCCCCATCTTTCATTGGCAAGGTGGAGAGACGTTGTTGAAGTGGTCCAAAGCCAGCGCCATCTCCTGTGACAATGTGTCTCAAAAAGAGCATCAAACGTTGATCAAACAAGGATTTAGCTTGCAGCAGTGCCAAGGGGCTGGCAGTCCTCATAGCAAAATATAATCTTGACACCCCAGCGCAGCTGCTAATGTAAGAGCTCGCATTGAGGATCTTGTAGTTTCTTCACAATGTCCATTAGATGAATTGTTTTGTCTGCTCTAGCTTGTATTAAATCGGGGTGCTGAACTTAAGATCTAGGCTAACCGGGCCGCCCAAAGAATTTCACCCCTCTAGAGGGCCTACTGATGTCCGAGGGAAACACGTTATCTGCTAAACTCCTTTGGTCAACAATAGGCCAAAAAATCTCCGTCTTCTTGATGTTAAGATGAAGCCCTCTGCCGCCGCCTTCCGACTGAATAATGCTTAAAGCCTTCGACACCTCCAGCGTATCTCCTACCAAAGTTCCATCATCTAAGTACCATGCTTGCAGGTCAAGCTTGCATTGCGAAGCAATCATACAAACCATCGGATGTAACGCTAGAGCAAATAATAACGGTCCCAAAGGATCCCCTTGCTGAACCCCCAATGCCGAAGATAAATTGAATTCATTGTAATAAAGCCTTGCTGGCTTAGCATAACAAAACTCAACCCACCTCGCGATACTTGGGCATTTGCTCCGCACCTCCCTGATTAGTGTGCTCCTGTCAACTAAATTAAATGCGTTGGTGAAATCAACCAACAACATGGTCATATTCCCTTGTCTCCCTTTCAACTCGAGTAACCTATTGGCCGAGTGCAGAATTGCTTCTCCTCCGCCGGGGATACCCACTCCGAATTGATGATTACCCAAGTAGACAGCCATTTCCTTACTCACCGCAGACATCGCCAACTTCGAACACATCCTCCTCCAAACTGTCCCTACTGCTATTGGCCTGATTCCACCTCCCGGCTTGAGCAACGGAGTTAATGGTGCACTGGCTAGAAACTCACCCAGACCAGATGGGCATCTACCTGCCAACCATAGGTTAACGACTCCTGCCATAGATGTTAGTAGTTCGTCAGCAACAGCTGTCGCCGCTCCACTAAGAGCATCTGTCAAGTGCTGGGCTCTCAGACCGTCCCTCCCACAAGAAGTCCCTCTAGGGAAACTTCTAATCGCGCCTAAGACCGCCTTAGCATCTACATAAACCGCCGCCCCGTTCTTCGGGTTCTGAAGGTATGTCAGGTGGTTCAGATGCAGGGTGCATACGCCTCAGTTCGTTCAATGTTTCTGATGTAGTTGGCGCGACACCACCGGAAGATAGAATACGCACTGCCGCTGCGTAGTGCCCTGAAGCCAACTTTCTCTTACATGCTTGAAGATTGGTTTTTTTTCCCTTGGCGCCTTGGGTAGCTTGTCTACTCTCTCGTCCCGATGGATCCAACAACTTACGAGCTAAGATAAGGCAGCCATTTGTCTCCCTCCACACATTCAAGGCCCGATTTATGCTATTAGCCTGCAATCTCCTTCTATTAGCCGATCTCGCTTCATTGGTATTCTTGGGGTTGTACAAAGTTAGAGTGCAGCTAGGAAATAACAACAATTTGATCCAAGATGTTAAATCAGTAGGCTTAGCCAGAATCTTGTCCATCATCGATTTCAGTGTTCTGGAGAAGTTTAGCCTACACGATGGAGGAATGCTAGCAGTTGTGTGTACCTGTTTCTTAAAAATTGCATCTAGCACTTCCAAGGTCAGAACATTCGCTTCATCATCAATGGCTTCAATGCCCGCTTCCAGGGAACCTATGCAAGGTTTGATAATGCCATGAATCAAAAATGTTGCATTGTTTCCATCTAGGGGACCCGCAATAATATCACTGTGATCACGACAGGGACGGCTCCAGGCACGAAGGTGCATACACTCACTGCACAACCACATCTTCAGGTTTCTTAAACCAACCTCCCAAGCATCATAGATATCCGCATCATTACCAATACGTGCTCTGCATGCACCCCTGCTCTCAGCAGATCCAAAATGTCGATCGTGAATATGGCTAATTAGAGAACTTCGAGTGAAGCCTCTACCTCTAACCCCATCCCGGCAACCATCAAAGATCCTAAAAGGACAATGAAAAGTTGAGTCATCCAAGTGATTAATAACGGCCAAAGGAGAAGAAGAGTCTTGGAAGGGAGAAGATGGTTGTCCTTCCGTTGTCATGACCAAAGGAGCCGAAATGCAGCTCACAACAAGCCCCTTACTGTTGCTCATATGATTCAGGATTTTTATCAAACACTTTCCGTGCGTTAAACAACTCACAGAAAATTAAAACGTATATAATCACAAACGGATAGAATCACAAACGTGTTGAAACACAAACGTATAGAATCACGGAAACATCGAATCCCCAACGGAACGAATCACCGAATCACAAAGAAAAAATCACCGAATTCCAAAATTTCCAAAAATTTTCGTTTACTGAATGGTTGCTACAGTAAACTGATTTCCATTCCTTCATGTTTGTCTTTAGTAATTTATGTTGACTTCCTCCTTTGTACAGAGGCATAGCACCTAACTGACGAGCTAGCAATCATTGATCGTGACTCTACCTGGACAATGATGGGTGTCTCTGCAATCAAAAAAGATCTGCTGATATCCATGAAAAATATAAGCATAGTAAATTAATGATTTTTTGAAATGTTGAGAATAAAATTAAGGAGATGGAAAAGGAATTCGTCCTTTTCTTTTGTGATGTTTTCGCTAATAATCTCGCAGGGGAATGTTCTTGGCGGAATAGCTGCGAGATTAAATTTTTTCTTGCTTCATGTTGTTGTGGCTGAAACTGCTGCGATATTGTTGGTATTTTGGCGAGAAAGTCTTAATATATGCGAGTAATATAAACGCTGGTTTCCATCTGTCTTCCATTTGCACGCCGGTTGTTTCATTTCTTCATGTCCTCTGTATTTTGGCTTATAGTACATATTGGTTTACTCATTATTCTTTTCTTATGTACCATCATATCATATTATTTTATATATGTATCTTATTTTGTACTTCTTTATCTTTGTGTATCTAGTCCATGTGGCTCCCCTTGCTTTTTACATTTCCCAACTGTTATGCGGTGCAATCAAAAATGTACTGGGTCCCCTTACTGCTGCAGTCTTCTCTTCTAAATTTTTTTGCCGTTGGTTAATTGTTTCCTCCTTCGCTGGCTTAGCATTCCTTCTCTTCCTATTCGCATGGGTCCTTAGCACTTCGCAGAAATCATTTATAGTTTCTTCTCTCGCGAATAACACACTAACACATTTAGTATTACTTTGCGAAATTCCATTCATTGCTTCATCTTTGTATCTACACGTTACGTATTTAGCAAGAGACTATTTCATTTTTGCGAAACCACCTAGTTCATCTTTATATTTCGTCTGTTTCCTACATCTGTGTATCTTCATTTTTGCGAGTTTAATTCATTGCTCGGACATTGCTTCTTCTCTTTCTTCGTTCACATTGAGTCAAAATTAACATTTCTCTAATTACACTTCTTACGTAATTTCTCTTCCAACTCCAATCCATTTCATTACTCCCTTGACCATCTGTTCCAACTTCCTTACTGCTGCGAAGTCTTCGCTAGAAATAAAGATATTAACACTTTATCATTCCTTTGTTCGCTAACAATTGAAACTGGGCCCATGAGTTTTCCTCTTAACATTTTATCATTCTTCTGTTCGCTGATATATGTTAATGAAATGAACTTGACTACCACCTCTCTTTACTTCATGCATTTGGAAAAAGTGATTATTAGGTTAATTTGATAGGATAACAAGATCTAATTTCCCTTAATGATGCGTTGGTGACTACCACCTCTCTTTACTTCATGCATTTGTAAAAAGTGATTATTAGGTTAATTTGATAGGATAACAAGATCTAATTTCCCTTAATGATGCGTTGGTGATGCAATCTCTAATTTCCCTTCTTCGTCGGCTTCTTTTATTCACAAAGACTATTAACTTCCATTGAGAATATAACTTCTCAATATTTTGCAGATCTAGAAAGTTGTACACATTTAATGACTTCATTGAAATTTCTTCTAAGCTGCTCCTGCTTCCCAACATTTATGTTTCTCTTTCTCTTGTATACATTTCTCTTAAATTGTGTTGGCTGTTCTTCATCGTTCTTTTCCCAAAATTTCCATATTTTCCCCTGTATCTCATAAATCCAATTGAATTCATCATTAACAATTGTTAATTTCTCTTGATCTTCTTCAATCCTCCATGTTTCTAGCGCCAAAATGTAGTTGCAGGTTTTCCTACAACACACCCCTTATCATATCTTGATATTAATTTCTAGATCTACATATAAAATTGGTAGTAAAATTGCTAAAATTATAAAAGGACACCAAGATTTTTACATGGTTCGATCAATTTGATCTACATACATGATTCTTCACTATGATTATTTAAATTTACATTTGATTTACATTGATAATCTCCATTAATGGAGTTCTAAATCTAGTTTTGGGGAAGAAGATGATAAAGAAAAATACATTTTCTCTCTCTAAAAATATCTCTACAAAATATCTCTCTCTCTCCTAAAATTATGTCCCCTCAAGACTCTATCAACTCTAAAAAAATACATCATCCTTTCCTGAATCTATTGGATCCCTATTTATAGGAAATTACATAATGGGTGACAACTAAGCTATCCTCTAATTTCGAATATCACTCGCGATATTATCGCAGTAGCTATAATATTCCTTCTCGCAACCATTGTAACCATCGCCAGTTAATCATGTTCTTTTCGTGTTTCTTCCATCGTCAACTGTTACATCATTATTTTGTGACACTCGCAAATTGTTGTTGGAGAACTCGATGTGACGCTCGCAGAAATGTTTTTATTCTCGGCAAAACATTGTTGTGGCGATATTCTGGTCCTACAAACACCATCACCAATAATCACCGACTACTAAAATATCTTCTCCATCTTCTTCCGAACGCAGAACCTCCATTTGATTCTCTCAAATTCGTCGGAGAACAAGAACAGAAGAAGAAAGAAAGGAGAAAAGAAAGAAGAAGAAGAACGAGAAAGAAAGAGAAAGAAGAATACTGAATGAGCTTATCTACTCGATTGGTTTTGATAAGTACAAAGACAAATGATAAATGCAATCACCTAAATGATATGGGAAGTCCAAGTCGGTTTGATAGCAAAATGACTATTTTGCCCTTCGATTAATCTGATGAAATCTTCTTCATCCGATATCCAAATGAAACGTTCGAGTAGTCCATTCTGCCTAACCTTTCGAGATCTATCTAACGATACTAGTTTCATATCTAAATCGCTATTAGATTAATTTCTATTAATTAACGTTCATTTTAAACTAATCGAGTTATTATCGTCTAATTCGTCACTTGACCAGTCTAATAGCGTTGACGAGCTTGAGGGTCATTACATTCTCCCCACCTTAAGCATTTTCGTCCTCAAAAATCAAACCATCCTTCTGGTCTTCAAAAACTCCCCACCTTATAGAATAACCCCATCTCTTGTCTAAGCGCAAACAACATAAAACAAACCATAAACCTATATGGATTTCTACAACTAAAATCTAAAATTTGTAGCTCTAGGTTCAACTACACTGATTCAGATTCTATCAAATAGGGAAGTCTAAGTTTCTTAGACTAATTTTTTTATATAATATATCTGTCTCTAATTTCAAGGAAGAATCCTACAAATCTTTCTAAATAAGATTGAAACTATTAGTTCTCTAAAGATTTAAATTATACTTCTATGATTAGTCATCTCTGAATGCAGTTGCCCTGTCAAGGTTGGCCAGTCCCGACAATGCCTTCCTACGAACAGAGAAAACACAACCTTCACTATTCTCCAGTGCTAGATTGACTAACTATTAATTTATTATGATTAATTAGTCTTTAAACTTTTATTGCAACTGGTGCAATTCTGTTAAATTTATTTCGTAAAACATATCAATAGTTCACATTATTTTAAGCAATTTAGCTATCTGAATTATTTATTTCATTTTATCAATATAAGTAATTCAAATTTGAATTTTTACATCAATTTATAATATTCGGTCATTTTAGATTTAGTGTAATACCAAATATAAATTTTCTTAATATTATCTACTATAGATTTTCTACTAGCTAATCTGATTAATCGAATACTATTATCAATTATATTATTACTTTCATTATTCTTAAGTTGATAGTCTGGTTGGTATATTAAGCTTTAACCATTTTAAATATAATTCTACATCCACATAAAGATTGATATAATAGATTTTATTTATTCATACAGAATCAGTATACTGTATCTTGTTAAATATTGGTGTTGATAAATTAATATGATTTAAATTTGAGTCTACATAAAATTACCATATATTCTAGTAATCTTTAAATTTTGTTATTTAATGTAAAATATCATATTAATATACGAATTTGTTTTCTTTTAACTATAATATTACACTAAATATCTGGATGCTATTACTACTACCTCCTGTATATTTGTTTCATTTTAGAGAATTACTGGATCATTTATTAAATTAAAGATAATTTGTAATTAGTTTAATAACCGTAGAATAGCGTTATCAATTTTCCATAGTTATTTAATCATAATTAATATTTCTATCGTTATATATCTGTAGGGGTAAATTATCCACAGATCCAGGTGGCAACATCTCAAGCCTTGGCGCACCTAAAAAAGAAGGGACGCGAAGCATAGAGTGAAGACTAGCAGGCACGAGATTTAAGGTGCCGCGTGGATCGGGCGTGCAACTATCGGACAAGACTTGACCCAGACCTCTAACAAAGCTGACAAGACGGGACAGGGTGGTACAAACGAGGTGCAACGGTCAAAAGGATAATAAAGTACGTGATGTATCGGCCCATCGCTAAGGCGACAGATATGACAGGCGACATCGTGCCAAGAGAACACCCGAAGAGGTCGGCTCAGATGAGAGACGGGCGAGGAATCAAGATACGCCGTCCATAGGAGACGACATGAGTCGGACCGAGTACAGAACTGCAAAATGGATGTAACATGACCAACACCCTAACTTGGTTGTATGAAACTTCTCTTATAAATAGAGTGACTTGTATTCAAGAAAGGCAGGTTGTAATTTGGAGAGAGGGAGAGAAACTTGAGTTTTCACCAAGGAGACGTAAGTTCATCTTTGTAAGGAAGTCCGACTAAGAGCAACACCTTTGTAACACTTGGAAGTAATAAGATTCATCCTTTCACCCCCGTGGACGTAGGTAATCATACTGAACCACGTATATCTTGTGTTCACTGTTAAGTGTTTACTTTCATTCGACTTGAGTAGAGGATTTCTATCCTTTGGATGTATTTGGTAGTAAAATGCATCTACATTCTGGCGCCGACTAAGGGGAGACGACTAAGATCTCCGGATACCTTGCCGTGGAGACCTTCAGAGACGATCAAAAGCTCCCAAATACATGTTAATGTGTTGTGGTTGAAGCTACGATGAACTCTGTTGGCTGAAATAATGTTTGATTTGAGTCATTTGCTGTGCACGTAAAGCTAGAACAGTTGTAGTGTCTTCGAAAGTAACAGTTCTCGTATTTTCTTTGCCCGTCAACAGTTCGATCAGCCAAGAATCTTCATAATCTCACCAGCGACTAACAGTTCGGGTTAGAAGCTAGATGAAGAATCTGTTGAAAGGACGACTGTTTCTTTCCGATAGTTGAGTGATCTGAGACGTCAAGCAAGTCGTTCTCTAGCTACATAATGGAGTTTAGCGTTTAGATTTACCAAGAGTACACGATTTAGATATCTTCTAGTGTGTTAAGATGCTAACCGATTAGAGATTTTGCCGGCGGTGTAACATAAGTTGTCGGAAAGGTCATAATTAGGTTTTGAGAAAGTGGAGCCATTACAAACTTAGTTTGAGTCTTGGGGTTGCGTGCCATACCATTTAAGCATCATGTGCATAAGTTCAATGATTTGGAGCATGTAGAACAAAGGACAAATTGACTTAAATACATAGGACGGGTACTGAAAGCGACGTCATATGGAGAGATAAGGACGAATGAGAAAAACTTGACGCAGATTCAGCATATGACCAAAACAGGGTAGATAGGTGGACCACCGAAGTAATAGGAGGAAACTTTGTGTCGGCAAGAGCAGGCGTAGTAGTTATTTTGGTGTCAGTCGAACTTTTTGGTCTTTTGTTTGAACTTATGTTCCAAAAGTCAGGTCAAAGTAAGGTGTTCTTTGTATTTGCTGACATAGGTTGGGGCGATACTCGGCTGACTACGCGAAGTACCCGATGGTTAGCACTTCAGGAACGAGAAGGATGTTGAGGAATCGTGCAGTAACTAGCAGCGACAGATGCGGCGGGGTAATCTTGGGCCGAGGCAAGAAGACAGTCGACAACCACCGCCCGAGGAATCTCATGCAGCTACGCGAGGAATGCCAATTGTCGATGAGGAGGTCGATCTGGGGCGAGACGATAACACCCTACCCCTGGACCAAATTATTTTAACTCAGAGAAGAGTTGAACAAGTTGATGGGCTTACAACTTCAGACACCGATGACGATGAGGTAGCTCTTGCAGCACAAGCCCAGAGACAAAGAGAGAGGCAGCAAGTAGAGTACCAGGAAGCCCTAGCGAAATAGCAAGAGCGTCTCAGGCATATTCAGCTGGGACGAGGAACAACTAGGAATATCGGCCCAACACTTGTTCATACGGCTGGCCACATAACCGGTCCGATAATACCCCCACCACCCCTTCTGTACATCCTCGGACACACAACCCAAATGGGCATTCTCTTCATGAAAGCACAAACCCGACATTATTGTCCATTTTGGAAATTCAAAGGAGACAAGAAGCGGCACTAAGAGAGCTCCAGCAACGGAACCTTGCTTTGGAATATGAGAACTATCAGTTGAGGAATCAGCTAACCAGATCAATAGGCTCGTCCAGCCGAGGAATATTGATCTACCATGACCGGTCAGGTCACGCACCACCTATGATGGGGCCGACAAACCCTAATCAGTCCGGCCGATCAGGACAGCCACCATCGCCTCCGGTACCCCCCCACGTAAAGATATGGGCCACCCGAGGACTCGTCCACTGATGAGGATAGGCGAGGAAGAGACGGGATATAGGAACGAGCAACTGAAGCCAAATTCAAAGAATTGGAGGCAAAAATCAAAGAGCTCTCGGGCGGAGGCGAAGAGAACAAATTGGCAGAAATCATGAGCGAAGCTGAGAAGACGCCCTTCTCTCAAGAACTCGAACATATGCCATCCCACCAAAGTGTACCTTACCTACATTTCCTTCTAGGTTCGACGGAACAAGAGATGCGATCGAGCATCTGAAGATGTACACCATGTCGCTAATCCAATGGAAGAACAACCCGGTAGTCATGTGTAAATTTTTCCCAGCCATCCTGGAGGGCGAGGCACGAGATTGGTTCTATTCGCTTCCACCTGGGTCGATTAATGGGTATGAGATGTTAGTCGAAGCCTTACTTGAGACCTACATGCACAACAGTCCACCTCGGCCTAGATTGAACAAGTTGTTTACCCTCGCCCGAAGATTTAGGGAGCCCTTAAGAACCCTGACCGATAGGTGGAGGAAGTTATGTACTGACATTGGGAAGGTGCCGGTAGATCAGGCCATCTTTGGGTTTGAAAACACGCTAGGGAGATTGGACCCCATATAGATAGACATGTTCTCCGAGAAGCCGAAAACCTTAAAGGAAATGAGAAAAATGCAGGAGCATTACATCGCTTTGGAAGAAATTCAGGCCGAGTCAAGAGATAGAGGAATACAAGAAGCTAGTGCTGAAGCGGGTATTGAAGCTAAAATGGTCACAGACGACCCTATTAGGCGACCAGAAAAGATATCGTATCCACCCCCGAGAAGCAGTAAAAAGAGAGAGTGGATCGCTAAAGGGAAGAAGCCGAGGCAGGAAGCCCTATCGTATACCCCCCTAAATGCTTCCTTGGAAGAGGTATTTAAGGAAGTCGAGAAGAGAAACGATATCAACTACCCAAATACGAGGGAGTTCGGGCTCCAAGAGACCAGGGAGCACCCCGAGTACTGTCACTACCATCAGTATATGGGACATTCCACCAACAACTGCCGAGAAGTAAAAGATATCGTTCAGCATCTCATCCGAGATGGGTATTTGAGGCAATTTATCCGACATCCACCACAGCCGACGGCAACACCCGATGCACCGGTTCATCAAGTCCGTATCAATAGAACAACTCAGTTCATGAGCACCATTTCACACTCGGCTATTCAAGACTATACCCTTGGCCCAGTAATCACCTCTAGGATCCATAAAAGGGATCGTGAGGGAAAGGAAATATTTAGCGTAGCTAAGGCCCTACCTATGGAACCTTGGATGGTGCAACCCATTTCGTTCTCGGCCAAGGATGTCCCCGCAAATGGACAAGCACACAGTGACCCATTGGTCATCACCTTACTGATCGAAGATTGGGGAGTAAGAAGGATTCTGGTGGATAGCGGAAGCTCAGTCGAGGTGTTATTCTACGTCACGTTCAGAAGAATGAAATTATCAGACGACATGCTCTTCCCCTAAACGTATCGCATCTATGGCTTCAATGATGCAGTAACTATCCCCAAGGGCGAGGTAACTCTAAGGGTTTCAAATGGTGGAGGCTTCATCGACACACTAACTACCTTTTGTGTGGTCGACGTCACCTCACCTTATGAAGCAATTATCGGGCGCCCATGGATTGCTGGGATTAAGGGAGTAACGTCAACATACCATCAGAGGTTAAGGTTCCCAACGTGCAAGGGAATAGCAGAAGTTGTAGGCGACTCACAGGCGGCACGACAGTGCATGAAAATCGATGTAGAAATTAATGAAGAACGGCGAGCTCGGCAAAGGCGAGAGAAGAGCAAATCAAAGGAAATTCAGACGGCAAGAGAATTGTAAAAGGTGATTTCACAAGTGGTCATGGCGTATGAAACTCAACAGCAAGACCCTTTATAGCAGTTAAAGGAAGCGTCCCTATCTCGGGAGGCCAAATCGAACTTCTCGATGGTCGAACCAACTCGGGAAGTAAACTTGGGGACGGTAGAGGCGCCAAAGGTAGTAAGGATCGAGACATTGTTATCAGACGAACAAGAAAGTCAACTCACGACGGTATTAAGGGAAAACTTAGACGTATTTGCCTGAGAGGTGCGCGATTTGGAGGGAATTGATCCGAAGGTCTGTTGTCACCACTTAAAAATTGATCCAAAGTTCAAACCAGTTAGACAAAAAATGAGGCGCATCGCACCAGAATTACAGGCAGCAGTCGAGCCCGAGCTGAAGAAGCTACAGGAATCCGAAATTGTAGTTGCAGGAATTCCCACAATACACCCTATTCAAGAATTTACCATCATCTATGACATAATTTGAAGATTAAAGACACTTTTTATTAATTTGATCTTAAGGAATTACAAAAATCAAGAACACAGAACACTTGATAAAGATTTTCTCTCTCCAAAAACTTTCTTAACACTCAAAAATTCATTACCCTCTTTGGAACTATTCATATCCTTTATATAGGTATTTACATAGTGGATTACAGCTCATGACAGCTCATTTACAGTTAAGATTCCCTTCAATTTCGGATCTGAGTTCTTGCGATAAATCGCAGTTAGCACCGCCCTTAACTTTCGCAGGTTTTATTGATATATCGCGACATGTCACACTTTCTTCGTGTTTCTGTTGTTTTCAGTCATTACGTCATTGTTTAAGTCATCTTTGGATGTGTCGCAGAATATCACTGATGTATCGCAGAGTAATTCGTTTATTATCGATATATCGCAGAACAGTCGCTTATTTCTCAGGAATATTGTTGTGACAATATTCTGATCCTACATCTTGCCTCTTCTCATATCTTTTTAGCGAAGAAGATAAAGATCATGAGAATTTAAACTTCTTGATTTTCCGCAACTCCTTATCTTTTACCCGACAAAGTTCCCTACTTTACGCTCTTACTGCTGACACACGTCAATCTTTACCGATTAACCCGGTTACCCATCCTTCATCTATAAATAGATGTTCCACTCGAGACTATTTCCTTCTTCTCACCTTCTCTTTCTTCTTCAAAATCTTTTTTGTCTGCAACTTTTTCTTTCTTGTTATTCTTTCTGCTGCTGCTCTAATGGAGACTCAAAGGTATGTTATTATCTTCCATTTTATTTTGTTCATGTTATGTTATCTTTATCGCCCACTTTTCTTTATAATCCCCATATTTTGTCATCTTTTTCAGTAACACCACTTCTCAAATTAAAATTACTATCAAAAATCCTAACCCTAAGGGTTCTCAGAAAAGGCGCGTTGGGAAGACGAAAAGATCTGAGGATGATAAGGTAGTAAGAAACACCTATTCCTATGAAATAACAATATTGTTGCCTCTGTTTCTTACCTACATTATTATTCGCAGAATGAAGAGAATATTCCTAAACCTCTTAAGCGTTTTCGTCAAGTTAAAGCTCTTTCAGACGAAGTGGATATTCTTGAATTTTTACCTGCAAAACCTGTTCCGTCGCAAGATAAATCTTCTTATTCTCCTTGCATGAATTTCAATACCCATATTACTTCTTCATCGACTTCTAATAAAGTTATTGATACTAATATTCCTATCTCTGATAATCCCAACATTTTAAAAATTGCGATGGATGAGTCTACGATAGTTGGAAATAAATCGTGATTTAATGAAACTGCGGTGAATGAGACTATAGTAAATGACATGACGGTTAATGAGGCTGCGGTGAATGAAGTTGTAAATAATGAAACTGTGATAAACGAAGCTGCGGTTAAGGAAGCTGCGATGGATGATGTTGCGGTAAATTAAACTGTAACTGCGACCAATCAAATTCCTTCTTCCATTCTTACTATCGCCAAAACTTCTTCCTCTACTTCTCTTCCTTCTTCCCAAGAAATAGCAACAGGGGTTGAAGCTGCTTTTCAAATATTATCTGAAGTTTTGGACGATGCTATGAAATCTTCTTCAGATCCTGCGAGACAGGATGTTTATATGATTCTAAGCAAGCATCTTGGGTCTTGCGGTTTTTCATCTTCGTTAACTGCCTTAGAAGATGAGGTTGAAACTTTGAAGAAGAATCTTCAAGAAAAAACTTTGGAGTGTGAACTTCTCGATCATAAGCTTCATAATTCAAATTAGATCGTGAAATTCTTCGCAGCTAAAATGATGATCTAAAAGGTATAACTTTCTTGCCTTTGCTTTTGCCTCTGTAAATCTTTGCTTTTTATATACTCATTTTTCCTTTATTTATTTGTTGATGCATATTTAGCTTCAAAACATAACCAATTAATGAAGATACTTGAGTGGGAAACAATCGCTGATGAGACCCGCATTGGGAAAGAATCTTGGAAGAATCAATTTGATAATTTGAATGTTCTTCATACATATTCGATTGACGAGATAAATAATATTAAGAATGAGAACAACCAACTAATTCATGAACGAGATCAACTAATTCACGAACGAGATCGTCTAAGTAATGAAGCCACCCAACTTTTATATTCGCTAAACCAGATTAACTTGAGGGTGGAATCTTTATCAGATGAAAACAGGGTTTTATCCCAAGAAAAACGTAGTTTTGTGGATACAACAAAGACTTATTCGCAGCAATTAGACAATCTTCAAAAGTTTTGTAAGGACCAAGAGCAATCCCTTCGCACACTGAAAGATGAACTTAAAAATAAAATTGAATCATCTGCTGCTGAACAAGAGAAGCTTATGAAGGGCAGATTAGATCTAAGTGTAAAAGTCAACAATCTCAAAGATGATTGTACTCGACTAAAGGAAGAAAATGTTTATCTTCGCAATTGTGAAAAAAGTATAAAATCTCGTTTAAAAGGTAAAGTTGGGGATAATTTTGATGATGCCATGAACCGATGGAAGAGTTGCTTCTTTAATATAATTCACACTTTATCTTCACAAAAGGAAGGTAGTTATTTTGACTGCCTCATCTATTAATTACTTCATTGTATTTTCTCATCTTATTTTTCGCGAAAATTCCCTCTAATATTAAATTTTTCTCTCACAGAATCTGAGAAGCATCTTTAAGCTTCAATTTCTGATTTATCTATGAGGTTAGCCAAACTTCGCAAAAAGAATACCGTGCTTTCCAACTCTCACAATAGGGCATTGAGAAGATTTGACTATCTTGAATATTTCAAAGATATAGAGATCAAAAACCGGGAAAAGAATTGCCTCCGCAAAGCTCATTTAGGCGCTGAGGTTTTCATAAATAATGTTTTACTCTCTCATTCTTTATCTCCTATGAAGATCAAACCCTTGGAGATAGATGATAATGAAGTTCCTCATCCCATAGATGAAGATCTGAATTATTCAAGTAATGAAGAAGATTTTTCTGAAGACGAACAAAATCCACCTGAGGACGAAGGAAACCCTCTTAATGAAGCAGAAGAACAAAATCCTCCTCATGAAGAACAAAATCCTCCTCATGAAACAATCGCTGGTGATGAAGAAACTCAAACTGAAAAATATGATGATGGTGAAGATAATAGTGGTGAACAAGAATGATGAAATTAGAGAAGAATTTTCTTTAAATTATCATGTATTCTTGCGAAATATTTCTGGTTCTGCGAATGATTGTAATTTCCGAATCTTTCTTCTTCCTGCTCTTTTTGCGAAACATTGAAGTTCTTTGTAACTCAATCACCTGCTCTGATTTATATATTTTTATTAATTCTGAATCCAATCTTCATAAACTTGATTATCTTCCTTCTTTTTTATTATTTTAATTCTTCTCAAGGAAGATAATGAAATGTTGTTTTATAATCCCCATATTTTCCCCTCATAATATTCCTTGTGAAGTATTTTATTTGTTACCCTTGTAAGAAATCCCATACTTGCCTCTTGTTATCAATCTGTAATATTATCGCAAATATTTCTGCGAAGAATTTGTTATATGCTTCGCAGATATAACTTTTCTTGTGGTCTTATTTCTCCTTCCTAGTTAAAGGTCTTATTATGCCACTTTTATGCGACAAGATCGCAGGACATTCTTACCTTTATACGTAATAATCCATTGATCTTGCCTTATCATTTAATTTTAATTTCTGCGACAATATGATAAATCTAAGCCATCTTGTGAGATTAATCTCTCTTTGCTTTTTAAGACTTATGATATTGCCGTCTTTGCGATGAAATCGCAGGACGTCTTTGCGATTTATATCCTCTTATTATTGATTTCATTTATCTCATTATTTGATCTTATCGCAAAAACCCATTGATCTCATCTTAACATTTCTTATTAGGATTTTTGGCCAGTCACGCGGCAATATGACGAGCCTAAATATTCTTGCGAATATAAAGTCCCATGACATTGCTGTCTCTGTCACGCGACAATATGACGGGCCTAAATATTCTTGAGAATATAAATTCCCATGACATTGCCGTATTTTTTGATACACAGCTCCCTAATGGAGGGTATCGCCCTTATCTCTCCCCCCGGTTGCCCCTTCAAGGATTATACATCGTCCATACAAGACTATCACTTTCCCATCCGGTTCTGCCAACAACCAGTTGTTTTCACAATCTTGTCCTTTATGCCTTATATGGCTTATAGTTACAAGACTGCACCCTAAGTGGGGTTTTCTTCGGGCCGAACACATCGTAAGACAAGACTTGCCATGGATGGCCAGGGTAGGTTCATCCATCCCGGGCACCCACAACTCAACCGTGTACCTCGGCGCCTTGATCATACGTTACATTCCTTAGGAGAAACTCTCGGGTGCCCAACCAGGGTATAACCTTATATAGTTAGGAATCCAAGTTATCTCTCCCGGATGGATTTTCTATAATCCCAAATCTCCATGACTAGGTTCTAGCAGCGGTATAGCCTTTCCCATAGCCATGCAAAGAGATACCCCCCTTATGAAGCACTTTAAGGACATTGCCTCTTACAGAATAGAATCCGCGAACTAAGGTGTACGCCATAAAAGTTCGTCCCGTTCTTATGTATTTTTAGGCGATTTGCGCCCATCTTATGCATTTGCATTAAAAAATTTAATTATCTCGCAAATTGTTGCGGAAAATAGCTTTTATATTCAGCTAACTTTGTTCTTGTAGAATATTTCTTTTATTCTCTCGCAATTTCTTGCGTGTAATCCCTTCATTCTAGTCTTTCAAATCTTTATTGATAATATTTTCTCAGATATTGTCTATTCCATGGTCTTCCCAGTCTTTGACCCATGTCTCTTCCTTCTGGATCCATTAATTTATATGCTCCAGTTCCAACTATTTCTTTGATTATATATGTCCCATCCCATTTTTTCGCTAATTTTCCTCCATTTTCTCGCTGATATTCTGGTGTTTCTCGCAGAACTAAATCTCCAACTTGGAATTCCCGCTTATTTACTCGTTTATTATATTCACGAGCTAATCTGCGATGGTAGTTTTCCATATGTTGTAGTGCCTTTTCTCTCTTCTCTTCTACCTCATCAAGCATGTCTAGAATCATACCAGCACTAAGATTCTTTTCCCAAGCTTCTCTTTTTGTTGTAGGAATAATAACTTCTGTTGGTAATACTTCCTCAAACCCATATGTTAAACAAAAAGGTGATACCCCAGTTGCTTCTCTTCGTGTTGTATTATAAGCCCAAACTGCATTATGGACTTGTTGACACCACGTTCTATCCCTTCTAACTTCTTTTTGAGAATATTTGCAATTGTTTTGTTAGTTGCTTCAGCTTGACCATTGGACTGTGGATATAAAGGAGTTGATTTTCCACATTTTATCTTGAATGCATTAAGTAACATCTCTATATTTTGTCCTTCAAATTGTTTTCCATTATCTGACACCAATTGTCTTGGAATTCGAATCTGCAAATGATATTTTCAAATATAAATGTGAAAATGTCCTTATCACGAATATGTTGTACCGCTTTAACTTCCGCCCATTTTGTGAAGTAATCTGTTGCGACAATTAAGTATCTCTTTTTCCCTGTTCCTGGTACAAATGGTCCCACAATATCTAAACCCCACTTTCCAAATGTCCAAACATTTTTTGAAGATGTTAATGTTTCACTTGGTGCATGTATTCTTTTTGCAAATCGCTGACATTCTTCGCAACTTCTTGATAAATTCTTTGCATCTTCATGCATATATGGCCAATAATAACCTTGCATTTTAGTTCTGTATGCTAAGGATCTGCCGCCGCTGTGATTACCAGCATCCCCACTATGCAGCATTTTCAATATCTGCTTTCCTTCGTCTTGTGTCAAACATCTGAGGGAAGGCCCATTTAAAGATTTTCGATATAATACCCCATCTCTTAACTCATAATTTGTTGCTCTACTTTTTAATTTATGTGCTTCCAATCTGTTTCTTGGTATCTCCCCCCTTGCTAGATATGCGTGAATTTACGCACGCCAATCTGCGATAATTCGGCTTGATTCTTCGCCATTATTTGCTACTACCATTGCCTCAGCTTCCTCTTCTTCTTCTTTATTAATTGATGGTGCTATGAGTGTTTGTATTTTTATATTTCTCGCAGTCGGATCTACCATCATACTTGATATGAACGCAAAAGCATCTGCAAGCCTATTATCTCTTCTTGAAATATGCCTCCATTTGAGTTTTGGTATTTTCGCAGATAATTCTTCTACAAGTTTCTTATATTTTTTCAAAGATATATCATTAATTGCATATTCCCCTTCAATTTGGCGAATAATCAACTGTGAATCACTAGTAATTCTTGCATTCTCTACCTTCATTTCTATCGCAAATCTTAGGGCATGTACTACTGATGAGTGCCAAATATTGCATATTCATACACCTTTTCATTGGCACTTAACTCATTTTTCGCGCTTCAAAGTCATATATTATCCCAAATTCTGCATTTTTACCATCTTCAAGAATAAATATTTGTATTAATTAATTTTGTGTTTTTAAGTACTAAATAAAGCTTGGAAGAATTGAGAAGACAAAAGAGAAGAAAGTTGGAAGTGTTGCAACCCGTTCGTGCATTAGTGGCAACCTGTTTACAATACATGGGATTAAACTACCCATAATCCAAAACCCATGATCCAAAACCCAAGACCCAAATCCATTTCCACCTCACCACCATTGGATTCCAAAACATCCACCTCACCCCATTGGATTCCAAAACATCCACCTCACCCCATTGGATTCCAAAACATCCACCTCACCACCATTGGATTCCAAAACATCCACCTCACCCCATTGTATTCCAAAACATCCATCAAGTGAGAAAACATGTTTTGTTGAGTAAATAATTGCCAAAATTCGAATCCAAGTGAGAGAGAATTTTTGTGTATAAATAGAGAGGGTTGTTGTGTTGAAAACTCATCCAAGAATAGCTTGTTCATGTTAGTTTCTTAAATTTCAGTTTTGTTATAATGTTCTTCATGTTCTAGTTTATTTGCTAGGGTTTTAATGAAGCCATAACTCATTGGTATGTATTCATATCTTGTATCTTGTTCTTGAAAGTTTAGGATTGTTTAAAGTATAATTTAATCCAAGTTTGTCAACATCTTGCTCTCACAATGTATGCCATGTATCCATTGTAGTTAGAATATCTCCATGTTGATTATGCTACAACTCATGCTTAACCAAATATTGATCCTTAGATTATTTGTGCTTTAATAAGACAATTAATTCTTTGGAGAAATACTTTAGTTGTGATTAAATTATCCATTGGCGAAACACCTTAGTTATAAGGTAGACTTGAATCTACTATAAGGACAAGAATAATATTACAAGTTGAATGCATATCATAGGTTATTGGTGGATTTGAATACCCTAGTATCCATATTCTCATTGTTTACATATCTTGTTATTTGCATCTTTTATTATTTCAGTCACTTGAAAATCATATCGTCGTATAGACAAAATCAAACCCCTTTTGGTTACTCTTTGAATCAGGATTTAGAATCAACTTCTACACTCTCCAAATCTCTGTGGTTCGACCTGTGCTTGCCCTGTGTTGCTTGTCGACACTGTGCACTTGCAGTTTATACATAGAAGTAGGTATCTTTCTAAGCCTACCAACTACAGCCTCATATTCTGTCTCATTATTGGTAGATTTGAATTCCAGTCGAAATGCAAATGCCATTTTTGCACCTTCTGGCGAAATAAAAACGACTCCCACTCCATTTCCTTCTCCATTAGATGATCCATCCACTAATATCTCCCACCTATTTGGTTCTGTTAAAAGATCTCTAGGATCCCCATATTCTTCTTCTATATCCATCATGTC
The DNA here is from genome assembly GCA_023529315.1 of Papaver bracteatum. NCBI lineage: Eukaryota > Viridiplantae > Streptophyta > Magnoliopsida > Ranunculales > Papaveraceae > Papaver > Papaver bracteatum. The sequence continues at coordinate 62,075 of JAJJWX010003467.1, read as the reverse complement.
TTCTACAGCTTCATCATCCTCCAAAGGAAATTCTGCGAGAAATTCTGCGACAATTTGAGATTTTGGCGAAGATAAAATTGCATATTGGATCTCAAAATGCCCCACTTGTGCATTCTATATTTCGACTCTGCCTGATCTTTTTGAATTTTTCATTACTGACTCGATTGGTACTTTTGTTAGTACTTTGATTTTATGCGCTTGGAAATATATGCGAAGTTTAGAAGCTGCATAAACTAATGCCAAAATTAGTTTTTCAATCTTCGAATAATTTTTCTCCGCAGCATTAAATGTTTTGATGATGTAGTAAATAGGTTTTTCAACTCCTGCGTCATTTCGCAAAAAGTACCGCACTTAAAGCATGTGGAGTTGTCGCAAGATATATCAAGCAATTCTTCACCTGGTTCACCTTCGTAATATGGATATATTCATCAAATATTCCTTAATTCCTTGAAAAGCTTTCTCACATTCGTCTGTCCATTTAAATTTTGTTCCCTTCTTTAGTATGTTGAAGAAATGCTTGCATTTATCTGATGAATGCGAAATAAATCTTCCTAGTGAGGCTAAAAGTCCATTCAATTTTTGCACATCTTTTACTATTGCTGGAGTTGGCATATCTCGAACTGCTTGTACCTTTTCAGTATCAACTTGTATTCCTTCTTTTGATACAATATATCCCAAGAATTTCCCAAACGATACTCCAAAAGTACATTTCTCAGGATTTACTTTGATATTAAAAAGCCGCATCTGATCAAAAATTTCCCTTAAGTCCTGCACATGATTTTTAGCTTCTTTGCTTTTTACCAACATATCATCCACATATACCTCTAAAGTTTGATGTATCCATTTTGTGAACACTTTTTCCACCATTCTTTGGTATGTTTCTCCTGCATTTCGTAACCCAAAAGGCATCTTTGTGTAATAATACAATCCTCTAGGAGCAAAGAATGCAGTATGTTCTTGATCTTCTTCCGCAAGTGGGATTTGATTATAGCCCTTGTATCCATCTAACGAAGATATTCGATCATTTCCTGCGGCAGATTCCACCATCTCATGGAATATCTGGCAAGGGAAAACTATCTTTGGGACATGCTTTATTTAAATCAGTAAAATCGATGCAAATTCTTATCCCCTTGTTTTTCTTAGGAACGACTACCATGTTGGCGATCCATTCTGGATATTTCGCTTTCCTAATAATTCCTGCATCAAGTATCTTTTGCAATTCTTCCTCTATCTTGGCATGATAAGTAGTTGCAATATTTCTTATTCTTTGTTTGATTGGTCTCATATTTTTGTTAATCTCCAATTTATGGCACGCAACAGATGGATCTATCCTGGCATCTCATCCATATTCCACGCAAAAATATCTCTGTATTCTCGAGAAGGTTTACAGATTGCTCTTCTTCCTCCACATCCATCTTAGTTCCAATTTTCAGTATCTTTGGATCTTCTTCACTTCCAACATTTACTTCTTTTGTTGATTCTGCTGCAAGATAACTAGCTTCATGTTCTCCCATTGGTGTTGGTGCCTTTATTACCTCCGCTGGTTCATTATTTTCTTGCGATACGTCGCCAAATATTCCTTTTCCTTCTTCTGACTTTATCATGTAAATCTTGAATTCTTCTTCTTTCTTTTCTTCTCTCCTCATTTTTCTGCTACTGTTTTCAAATCGAATTTGATTTTCACGATTCCTTACTTCATTTTGGAAACATAACGCTGCATAATCTGCATCTCCTCTAATTTCGCCAATTCCACTAGGCATAGGGAACTTTAAACACTGATGTAGAGTTGATGATACAGCCTTGATTGCATGTATCCAAGGTCTTCCCAACAACATGTTATAAGGTGATTTCACATCCACCACGCTCAAAGTGACCTGCGTCTCTATTTCCCCCAGCGGAATTCGCACTACAATTTCACATTTAGGTTTTGTTAGAGATTTTCCAAATCCATGAATATGATATGTTGGACTAAGCATTTCTTCATCTTTATATCCCATTTTCTTGAATGTGTGGTAAAATATTATATCCACAGAACTTCCTGCGTCCACCAGAGTCCTATTCACAGCCTACTCTTCTGTAGATCTTACTGATTTCTCTTTTCTTGTTGGTACAACAGACACTGTGATCACCAATGGAGATGTATGACTTAAATTCTCTTTCGGAATTTCTGCTGCCGTAAATGTGATCTTCTGTTTTTCCCAATCTTTTAGCGGTGATGTCTCATCTACCGTCAAGATTTTCTTTCCTTCAAAATCTCGCTTGTGTATCCTTCCTCTAATATCTTCATGGAATTTATCTATCATCATTTTTGTTATTACATCACACTCCAATTTCTTTTGATTATCTTTGATTTCAATCATCTTTTCTTCACCAAATTTCTTAATACTCTTCTAATTCTTGAATAATTTCTCTCTTTTACTTAACTTTTACTTTGATTTTCAACTCTTCAATCCCTGTTTCTGGGCGCCAAAATGTAGTTGCAGGAATTCCCACAATACACCCTATTCAAGAATTTACCAACATCTATGACATAATTTGAAGATTAAAGACACTTTTTTATTAATTTGATCTTAAGGAATTATAGAAATCAAGAACACAAAACACTTGATAAAGATTTTCTCTCTCCTAAAACTTTCCTAACACTCAAAAATTCATTACCCTCTTTGGAACTATTCATCTCCTTTATATAGGTATTTACATAGTGGATTACAGCTCATGACAGCTCATTTACAGTTAAGATTCCCTTCAAGATGTAGGATCAGAATATTGTCACAACAATATTCCTGAGAAATAAACGACTGTTCTGCGATATATCGATAATAAACGAATTACTCTGCGATACATCAGTGATATTCTGCGACACATCCAAAGATGACTTAAACAATGACGTAATGACTGAAAACGACAGAAACACGAAGAAAGTGTGACATGTCTGCGATATATCAATAAAACCTGCGAAAGTTAAAGGCGGTGCTAACTGCGATTTATCGCAAGAACTCAGATCCGAAATTGAAGGGAATCTTAACTGTAAATGAGCTGTCATGAGCTGTAATCCACTATGTAAATACCTATATAAAGGATATGAATAGTTCCAAAGAGGGTAATGAATTTTTGAGTGTTAGGAAAGTTTTAGGAGAGAGAAAATCTTTATCAAGTGTTCTGTGTTCTTGATTTCTGTAATTCCTTAAGATCAAATTAATAAAAAGTGTCTTTAATATTCAAATTATGTCATAGATGTTGGTAAATTCTTGAATAGGGTGTATTGTGGGAATTCCTGCAACTACAGGAATAATAAGAAAATCTCACTATCCACAGTGGATATCTAACATGGTCGTGGTACCAAAAAAGAAAGGAGGGGTCAGAATATGCATTGATTTCAGCGACTTGAACAAGGCCTGCCCAAAGGACAGTTTCCCACTCCACAGCATAGACCAGCTAGTAGAATCGATAGTCGGGTACGAGGCGATGAACTTAATGGATGGATACATGGGCTACAACCAAATACCATTGGCGCACGAGGACCAGGAGCATACTTATTTCTTCACACCGAGGGGATTGTATTGTTATACCAAAATTCCATTCGGACTTAAAAATGCGGGGGCAACATACCAGAGATTGGTAGGGGACATGTTTGAAGATAAGATTCACGACACCATAGAAGTCTACGTCGACGACATGTTAGTCAAGACTCGTCGCGCTAAGAACCATGTTCGAGACCTTCAGGAGATTTTTCAGACGATGAGAAAACACAAGATGAAGATTAACCCAGCCAAGTGCGACTTTTGGGTCATATCAGGGAAATTATTGGGGTATATCATCACCCTTAGAGGAATAGAAGCGGATCCCGAGAAGGTCCGGGCAGTCCTTGAAATGCTGTCTCCCGCGACGGTAAAAGACATGCAGAAACTAAATGGTTGCATAGAAGCATTGGGGCGATTTGTATCGCGGTCGTCGGACAAATTCAAGGCATTTTACGACATCTTGAAGAAAGGAGAAAAATTCTAATGGACGGACGCTAGCGAAGAGGCCTTTCAAAATATCAAGTTGCACCTAGCTAGCCTCCCGGTTCTTCAGAGGCCCGAGCCGTCAGAAATTCTCACCCTATACTTAGGGGCGACACCTTATGCCATTAGTGCGTTGCTAGTAAAATTGGAGGGGAATGTGAAGAAGCCAGTGTATTTCACTAGTAAAACATTAAGCCCGGCCAAGAGAAACTATACAAGAATGGAGCAGATGGTACTCGCTCTAGCTTTTGCTGCCTCTAAGATCCGAACATATTTTCAAGATCATCGAATACGGGTGCTCACCAAATCGCCTATTGAAGCAGTATTGGATAGTGCTGGACGATCAGGAAGAATATCCAAGTGGGGAGCCATAATAAAACAATATGACATGGTGTACGAGACGAGGACCGCGATAAAAGGACAAGTGGTGGCCAATTTCTTGGAAGATTTCCCCCTTAGTGATGAGGATGAGGTAGAAGGTGTACCGGGAATGATGGAGGAACAAGAGGAACCAGCGGACCTATTAGACGCCAATAGCCCTACTCGATGGGAGGTCTTCGTCGATAAGGCATCAAACAAAGATGGATCAGGCCTCAGGCTAGTATTTACTACACCAAAGGTGAGGAAGATCGTGCATTCGTTCAGACTAGAATTCAAAGCAACAAACAACGTCACCGAGTATGAAGCGGTGATCCATGCCTTACGAATAATTGTGGAGATGGGGCTGCAAGAGGTCCGCTTGACTAGTGACTCACAACTAGTAATTCGGCAAATCACGGGCCAATACGCTACCCATGATCCTGTGTTGCAAAAATATTGGGAGCTCGCTCAATTTTACATCAAGCAAATACCCAACATTAGATTCCGCCACATCTGCCGAAAAGATAACAGGCACTCGTATGCTCTGTCATACATTGCCTCACTACTAGTAAACCCGAGAATCGAAGGCATACGTGTCATGAGGCTTCTTATCCCGTCCATCCCAGAAATACCAGAAGTACGGGTCGAGGTGGCCATTAACACAGCCGAGAGATACAAAGAAGGCGACTGGAGGAAGCCAATACATCAATACTTAGAGAAGGGTGAGATACCTAAGGGACGGCCCGAGATAAACAAAATCAAAAGCAAGTCGGGTGCCTACGAGCTGCGGGAAGGGATTTTATATAAAAAATATTACCTAGGACCACTCCTATGATGCTTGAGTAAAGAAGAGGTCCACATAATCCTTCACGAACTACACTATGGAGCAGCCGGAAACCATAGCTCGGGCAGAAGCTTGTCGGCCAAGGAGAAAATAATGGGCTACTTTTGGATATACATGAACGAAGATGCGAAGCAAATGGCGAAAGCTTGTGAAGAATGTCAGCGTTTTGGAAAGAAAATCCATGCTCCCAGAGTACCTTTAAACTCAGTCATAAGCCCGTGGACCTTTGCTAAGTGGGGTATAGACATTGTCAGGCCATTACATGTAGGAACAGGGCAAAGGAAGTATCTGATTGTGGCCACGGATTACTTCACCAAATGGGTATAGGAAGCACCGTTAAGACATATCCGAGACAAAGACGTTTTCAAATTTATTTGGGAACATATCATTTGCCGCTTTGGGGTCCCTGCAGCTATCGTATCGGATAATGGAAAGCAACTACAAGGCGATAACATCGATCTACTGTTCAACACTTACAACATCAGAAAGAGCAAAGCTACCCCGATTTACCCCCAGAGTAATGGGCAGGCCGAGATCACTAACAAGACTATCGTCGATAACATGAAGAAGAAACTAGATGGAGAATATGGAAACTGGTGTGAGGAGTTATATAACGTCCTATGGGCATACAGAACCACACGAAGGGAAGCTACAGGATTCTCCCCATTTATGCTTACCTACGAAACCGAGGCGATCTTACTAACAGAAGGCATGATACCTACCACAAGAACGGAAGCTTGGAGGCGAAACGTCTCGTCCGATCTGATTTTGGCTAAACTCGACGATCTGGAAGAAACAAGAGAAATGACGTTACAAAAACTGGAAAACTATCAAAGGAGGTTACAACGAGAATACAACAAGCGAGTTCGACCAAGAGAATTTAACCTAGGGGAACAAGTATTGAAATTTCTGGCTGAATGGGAGCGAGACAAAAAGGGCGGGAAACTAGCACCAAAATGGGGCAGACCGTACATAATTAAATCTAAGGCGAGCAAAGGATCGTATCGATTACTGCGACTCGACGGAACAAAAGAGCTCAAACCATGGAACATCAAGTTTTTGAAACTCTACCATCCTTGACGGGCGATACGGAAAAATGGTAAGCATACATGTCTCATATCTCTATGAAACCGTGAGGGGTATGGGATAGGACGTGAGTGACTAATGGTCATTCGTACTCGGGGAAATGTCAGTGTGGAAGTGCCGAGGTGACTTACACTCGAATGGTCATTCGTACTCGGAGCAAAGCCAGTGTGGAAGTGCCGAGCTGACTTACACTCGAATGGGCATTCGTACTCGGGGCAACGCCAGTGTGGAAGTGCCGAGGTGCCTTACAGTCGCCTGGCTATTCGTACTCGTGGAAGTGGCAGTGTGCAAGTGCCGAGGTAGCCTAAGGGTTCTGGTGGTTGGAAACCAGTTCCAAAGGTTGTTGAGACACGAGGTCTTCTCAGCTAGGTGGCCTACTTGTATTTGAAAGGTCGCCCCCATCGCAAGTGGTCGTGTCCACTTGCCCGAGACTTGTTGGTCGATAACCACTAGGGAATGTTGGGCCTAGAACTAGGTTGAATGGTACCCTTCCACTGAATCCAAAGAGATAGTGATGAGATACCCCAATCAGGACATGGCATTGGGCCCGATGACCCTCCTTGTTGGGTGTGTTCGACAGAAATGATTAAAATACTAACTTACTTGAACAACAATTGCAGGAATAACATGCGAAACAAAGGATAATTCGATTGCGTCAAGCGTCTAAGTAAGAAACTACGAAAAATGTCGTATAACCAGACGAAATGAAGAATTTAACGGAAATGAAACAAACAATGTCGGTGACGCAGCACCCCCATAAAAACAAACAAGCAGCGTAGCAGAAATAAAAAAGGGGACTAGTGTTCAAAGCGATTTACAACCCGACGGAAAAGGGCAACTTAGTGACGCAACACTACAAAAGAGGAGTTCAAGCCTTCGGAGGAACAATGTCGGCCTTCTTCTGTGCGACCTCGCACCGCTTGTTCTCCACCCACGTCTCAATACCCGTCTGTACCTTCTCGTCTATCTCGTCCGCATGGGCGAAACGTTCATCCTCGAGTTGTTGGGTGAGCTGAGAAATATTCCCCTCGGCGTCGGCTAGCTGGGAGCTCAAATCGACCTCGACCTGCTTCAATCGATGGACCTCCTGATCCAGCTCCTGAGAACGTTTTTGCTCGGCTACAAAACCACAAAGACAGAACATTATTCGTCGGGCACGATTTAACAATTTTGCAAGAATAAGACGTAATCTAAATCTAAGGAGCGACCCCAACACATCGTCTAAGAGACCTGAAAGGGCTGGCAACACCGAATGAAGCGACTCTACCAACTTAGACAACTCATCCTCAGCCTTGGATAACTTCATGGTTAACTCTCTATAGTGTTGTTCGTTTAACTCGTTGCTGGGGCAATATTTCTTATGCTCACTCAAATCCTCCATTAACCAGTTGCGCGACACCTGGAGCACAGAAAGCTGCGATCTATTCCACTCTAGCTCGTCCCTCACTTTATCAAACACACTCACTCGGCCTAGAAGATCATTATTATCTCGCTCCACCACATCTTTGTCTCTTAATATTCGTCGACGATCTTCATGTAGGTCTCGATTATGTATTTGCAAAGCATTTACCCGTTGCTCTAGGTTCGTGGCCAGAGTACTTTGTTCAGCAGCCAGGCGTTGGGAAGAGCCCAAATGAGCTCATAAATTATCTATATCAGCCGGGTCGTACTCAAACTGACGATACCGTTCTAGTTCCTCCTTGAGTTCTTCGATTTCTACAACCTGGCGATCCATTTTGTCATCTTTGTTTGCCATTCGCCGACGGAGATTCTCTACCAAATCCTTCTCAATATCCCATTTCCTCTTCATGATCCTAAACTCTGAAGACGCGTCTAAGCATACACTGGTTACCTCGGCTAGCAGAAGGATACCCGACTCAGGATACTGGCACGATAAATTCAATCAACACAAGTTATGATTTCAAGAATGACCATATACCTTGGGCATCAGAGAGTTTGATCTCCAGCTCGTTCGCGCGATTCTTCTCATTCTGAAGTTGAAGTTGGAGGGATTCTATCAAACGCCTGTCTCTTTGGCGATTAGCGGCATCTAAGCGTACCCGGTTCAGAATCTAACACAAGAAAACGAGTTTACACCGTAAGCGACAACAAGAACAGAAATCAGAAGCGGGGCATCACCACATTCAGATAAATCGCTCACCACAGTGTCAAGTGTCAGGGCGATGTCACCATACAAGGGCACTGCATTCAGTATATCCTCATCAGTGTACTTTCCAAAGTCAGAGGAAGTAAGCGCACCCAGAGAGTTCATGATAGGTCCAGAGACAGTAAAGGAAGTTTCAGCGTTAGAAGACGATCCCTTAGTAATCCGGGGCACGCGAGGAAGCTCCACTGGTACATCAGTAACAACCTTCTCCCCGTTGGGCGTCTCCAAGGGATCCTGTTGGTCTCCCATACCTTTCTTGTCGCCTTTGTCATCCGAGACATTCTCACTAAATAGCTCATCTTCATCGGAAAGTTCAATGACTGGGGACCTCTTTGATGGTGGCTTAGAAACTTGTTACCTCTGAGGGGATTGCGCCTAAGAGGATGGGGGTCAACATCACCTGCATCATCATCGTGCCTAGGGTGTTTCTGCACAAGGTGTCTCGTCATAACATGTGAAGGAAAAAAACAGGGGCAAGTACATGTACTTATAAGAAAATCATTGTGTTTGTTACCTTCCACTGGTCTTCCTCAACCCTTGTGCCAGCACCTCTTTTCCTAGACCCGACAGTCTTGGTGGAACCGACCTGAGATTTGAAAACAACAACAAATGACTAACTGACGCCCGAAGCTAACAAGATAAAAATCAAGAAATGCGCATACCTTATCAGCCTTGTCATCATTAACCACCTAGAAATAATAGGGCTCGGCGGGAAAAGTAGGAGACGGAAAGTCACCATGAAGGATCGGACCTCGGACAAGAAGTGGAACTCGGGGATAGATCGGATCATTAGAATGTCGGGATCGCTTGTTGGAACCCTGGACGATGGGATCGGAATCCAGCATCATCCTTTCAACACCCTTGGGCATAGCTTTGACATGATGAGGACTAGCAGCAAAACCGGCAAGATCGCCTAAGGTTGAAGTACCAGCTCGATACTTGACAAGGAAATTGGAAACGATATACTCGGGAGCATCCTCGGTTTTGTAGGTCGACCACTCGGCAACAGAACCGTGACCACCACGGCGATCCCTCCACTCGTTCATAATTCGGAAAGTATTGCCAATCCATTGAGACAAAGCACGGGAAGGCTTGATCTGAGAAAGGATCTCGTAAAAAAAAGGGCTATCAGGGTTGTACAGGGGAAGACGAAGGCCTAGCTCCAGTTGGCCCTGGGTGATGACCACACAATCAGCTGATTGCTCGTGCTTCTTCATATCGGACTTCTTCATGAGACCATTTCGGCCCGAGAGAAGGGTAACTTCGTAATTTTAAAGATTGTACTTCTCCTTCAGCTGCTCAATGAACTCTTCATCAGAGAGATCTTTCACCCTTTTCTCGGACCTGCACGAAATAGAAGGAGAACTATCAGAAAATATAGAGCTCATGGCGCGATTATCGTACCTGGAAGGACTATCAAACGAAAATAGAGAAGCAAGAGAGAAAGCCTCAAACTCGGAAAAAACATCATCGACAGACCTTTTTTCAGCCATGGAGGGAGAAGAAGCCATTAACAGAGATAGTGCAGAACTCGACTTTCGACGAAGAAAGATGAGGTGACAACAACTACTGTATCAATCAGCAAGGAGGAGATGGCGGAAGAAAATCAAGAAGGCTAGGGTTTTTTGGAAGCACAAAGTGATGAAGAAATCTGGGAAAGAAAGTTACAGTGGCGGACAGAAAGAGAAAGGATAAAGAAGAAGAAGGAGAAAAAGAAGCGGGCTATTTAAAGAGGAAGAGCTGTAACCGACGCCGACGGTTACAGGTAATAAAGTGAAGTTAGTGGGGCATTGCATGGCGGGATTCGCGGCATGAACGAAGACGTGGGCAGTTGGACGACGTTCTTCCACTCGTGTCTCCCACACGAGTTAAAGAAATGGCATAAATGTATGGGTAAATTATCCACAGATCCAGGTGGCAACATCTCAAGCCTTGGCGCACCTAAAAAATAAGGGACGCGAAGCATAGAGTGAAGACCAGCAGGCACGAGATTTAAGGTGGCGCGTGGATCGGGCGTGCAACTGTCGTACAAGACTTGACCCAGACCTCTGACAAAGCTGACAAGACGAGAAAGGGTGGTACAAACGAGGTGCAACGGTCAAAAGGATAATAAAGTACGTGATGTATCGGCCCATCGCTAAGGCGACAGATATGACAGGCGACATCGTGCCAAGAGAACACCCGAAGAGGTCGGCTCAGATGAGAGACGGGCGAGGAATCAAGATACGTCGGCCATAGGAGACGACATGAGTCGGATCGAGTACAGAACTGTAAAATGGATGTAACATGACCAACACCCTAACTTGGTTGTATGAAACTTCTCTTATAAATAGAGTGACTTGTATTCAAGAAAGGCAGGTTGTAATTTGGAGAGAGGGAGAGAAACTTGAGTTTTCACCAAGGAGACGTAAGTTCATCTTTGTAAGGAAGTCCGACTAAGAGCAACACCTTTGTAACACTTGGAAGTAATAAGATTCATCCTTTCACCTCCGTGGACGTAGGTAATCATACCGAACCACGTATATCTTGTGTTCATTGTTAAGTGTTTACTTTCATTCGACTTGAGTAGAAGCTTTCTATCCTTTGTATGTAGTTGGTAGTAAAATGCATCTACAATATCTTTAGTGAGATTTTAGTTAAGTTTAAGTTCAATATATTATACTAATTAAGAAATGCTAACATTACTTATCAAAATTATCGCTTTTATTATGCTTTATGATTAGTATTATAATATTTTTATTATTAACATTGATGGTTGGACTATTATTCACTACTCTTTCAATTATTATTAAGTTCCAAGAATATTATTAACATTTATGTGATTACAAATTGTTGATTTCTATGTATAAGTCAAGGTATTCAATAAATTTTATGTAACTTTCAAGATTTATCAATTGTGTTAATCTCACTATTTTCTATTGGATTATGTACGTGTTCATACTTTTTAGATTAGTTATTATCAAATCCTAAAGTATTGGTGTACCTAGAGCTGTCAATTTGTAACCCGGCCCGCGGGTTGACCCTAACCCGGCTTGTTTCAACCCGGACCGGCTGGGCTTGTTTCCTAAACGGGCCGGGTTAGGGTTGGCATATACAACCCTACTAGAAAACAAGCCGGGCTAGGTCTAACCCGAGGGTTACCAGCCAACCCGTCAAAAATGATGCGGTTATATTTAGTATCTAAATTTAACTTATAATCGGAGGTAATGGTAACATTTTACCTGCTACCCAGGTAAATGGTTACCCATCTCTTATCTATACCTGTGATGTTGATAGAAGACAGAGAAAAAAATAGAGACAAAAGATATTTTCTCTTCCCAGTCCAGTTCTAGATCTGAATCTGGTAAAGAAAGTGGTGAACTAATTTCTATGATTCTATCTAAAACCAAATAGATTCATCCTTTTTGTTCTTTTTTCACTTCTAACGTTGTGTTCTGATTCGATTTTGATGTGTATTAATTCGATTTGATTTGATTCGATTTTGTATTGACCAATTTTGTATTCGATTTGATTTTCAGGGGAGCTTACACTAGAACTGTCGAAGAAGAAAAAGAAAAGATTGGCAGATTGATTATACTTTTCTACTTTCCCTAAAAAAGGTGAGTAGTTCTAAGTTTATTAATTCCAAAATGCTATAATGGGATTGATTTTGTTGTATTTAAATATATGATCTCTTAGTCCGTAATTATTTAAAGAAATTTGAGTTTATTGATCGTCTCAAATTCATCTTTCTTCACTTTTATCAAACAGGTTGCGTTGCAGGCATAACTCCGGTTGTGGAGAGGTGTATTTCATCTATATTTTTAGCTCCTTTATGTCTTTTAATCCCTGCAATTTCGAGATCTAGACATCCCAAACAATCCTTGACATACACAGGTAATAAAACATCACCAATCACACTCATTTATCTTATAAAACTAGTGTACTTTAAATTGACAGCTCTAGCCTCCTTTTACATTGAAAAGAGATAAGCTTCTTCTATACATGTTGTTTGGCTTTTAAATTAGTGTACTTTAAATTGACAGCTCTAGCCTCTAGCCCCCTGTGAATCTATGATGATTGATGTAGCTCAAGGCTTACTAATTTTGATTTTCGAATTTCTTATGTAGCTTCATAAAATGTCAGTTGAAGAAGACCATGACGATGTCATGAGTGAAGAGGATATCACGGTAGTGGAGTCAATGACAGTTCAAGAGCAGGCTTCAAGGAAAAGGAAACTTACATCAATAGTATGGAAGGATTTTGATTGGTCACGAGATACAGATGGTAAAGAAAAGGCAACGTGCAAGCACTGTGGGCAGGAATATGCTTATGACAGTAAGAAAGGAGGAACATCTACTTTGTCAAGGCATTTAACTAAGTGCCCTAGACTGAAGATGCAAGATGTGGGGCAACTTTTGTTATCTGCAAATAATGGAGAAATGGCTACTCGTGCACGGAAAATTGATCAATCAAAGTTTCGGGAATTAGTTGCGAGAATAATTATTGGTAAAAATCTTCCCTTTAATTGTGTAGAATGGCCTGAATTTAGGGAGTTATGTAGTTATCTAAATGTTGATGTTGAAACCATATCAAGGAATACTACAAGGTTTGATATTCTTAAAATGCATAAGTTACAAAAAGAAGTTATTCGTAAGAGATTGCAATGTGCTCCAGGTAAAATGTCATTAACATCAGACATGTGGACCTCCGTCAACACCACTGGATACATAAGTTTAACCGTTCACTTTGTTGATCAAGATTGGGTATTGCAGAAGTTTCTTTTGAATTTTTCTCCACTGCCACCACCCCATACTGGTCTGGCACTCTCTGATAAGTTATTTTTTATGTTAAATGATTGGGGAATTGAAGGAAAAGTAACCAGCATCACTTTTGATAATGCAGCATCAAATACTTCATGTGTTAAAATTATGAAGAGGCGATTCATTGCAAGGAATGTTATGTCGGAAACTGGGAAAAGAAACTTTCATATACGTTGTTGTGCTCACATAATAAATCTTATTGTAAAGGATGGACTGACAGAGATTGATCCAGCAGTAATCAAGATAAGGTTAGCAGTGAAGTACCTTAAAGGTTCACAAAGAAGAAAACAAAATTTCTTGGATACTGTCAGCGATTTAGGAATGTCGGTGAAGATGGGTGTTCGGCAAGATGTCAAAACACGATGGAACTCTACTTATCTTATGTTGCAAAGTTGTATTTCATATGAAAAAGTCTTTACTCATTTGAGGTTGGTGGACCCTGACAATGCAGAGTCTCCTAACGGAGAAGAATGGGAGCAAATCAAAGTGGTCACGAAGTTTCTCAAGGTCTTTTATGACCTCACAACTCTATTCTCTGGAAACAAGTATCCTACTTCGAATTTGTACTTCGTTGGGGTTTTTCAGATTAAAGTATTATTAGAGCAAGAGAGAACTAATGAAATTGAGTTCATCAGAAATATGGCAAAGAAAATGCAAGAAAAATTTGCCAAGTATTGGAAAAAATTGAGTCCAATATTGGCAATGGCAGTAGTTTTAGACCCTAGATTGAAGTTTGAATTTGTAGAGTTTACTTTCCAAAAGGTGTATCCTACTGAGCGTGAAATGAATAAGGAAGTTGATATTATCAAAAAAAGGATGGCAGCACTCTATAAAGAATATCATACGGCATCAACTTTAAGAGGTTCTACATCCAATGAAACTCAGAATTCGGGTCTTGTAAATGGTGGGAATACTGGCCACAAAGGAAGTGCTTTCTTTCAGGTGATATTCATTAATTTGACTGCTTGAACATTTCTATAACTGTCCATGTTGAACTGGTAGTTAAGTTTTCAATTTTTTTGATGCAGGAATTTGCCGCAGCAAAACAAAATGGTGGCCAACAATCTGACAATTCAGAATCTGAACAATATCTAAGTGAGTCATCAGGCTCAATATCGAAAGATTTTGACATCTTGAAGTATTGGAGAAGTCAAGAACTACGATACCCAAATCTTACAAGAATGGCAACTGATATTTTAGCAATTCCTATTTCAACTGTTGCTTCGGAATCTGCCTTTAGCCTTGGGGGAAGGGTGCTTGACAGATATAGTAGCTCCTTATCACCTGAAAGTGCCGAGGCATTGATAACAACTCGTGATTGGATATATGGAATTGGTAAGTCGACAAGTCTTTGACTAATCTTTAAAGTAGTTGCAAGTGTATTTAACAGTATATGTGAGATTGATATTTACTTATTTTCAATTATATGTAGGAGCTGCATCAACTGATGTTGAGGAAGTGAAAGATAATGATATTAGTGAGGATGTATTGGCATTTGAGCTAGCAAACAACAATGAGGCAGTAAGTTCTTATGCGTCTAATAGTATCCGTACTGCAGCGATTTAAAGCGGGTAATTATGCAAATTCTATTTATTTACATAAACACATCCCTTTGTTTGATTTACTTTTTGCTGCAAATTACAGATCCATACCGGAGCGTCTTAGGTTGTGATTCAAGATTTCAAAGTTAGTAGAAATGTTTTAGACTTTAGGTATGAATGGAGACACAAGCCTATATCCTTATTAATGAATATGATACTTTTTGTGCAGGAAATGGTTGTTATTATGGTCTCATTTTCACTAGTGATGAAGTGTTTTAGACGGTATCGTTGTGGGCACTTACTGTAAAAGTGGAAGTTTGCATTTTTTGTTTTTATATATGTATGTAACTATGTATTCCATTCCATACTTCCACAACTTTGGTTTGGTTCATTTCAATCATGTTGTTTTAGTTGCATTTCAGAGTCTGTAATCTATTTTCAGTATGAGATTTTTAGTATTTAGACTTGTCACCTGTGGTGGTTTATCTTTTTATTACAGAAATAGTAAAGTGCAAATTTACCAGCCAACCCGTAACCCGTCAGAGCCAACCCGCGGACAAGCTAGGGTTGGGATTTTGGGCTTGTAGATGAATAGGACTAGGGCTAGGGTTGACCCTTGCTTGTCAACGGGTTGACAAGCTAGGGCCGGGTTGACCCTAGCTTGCCCCGTTGACAGCTCTAGGTGTACCCTACAATTTTTTTTACTTCATTACAATTACAAACAATCAGCAAACAAATCGATCAGATAAATATTTTAATTATTGATAGCTTTTAGTGATTAGGATTTATCTCAAAAACCCAACCCAGTTCTAAACTAATCTAGTTCACTAACTGGCACTGGCTATTTCTATCTTTTCCCATATAAGATCTACTAATGAGCTCTGATACCAACTTTGTAGCGCCCCCTAAGCTAGCAGCTGACTAAACCAAGAATTTAACTAAATAAAGAGGCACTAACGAATCTAAATCAAACACTTAAGCATTCAAATAAGAAAAATCTACTACAACTTAACCCAAAACTAGCCCCGCTCTGAAATATACATATATTTAAAATCTCCTCTCAAATGATACATATACAATAGTGATTTGGTTTACAAGGAATATGCAACATAATAAACATAGCAGAAGTTAATAATCTAGCGAACTCAACACTTGAAGCTTTTGCTGCTCTACTCTGATCTGTCACTGAAACTGAAAATGAGAATAATTAACATTTAACTTCTAAGTAATCATATGAAAGATGTGAAAACATTACATGTTTCCGAAGCATTAAACAGTGACCAAATCACTGAAATAAATAAACAAGTATATGGACAAACTCCTTCTTCAAACAATGTATAATATTGAAGCCCACTTCCACTCCGATTAGTAATATTGAAGCATACTTCTACTCCGACTACTTTAAAAGCACTAGATATAAATGTGAAGGAGCATATCCTATATACCACATGTGGAAATCTTTATTTCCCATAACAATTCAAGCAAACAGTACAAGTACTTTCCAAATTATGGAAAGATTAACAGAATCAACAGAATTATCGGAATGCAATTTAAACAAAGCATGGAATATACAAATAGACAATGCATGAGTTTGATAAGCATAAAATTTTGTAAAAACAACAATAATAATTACAAAAGAGTAAAATGTATTCCCACACCTTTTTTTGATGACAAGCCATGCCTACCTCGAGATCCACGATCCACCGGTTCATCATTTGAATCGATCGTTGTTAATAGTCTAACTGTTAATCATACAATCATTCTAAGATTTTATCCAAAAGGCTCACACAAGAATTGTATAATTCTATCTAATGGTTCTAATCCCATTATGATATCTTATTCTCTATCTTTAGTATAACTAAGAGTTTACTAATCCAATTAGATTGATTATGTAGTCCATAGCTAAGTCTTATGAATATCTACCACTTGTAGAATAAACTAAAGGCTTCAGACCATAAGAGGTCCAATTCAACTATATAAGATAACTATTCATAAGCCCAAGTTCTCTAAACATGCCCATTAACCAAAGGCCTGGTCCATCTGAGTCAACTAACGTCACTAACGGTCAAACTGGAAGTCACAGGTCAGCTAACAGTCCACATCTAAGTCCAGTCAAAAGTCAAGGTCGGGTCAAAGGGTTAACTCGGTCAAGGTCCACTGAGTCAAATCGATTCAACTCTGTGAAACAGGGTCAACTCGACTCAGTCAGATTAACTAAGTCATCTAAACAAAACTGAAATAGACTGAATAAGCTCAGTCAGACAAACTGAGTGAGCTAAACTGACTAGGATAACTAATAGGTCTAAAATTCTCACATAGCTGCAACTCTAACTGCAGTTCAACTTCAATCTATTCAATACTTCAACTCTGCTGGAATTCGATTTTATTAATCTTACACATTCACTATCAAATCCAACATAACCACTAAGACCAACTCCACTGACAACCATCACTTGCAACTCCATCTTTTCTCATTCTAAGCTATGTAACAAACCCATCATCCATCTTCATACACAACACCACCAGTTCATTTCCAAAACAATATCCACACCAACCTCAGTTCAAACTCCAACAACTGCAACTCCAATGACCCCTGCACCTGTGAATCTCAACACTAACAGTTCCACTCAAGTGCAATGACTCCAGCAAAACATAAATGTTCTTCATATCAAGTACTAAATATTCTTCCCTGCCAATTCAACATAATTCAACATTTAAAACAATTTGCATCCCCACCAATAACTTCTACAGTTCAGCAAAACAACCACTTCAACCGTGCAACCCTTCCAATTATATTATCTCACAGCCAACACTAACTGCAACTTCGGTTCCATTATCTAATTCTACTCAATTCAACCCTACTTTGTATCTCAATCACATTACTAGATACACAAATACAGTTGAAGCAACACCACCAAACATTCTCAAAGCCTCGGGTCCATTCAACACATATACCTCCATCCCAACTCTTAGTTCAATAAAAAATCCATGAACTCAGTAATGAAAATCAATAAACATTACTAAGTTAACAAAGAAGAACAAGTTACCTCACAACAGCTTGTCTCAACCAAATTGAAATCAAATACCACTCCCTGCAACTTTACTATCCTCTTCATTTTAATTACACCATAACCTTAAGACTCCACTTGCACTTCAGTTGAGATCATATCCCTTCATAAATAACTTCAATCATTCCCTCCATCTCAACCACCACCACAGTAGCCACATTATCAACATAAACTACCTTAACTCCACACCTGGAACTTTAGAATCACCACAACTACAACTCAACCAAAATTACAATGTCATTCTATACTTATCTCAATTACAACAATTCTACCAGCAGACCCAATCTCATCCATGCATTCAACAACCTCACAAAAGTCACAGAACAACATCACCATAACAACTTCAATATCCATAATAAATCTATTTGCTTACTACCCATCATCAATTGATCATATCCAAACACATACTCAATATTGAAATTGAACTGACCTTTATTAGAAAGAACAATTACCTCAACAATTGAAACGCCATCTCAACCATCTTCGTTACGTCAACCAGTTCACTACTCATAATAACATCACCACCAATTTTATCTTCCCTGATGTAGGACCAGAATATCGCCATGATATTACTCTTGCGAGATTAACAACACTTCTGCAAGCACCACCGCGAGTTCTTCAACAACACTTTGCGAGTATCACAAAATAATTTAAAAAAGTGATGTAATAGCTGACGAACGAAGAAACACGAGAAGAACATGATTGTCCTGCGATGGTTACAACGCCTACGAGAATTGACATTATAACTACTGCGATAATATCACAAGTCAGATCCGAAATTAAAGGACAACTTAGCTGTCATCCACTATGTAATTACCCTATATAAAGAGATCCAGTATGTTCAGAAGAGGATGATGTATTTTTGAATGTTGAGAAAGTCTTGAAGAGAGAGAAAGTTCTAGAGAGCGGTTGTATTCTTGATTTCTTCCATTTCTTGTAAACATTTCTGAGAATCAAATAAGAAAGTGTTGTTTTTAATCTTTAAATATGTGTTAGTTACTGTAAATTCTTATCTAGGGTGTAGTGTAGGTTTTCCTGCAACTACATTTTGGTGCCCGAAATAGGGATTGAATTAACGAAGATCATAGAAAAAGCGAGGTTAAAGATGAGAATTATTCAAGATTAAGAAGATAATTGAATAAATCGGTGAAATAGTTGAACGAACAATGGTTAGAGCTAAAGAGAATTGTAGGAAATTGGAGTTCGGTATGATAACAAGAACAATGGTCGACAAATTCCATGAAAACATTAAAGGGAAGATACATAAACGAGATTTTGAAGGAAAGAAAATTCTGACAGTGGAGAAAATATCACCATTGAAGGAGTGGGAAAAGCAGAAAATCACATTTACAACAACAGAAATACCAAAAGAAAATTTGAGTCATACATCTCCTTTGGTAATTACGGTATCCATTATACAAATGAAAAAGGGAAATTCAACAAGATCTGCAGAAGAATGGGATGTAAATAGAACTTTAGTGGACACAGGAAGTTCTATAAATGTAATATTTTATCACGCATTCAAGAAAATGGGATATAGAGATGAAGAAATGTCTTGTTCAACATATCATATTCATGGTTTTGGAAAATCTTTAACAAAACCTAAAGGAAAAATAGTGGTACGAATTCCGCTAGGAAAGATTGAAACACAAGTAATATTATGTGTGGTAGACGTGGAATCGCCGTACAACATGATATTGGGAAGACCATGGATACACACAATCAACGTTGTAGCATCAACATTACATCAATGCATCAAATTTCCTATGCCCGATGGAATTGGAGAAATTAGAGGAGATGTTGATCTTGCGAAGCTGTGTTATCAAATTGAAGTAAGAAATTATGAAGAGCGTCCAAAGCTGCGAAAAGCTCGCAGAAAGATGGCGAAAGAAACAAAGAAAGAAGAAGAATTTAAAGTTTACATGATAAGAGCAAAAGAAGGAAACAGAATACCCAGCGAAATCTCGCAAGAAGGAGATGAACTCATAAGAGTCGTAAAAACCTCAACACCAATGGGAGAGCCTGAAGCCAGCTACACCACAGCAGAGCCAACAAAAGAAGTAAATGTGGGAAGTAAATAAGAACCTAAGATGCTGAAAATTGGAACGAAGATGGATGCAGATGAAGAAGAGCGAACCGTAAACCTCTTGCGAGAATACAAAGACATCTTCGCGTGTAATATGAATGAGATGCCTAGAATAGACCCATCAGTTGCATGTCATAAGCTAGAAATTAACAAGGAGGTAAGGCCATTTAAACAAAGGATAAGAAAAATCGCAACAACATACCATTCTCAAATAGAGGAAGAATTACTAAAGATGCTCGATGCGGGAATTATAAGGCAGGAAAAATACCCGGAATGGATTGCAAATATGGTAGTGGTTCCAAAGAAGAATAAATTGTTAAGAATTTGTATAGATTTTACTGACTTAAACAAAGCTTGTCCAAAAGATAGCTTTTCATTACCAGATATTCCTCAAATGGTTGAATCAGCAGCGGGAAATGATAGAATATCTTCATTAGATGGGTATAAAGGATATAATCAGATCCCTCTCACTGAAGAAGATCAAGAGAATACCACATTCTTTTCTCCAAGAGGATTGTACTGTTATACAAAGATGCCCTTTGGTTTACGAAATGCTGGTGCAACATATCAAAGAATGGTGGAAAAAGTGTTTGCAAAATGGATCCATAAAACACTAGAAGTATATGTAGATGACATGCTAGTCAAAATTAAAGAAGCTAAAAACCATGTGCAAGATTTAAAGGAGATTTTCGATCAAATGCGACATTTTAACATTAAGGTGAATCCCGAAAAATGTACTTTTGGAGTAGCTTCAGGAATTTTTTTGGGGTACATTGTGTCAAAGGAAGGAATACAAGTTGACCCAGATAAAGTACAAGAAATTCGCGACATTCCAACGCCAACAACAGTAAAATATGTGCAGAAGTTGAATGGACTCTTATCCTCGCTAGGAAGATTCATCTCGCGATCTTCAAATAAATGCAAGTATTTCTTCAACATACTCAGGAAGGGTACAAAGTTCAAGTGGACAGATGAATGTGAGAAGGATTTTCAAGGGATTAAAGAATATTTAATAAACATATCTATCTTGCATAAGCCAGAGCCCGGAGAAGAATTATTGATCTACCTTGCGACAACTTCGCACGCGTTAAGTGCAGTATTACTGCGAGTAGACGCAGGAATAGAAAAACCAATTTATTACATCAGAAAAACATTTAATACTGCAGAGAAAAATTACTCAAAGATTGAGAAGTTAATTCTGGCATTGGTTTATGCAACCTTTAAACTTCGCATCTATTTTCAAGCGCATAAAATAAATGTATTAACAAAGGTACCTATTGAGTCAGTAATGAAGAATTCTAAAATATCAGGCAGGGTTGAGAGATGGAATGCACAAGTATGGCACTTTGAAATCAAATACGAAATCTTATCCTCGCCAAAATCACAAGCTGTAGCAGATTTTTTAGCAGAATTTCCCCTAGAAGATGATGAAGCTGTAGAAGAAATGATGGACATAGAGATCTAAAAGATCTATTAAAGGAACCCAATATGTAGGAAATATTGGTGGATGGATCATCAAATGGGGATGTTAATGGAATTGGAATTGTCTTTATTTCACCAGAAAGAGAAAAAATGGCTTTTTCATTTCGTTTGGAGTTCACATCCACTAATAATGAGATGAAGTATGAAGCTGTAGTGCATGCGTTAAAATTCGCAATAGAAATGAAGTTGGAAAATGCTAGAATTACTAGTGACTCGCAATTGGTCATTCGCCAGATAAAAGGAGAATACACAACAAATGAACCATCTTTGAAGAAATACAAGAACCTTGTTGAAGAATTATCTGCGAGAATTCCAAAAATAAAATGGAGACATATATCAAGAAAAGATAACAGACTCGCAGATGCTTTTTCTTTCATATCTAGTATGATGATAAATACAGTTGCGAGATGCATAAAATTTCAAACACTTGTATCACCCTCACTCAATAAGGAAGAAGAAGATGAAGTAGATGTGATGATGATAAAAGGTGGTGGAGAAGAACCAAAAGGCAATATTGCAAACTGGCGAGCAGAACTTCATGCATATTTGGTAAGATGGGAGATACCAAGAAATAGATTAGAAACACATAAGTTAAAAAGCCGAGCAAAAAATTATGAATTAAGAGATGGAGTATTATATCGCAAATCTTTTAATGGACCATCGCTAATATGCTTGACACGGGAAGAAGGACAAAAGGTGTTAAAGTTGTTGCATAGTGGAGACGCTCTTAATCACAATGGAGGAAGATCTTTGGCATACAGAACAAAAATGAAAGGTTATTATTATCCATACATACATGAGGATGAAAATCAACTTTCAAGACGATGTGAAGATTGTCAGCGATATGGAAATAAAATACATGCACCAGGGGCACCATTGTCATCCTAAACCAGTATGTGGCCTTTTGGGAAATGGAGACTGGATATTATGGGACCATTTGTACCAGGTTCTGGACAAAGAAGATATTTAATTGTCGCTACAGATTATTTCACAAAATGGGGAGAAGTAAAGGCAGTGAAACACATCCGCGACAAAGACATTTTTACATTCATATTTGAAAATATAATTTGCAGATTTGGGATTCCTACACAGTTGGTATCTGATAATGGAAAACCATTTGAAGGACAGAATATCGAATTGTTACTTAATGCATTTAAGATTAAATGTGGAAAATCAACACCACTATATCCAAAAGCCAACGGACAGGCAGAGGCAACAAATAAGACAATTGCAGATATATTGAAGAAGAAATTAGAAGGACACCACAAGGCATGGTGCGAGCAAGTACATAATGCAATATGGGATTACAATACAACTAGACGGGAAGCTACTGGAATGTCACCTTTTTGTTTGACATATGGAGTTGAAGTTGTGTTACCAACATAAATTGCTATTCCTACAACAAAAAGATAAGCTTGGGAGAAGAATCTTAGTGCTGGTATGATTTTGAATAAACTTGATGAGTTGGAAGAGAAGAGAGAAAAATCCCTACAACATATGGAAAACTATCAGCGGAGATTAGCTCGCGAGTATAACAAACGTGTAAAAATACGTAAGTTCCAACCAGGTGATTTAGTATTGCGGGAAACACCAGTGTATCAGCGAGAAAATGGTTAAAAATTGGCGAGAAAATGGGATGAACCTTACATCATTAAAGAGATAGTTGGAAATGGGGCATACAAATTAATGGACCCAGAAGGTAGAGATTTTGGTCAGAGACTTGATAGACCATGTAATATATTATATCTGAAAATATATTATCAATGACAAATTCTGCGAGATTAGAGATGCTGGAATATTATT
Source organism: Papaver bracteatum (assembly GCA_023529315.1). Classification (NCBI taxonomy): domain Eukaryota; kingdom Viridiplantae; phylum Streptophyta; class Magnoliopsida; order Ranunculales; family Papaveraceae; genus Papaver; species Papaver bracteatum. The sequence continues at coordinate 38,832 of JAJJWX010003467.1, read as the reverse complement.
TAATGAAACAGTTAATAAATTTTTCTTTCTCTATCACAACTGCGAGATTCTTCCAATGACAGAGCAAATGAGAAATGCGAAAATATCGCAAGAAACGCGAATAAAATTTCACAGAGACATAAGAATGGGACGAACCTTTATGGCGTACACCTAGTTCGCGAATAAAATTTCGCAAGAGACAAATGTAAGACCTAAAGTACGTCATATAAGGGGGCATCTCTTTGTATGGCTCAGGGATAAGGTTATACCGCTGCTGGAACCTGAGTCATGGAGATGTTGGGGTTAAAGAAAACCTATCCGGGGGAGGTACCTTGGATTTCCAACTGTATAAGGTTATACCCTGGTTGGACGACCGAGGGTCTCTTCTAAGGAGTACAGAGTATGACTAAGGCGCTGAGGTACACGGTTGAGCCAAGGGTGCCCGGGGCGTACGAAACTACCCTGGCCATTCTTGGCAAGTCTTGGCTATAATGCACTCGGCCCAAAGAAAACCCCACTTAGGGTGCAGTCTTGTAACTATAAGCCATATAGACATAAACGACAAGAGGCTGCAAAAATAGCTGGTTATTGTTAATACCGGATGGGAGGAGCTAGTCTTGTATGGCCGATGTGCCCTCCTTGAAGGGGCAACCAGGGGGAAGATAAGGGCGGAACCCTCCATTAGGGAGCTGATAAGTATCTAAAGACGTCAATGTCATGGGGATTTATGATCGCAAGAACATTTAGACCAGTCATATTTTCGCGTGACATATACTATACAGAGGCGAAAAGCCATAACAAAAAAGTTAAGATGAGATCAATGGGTTTTTACATGAAAGTATAAAGACATCCTGCGATTTCATCGCAAGACGGCAATGTCATAGGGCTTTGTTCTCGCAAGGGGGCTTAGGCTTGTCATATTGTCGCAGAGAAATTGAAAAAATACGGATAAGGCAAGATCAATGGGTCAATACATGCAAATGTAAGGACGTCCTGCGATTTTGTCGCAGAAACAAAAATTTGGCAAAATAAGACCTTTAACTAGGAAGGCAAAATAAGACCAACAGAATAATCCCAAACATTAACTATTTTCTTTTAAGGATGCATGAAAGATTTGTTTATCACAGAAGAGATGATGATATAAATAATATCTTTCAGGATTTTTTCAGAATCACATAGCAGGATTATTCATAATTTCGCAAAAGTATTCATAATATCGCAGGTACTATTCGCAACAAAGTACGCAAGAAAAGACTTGTTCAATACAAGAAAGATAATGAGGGGCAAGTATGGGAATTGATAAATAAAATATCATTATCTTCCTTGAGAATATTCAAAATGATAGAAATAAAATTAAATTCCAAAGTCGCATAAAGATACATTGCTCGCAAGAAAGAAAAAGAAAACAATAACACAATTCAAGCTTCAGAATTGGACTCGCCAGCTTCATTATTCTTGCTAGTGTTATTAACGTCATCAGTATTCTTCTCATTACGGTTAGTTCGAGCTTCCTCTTCTTCCAACTCTTCGCCAACAATTGCTTCACCACCAGCAGCAACTTTTCTAGGAGGACTTTTTTCTTCTTCCGTTGAATCTTCTTCTTCACCACTTGCATAGTTTAGATCATTATCCATGGGAAGAGTAATTTCATTATCATATAATTCTAAAGGATCAACGGATACAGGAGGGAGAGAATTGGATATCAGAATATCATTCACAAGAACTTCAGCATTAAGATGAACTTTGCGAAGGAAGCCTCTGTCGCGATTTCTAATCTCCATATTTTTGAAATATTCAAGGTAGTCATATCTCCTCTCTGCTCGATCAGGAGATAGAACAAGATTGGCAGTAAGCACTCCATTTTCTTTGCGAACTTTAGCCAGTTTTTCAGTCAGATCAGAAATGGTAGAATGAAGACTTTTTTCTGATTCTACGAGATAAGTTGATAAGAAAATATTCAGATAGAAATCTCGCAAGGAATATAGCAGAGAAATTAAATATAAATAAATAATACTCCCTCTGTCTTTTTTTATCTGTCCTAATTTCTACTTTGGTCTGTCTTTTTTTATCTGTCCGCTCTGTTTATAGACATACTTTTCCCTTAAACTATCAAATATACCCTTTATTTTTTATAATTACAAAATCATTTCTAATATAAACTTAATTCTAAATCATAAATGTCATCACCATATATAAGGAAAAAAATCCATTCAATATGTTTTCATATTAATTGTCATTCCTTTTTTAAATAAAAATATTTATGAGTAGTTATTACATTCCTAATACTTCTATTTAGTTTTGGTAATAAGTTAAAATTAAATAGGTTAGTCAAGGGTTGGTCATGACTTTTTATAGGAAATCCTTATTATTTTGACAAAGTCAATTAGGACACTTATTTTAAGACGGAGGGAGTAACAATTAAGGCAGTCAAAATGACTACCTTCTTTTTGAGAAGTTAAGTTTTGAATTAGTGTCAAGAAACAATTCTCCCATTGATTCATGGCATCATCAAATTTATCCCCAACTATACCCTTCAGGCGAGATTTTATGTTTTCTTCTTTGGAGAGGAGATACGAATTTTCTTTTGATAGTAAGGAGTAAGATTCTTCTAATTGAGAATATTGATCTTGGAGTTTACTGGCCTTTAAACTTAGAGTTAGCCTACCCTTGATAAGTTTATCTTTCTCAGCGGCAGATGATTTAGTTATTTCCTTGAGTTCATCTTTTAGTGAACGAAGAGATTGTTCTTGATTGTTGCACACTTTTTGAAGAATATTTATTTTCTACGAGGAGATCACCATCTTGTTTAAAAGACTACGTTTCTCCTGAGACAAAGTATTGTTTTCATCTGATAAAGTTTTCATCGCCAAGTTAGCTTGGGTTAACAAATATGAGAGACGAGTAACTTCACTACTTAATAGATTTTGCCTTTGCGCTAATTGATCGTTCTCATTGGTAAGATTATCTATTTGATCGATCGAATATGTGTAAAGATTATCTAATCTATTATATTGATCCATCCAAGAATCTCTCTCAACACGGAATTCTTCAGCAACATACTTAGATTGAAATATTTTCATTAATCGATTCTGATTTAAAGATAAATAGGCAAACCAAATATTTAAAAGGGAATTGAGTACACTAAAGATGAAAATCTACTAGAACAGAAAAATTAGAGGCAAAAGCTGAGGAACTATACCTTTTAACTTCTTGTTTTTATCGCGAAGATTTTCGCAATCTAGTAAAGAGTTGCGAAGCTTGTGATCAAGAATATCACATTCTGAAGCTTTGGCTTGGAGACTTCTCTTTATAGCTTCAACTTCATTTTCTAAAGACTCTCGCGAAGTAGTTCGATCAAAACCAAAATATTTGATTAAAGTCTCGCAAACGTCATATTTGAAAGGGCCAGTAGAAGATTTCCTGGCATCATCTAAAATGTCAGACAAAACTTTAAAGGAAGCATCAACCCCTACTGATGCTTATTTAGATGAGGGAAGAGGTGCAGAGGGTGAAGTGGTAATGATGGCGAGTTGGATATTAGAGTCATTTGCGATGGTTGCATCATCAGAAGGTGGAGTGTCTGGAAAAGTAACGGTTGGAAGTAAAATAGGAGAGGAAGAAGCTTTGTTCATAGCAGTTTTTGGAGCCTCATTTATTGGAGGATCAATGGCATTGGGGGTATTGATAATGATATTCTCGCAGATAGAGGATGGAGGTTCCATCTGCGAAGAAGTAGAAATAGATTTTGAAGATGAAAATTTGGGAATAGTAATATCTATCTCAAGATCCTTGGTTTTGCGAGGTTTCTTGCGAGGTTTAACAGTATTTTTATCGCCCTGCGAGTAATAATATAGATAAGAAACAGAGGCAACAATATTGTTATTAAGAAAATAAGTGTTTCTTACTACATTATGACTCGCAGGCTTCCTTTTCTTTTCAGTAAGTTTTTGTTGTGAATCTTCAAGAAGATTAGGGTTTTGATCGACAAACTGGGTGTTGGGTGCAGTTCCACTGAAAAAGAAAACATAGTATGGGAGTTATATAGAATCAAGCAAAAAAGATCAAATAGGGTGAATAAACATGATTCAGACAAGCAAAATCAAGTTTAATAATGTCAGAAGAACACATACCTTGATGATTCCATTAAAGAAGTAGCATGGGAGTTTGCAGAAAAAGAAAGTTACAGGTAGAAAAAATTTGCAGAGAACGAAGAGGTGAAAAAGACGAAGAAGTAAAAGAAGAAAAAATATTTCCTTAATAGGTTCTCTCTTTTATAGATAGAAGAATGGTAACCGGATAATAAAAGGTTAACCGGTAAAAAGTGGAATATTCGACACGTATAGGCGGTTATACTTAATTCACGGAGCCTTGTCGGGGAAAGAAGATAAAACGATGAATAGCTGCAGCATTTTGTTTCTCATGATTTTTCCTCCTTCTCAGAAAAGACATGAGAAAAGGCAAGATGTAGGACCAGAATATCGCCATGATATTACTCTTGTGAGATTAAAAACACTTCTGCAAGCACCACCGCGAATTCTTCAACAACACTTTGCGAGTATCACAAAATAATTTAAAAAAGTGATGTAATAGCTGACTAACGAAGAAACACGAGAAGAAAATGATTGTCCTGCGATGGTTACAACGCCTGCGAGAATTGACATTATAACTACTGCGATAATATCGCAAGTCAGATCCGAAATTAAAGGACAGCTTAGCTGTCATCCACTATGTAATTACCCTATATAAAGAGATCCAGTATGTTCAGAAGAGGATGATGTATTTTTGAATGTTGAGAAAGTCTTGAAGAGAGAGAAAGTTCAAGAGAGCGGTTGTATTCTTGATTTCTTCCATTTCTTGTAAACATTTCTGAGAATCAAATAAGAAAGTGTTGTTTTTAATCTTCAAATATGTGTTAATTACTGTAAATTCTTATCTAGGGTGTAGTGTAGGTTTTCCTGCAACTACACCTGACTTCCTTTACAAACCGTAATTTCTTCAATTCTTCCCCAGAACAGCTCTAATATTTAATTGACTTCACCCTATTCTTCAATAGACCAAACCCATTATTAATCCTTAATATTCATTACCAACCGAACTTCCAGTTCATCTTGAGAAACCCCCGCTTATCGATTCATCACCGAATAAACTTCAGAACTTCAATTAAGCACCAACCCCTTCATTCTTCTTTCATCTGCTACTCAATACACTAATCAATTCCACGAAAACTCAATCAAGGTTCATCTTCCTGAAACCCTAACCTCAATTCACAGCAGAAACTCAATCTTCTTCATCTCGTGCTCAAACTATCTTCAACACCATCACCAACAATCACCGACTACTAAAATATCTTCTCCATCTTCTTCCGAACGCAGAACCTCCATTTGATTCTCTCAAATTCGTTGGAGAACAAGAACATGAGAAGAAAGAAAAGATAAAAGAAATAAGAAGAAGAACAAGAAAGAAAGAGAAAAAGAATACTGAATGAGCTTATCTGCTCGATTGGTTTTGATAAGTCCAACGACAAATGATAAACACAATCACCCAAATGATATGGGAAGTCCAAGTCGGTTTGATATCAAAATGACTATTTTTCCTTTCGACTAATCTGATGAAATCTTCTTCATCTGGTATCCGAATGACACGTTCGAGTAGTCCATTCTGTCTAACCTTTCGAGATCTATCTAACGATACTAGTTTCGTATCTAAATCGTTGTTAGATTAATTTTTATTAATTAACGTTTGTTTTAAACTAATCGAGTTATTATCGTCTAATTAGTCACTTGACCAGTCTAATAGTGTTGACGAGCTTGAGGGTCATTACAGTTAGCTTAGTAACAAAGCATTCAATATTCACCGTTATATGAAAACCTAATTAGATACAAGCTAATATTTATCAACCGTTAGATCAAAAATATAGCTTGTTATACACACATGTACTGCACATTTGTAGGCTCGTGAAAACCGTACCCAAACTTGTACATTAGTTGGTTCAACACTAGTTAACCAAATGGTTAGCCAAATGATAACTTTCATATCAACCATATTCTTATTCACCATAACTAGTCCAAATGACTCAAATGAACTAGTTAGAGAGTTGTTCAATTGCTTAGATCTTTATGTACTACACAAGACACAATTGAAGCAAAAACGATGTGATTCACTCGAATCGATTCATGAACTATAAAGCTACGGTTTGCAATAGGATTCCTTAGTTTATTAAGATAAGTTCACAAACATCATTTTTAGACATAACCTACTCAAGTTCGTGGAATGGGTTCGCGGACTTAAGTTTCCGGATGGAGTTCACAAACTCCAGCATAAATTCTAGGTCACGAACTTTTGCCAGTTCGCGGACTGAATCTCACACACTTCTCTGGTTTTCACTTGATCAACAAAGTTCGCAAACTTCGGTTCAAGCACTAAGAAATTATACATATATGTGTTGCCACAACAATGCTTATATCCTTCAATGGTTATATTATCTAAACTCTCATTTCAATCATTGAAACATTCTCAGAGGGCGTTATATAGTTGTTATTCACAAACTATTTAATGTCAGAGCAATTTCCAAAATGATTGAAACATAACATAACTTTCGTCACTAGGTAAAGATGAATTTGGATAAAGCGAAAGCTTTACCAACACATATTTTGAGAAATAGAAAAGCGAGATATACTCAGCTCGAAATATCATATGTGTATATTCTTAGTCTATATAGTAATACGACTTTTGTCTCAAGATAGGAGATAAAATAGATAGACTTTTGAGTGATAGATAAGTTCAAGTCTCCACATACCTTTTAGTCGATGAAGATCCACTGGTTCCTTGAGTAGTCCTTCGTCTTGTATGATGATCGCCATGGAGTTCTTGATCTCAACTACACTTTCTATCCTAGTCCGAGACCTTAGCTATAGTAGACTAGAAATCAAAGACTTTATAGTTTTGATCACTAATATTGACAAACATGCATGAAATAGCAACGCATGCGAGTTCGACCGAGCAATGCTATAACAAACTCACACATATGCAAGTTCCTTCCGCGGAAGTTTAAGGAAAACCGTTCATAAACTCTCCATTGTGAATCAAATATTGACGACTGTAAGAGTAGAAAGAGAACAATTCAAAAACTCCTTTCCTGACTGACTCTCTACATCTGATTTTGATATTTTATGTCATTTTTGTGTTTAAAGCTACAGGTATTGGCACTTTTTTGGTATGATACTGTAGGTTGACGGCTCTAATGCACACCCCACAATTTTAAGGCGAAATCAAGGTAATTTTCCTATAGGTATTGTGGCACATTTAATCTATAGAGCAATATCAGTTGTATATTTGTATGTCATCTCTCAAAGTAGAATACAATTTTGGTACATACGCTTACATGTTGAAAGAATTCATAATCTGATTAAAAACAACATTTGGGGCGATGAGCTATCCCATCTGACTGATGTTAGAAGGAAGCTCAACAAATAAATAGACAACAAGATCAAGATAAGCATCATTAAGAAGCAATATAGTCCTAAGCTTAATAAAGCAATAATTTCCAGCGTGTACCTTTTAACAAAAAATAAATAAAAATGATTCATCTGATGCTTCCTTTAGGCCAAACACTATGGTTCTCCTTTTTCCTACCCTCTCCCTCATATGTTGGGAAAAAACCAAAATCGCAACCACTATGGTCTTCCATATCCCTACATGTGTAGGGATATTCCTCCCTTTCTCTACAAGGAGGATCACATCTGATCCGGGTAGTATGGAAGGGAAATCACACGGCTACTCAGTTGGCGTATGAATTTATGCTTTACGGCTACTGAGTATCTGTTTTTTGTTTATAAGTTTTACCTTAAAACTTTCTCTTTTCACTCTTTTTTTTTAACTAAAACTTTTTTTTTACCTATTATATCTTTTTTTACTATAAAATATATTTTTTTACCTAGACAAATATATTCTTATTGAAAAAAAAACTGGGAAAAAAATACGGCTACTCAGTTGTCGTTTGGCACTATTCATACAGCTGCTGAGTAGCCGTATCGTGTAGGGAATGGAAAAGAGGGCACCATAGTGAGGTTGTCTTCCTTGTGGTATCCTTCCATTTATTTGAGGGATAGGGAAGGGATGCCCTCTCCCATAGTGCTTGGTCTTAGTTCAATCAAGTAATACATACCAGGATATGAGTGTGTGAAATATAAAGGGGCGTATAAAATTTAGGAACAAATCTAAATACGTTGTGATGGTGTAGTGGTAATTGGGTGATCTGAGTTTTCTTTTTTTAATATAAATTTTCTTTTGTCCTTCTTACAGATAAATAAATATTATCTTATAGAGCAAGTTTATAGATGTAATATGGTTACTCTACCACAGAACCAGGGCCGACCTGAGATTTTGTTGCCCCAAAGCAGCAGTAATATTGTTGCCCCATTTATCAGCTCTTAAAGCATGACCAACTTCACCTCTTATTTTACAGAGAAGATTAAACTAATGAACAAGTGGTAATTACAGCCATTGAGCTATGTTTCACATACTGTATATGTAACACAGTCTCCTGGTTGATAGTTGATTCTGATAATTGAGTTGGGGTTCAAAATTATTTGCCCTAAAAATGCAATTTAGTAATACTAACTGAAATCAAAAGATTAGATTCAAATTAACCATATAAAATATAAATGATAATCTATGATCTTATAATTGAATTTAGGGTTTAATTTTTACTTACCGTGGGGATGATGGCTCAAGTGGAAGTGGGTGTAGGGGAGAAGAAGAAGAAGGGGTCCGAGAGAGAAAAATTGGTTTCTCAAATATATCTGATTTATTTTTATATATTTAGCCGTAAACCATTAAAGCCGTCCATAATTTATAATATGCCCCTATATCTTTTAGGATAAAGTCCTTTTCTTATTTGTAATCATGATTTAATCCTTCTGTTTTGATTATCCCACAAAAACACCCTTGGACGAAATACTAATTTTGCTGCCCCTTTACTGTGTTGCCCCAAAGTCAACCTTAGTTGACCTTCCCTCAGGGCCGGCACTGCACAGAACGGTGACTATTATTGATTTTTTTCTGGAATTAGAATTTTCGGGTCAGACTGACTTATCTCAAGTAAAAGTATCAAATGTCAAAGCCTTTTATATTTTTGTTTTGCTTCACATTCTCTAATCTGAAAATGTTAGACCTTAAGACCTTGGGTTATGATAAATTAAAGAATTTAAGTACCATTGCTAGACTAAAGACATCTACGAATATTTCGAGTTAGTCTTATTAACGAGTTTTGAAAATGTTAAGACCTTTAGACCTTGGGTTATGATCATTGAAATTTTAACATACCATTGCTTGACCAAATACATATACGAAGATTTTGGGTAAGTTTATTAATGAGATTGTGAACTCTAAATCTAAAATTGCACTCCTTTATTATATTATCCCATTTGGATGTGAAAAAATCCCCCATGTGAGTGAGGATAGAGAAGGTTAATTTTTTATTTTGTTTCACTCCCACTGTTCATTACTTGCTTCATAGAATTCTGGTTTATATAATTCCTGAAAAAAACATTCGAAAGTTGTTTCATAATTTACTGATCATTACATCTCTATACATACCGATTTTTTTCATTTAGGGTATTGTTGTAAGATCTTGATGTGACTAATATGAAGATTTTAGCGAATGGAGTACTTAGTGCATCCGTCCTTCTAATTTTGTAATATTGGTGTCCAGGTCCCATGAAATCAAACTTTTCAATAGTGTAGATGGGGCAAAACGAATTGCTGGTTTTTACGGAATTGAGGAGGCGACCGTGCGGAGGAGACTCCTTGAACCGGGATAAATGTTCAACCTCACACAGATGCACTGTAAGAAGGGAGTGCTTTGAATTCGAGAGATCAATCCGTAGTACTCCGGCCTAAACCAAGATAATGGCTGTTCCAGGGTAAATTTGGTCACAAGAGAGGATGGGTCGATCTGTAGGAGGAAAGCTGAGAAATGTGTGGAATCAATGGTAATCAAAGATTGTAGGTATGTTGTGAATTCTGAATATGATAAGTTCTGAATGATTAAAATTGCTCAGTTGAGAGTAATTGCTCAATTGATGAGTTGTTGATCTTGTGTTGTCTGTGAGATGTGAAATCGTTGTATCTGTTGATCTTGACATTCCTCTCGTTTCGTATTTCAATCATGATTCAGAGACTTATTTATATTGCTGGAATTGTAGACACCATGATCCCATGAAGTGTGACAGTTGATGGAATCAAAGAGTGGAGAAGTGGAAATCGTGTTTGAAACCAGTTGCTCATCGTGCGGAGACTTGGTTGATTTTCTATCCACTACTTTGTTAATTCCTTCAAATGAATGCACGACTTGATCACATTCCATTGTGTGTTTGAATACACGTACCGTAGACCGCCAGACCAAAACCCTAGTTGATATCCCCCCAAGTGACATGATTGACATCTCGAGGTTAGTTTAATCAGTTGTTGACTTCATGTTTTAATGGGACGATGAGTCCATGTATTTACTGAGTTGAACATAATTTTGTAAAATATTCTGAAACTCATAAATTGAACATGTATGCTGAGACAGTGGTGTAATTCTCACATTGATAGCTGAGGTGAGCAAGTATTTCTCTGATTTGTTGAATATTTATAGTTGAACCAATATTCCTTGATTTGAGCAAGTATTGCTCATCTAAGCAAGTTATGATCATCTGAGTGAATTATTGGTAGCGTGACCAAAATAAAATATTAATTAAAATACTGGTAGTTGAACCGAGTATAATTAATAAGAATACTGATCATGAGATCGTCATAAAATTATTAGTGTTTGAATCTGGAATTATGGTCCTTGGACTCGGAAGCGCTAATTTGATCAATTGATGGTTTATTTGAAAATTAACCATGGAATGAAGGAGGGACGGATTCATGGGACCGTGGGTCGACCATGCAGCTTCCCATATGCTCGTGTGAGAAAATACCAAGGCCTCTTGAAGAGTTGGTGATTTTTTGATGAAATAATGATTAAATGTTGGTTTAATCATTTATTCGAAAATGCTCGTCTGAGCCTTAGGTAATAAAACCTAATTAATTATGAAGAGATGAGGAACCGACCAAGGGGTCATGAAACCGGCTCTGGGTGGTCACGGGATCAAATGATGATCGTCTCATGAAGTTCCAAATTGTTTGGAAGAGTTTTGGACCTAATACATGCAATTGCGCAAATTAGGTCAAACCGTGAAAATACACGGGACCGGCTCATTGCGAGCCAAGGAGACAACCCTGGTCAGTCAAGGTAACATGCTCACGTCGTCAAAGTGTTCGTATCTCAGTTCTGAGAATTTTGATATTTTCTGGCTTGCAGTTGAGCATCCATTTGAGAAAATATGAAGAAATCAGGGATTTTTGATAAAACAGTCAAAACCTTCATGAGATGAAGGAAAATAATAAAAAATGAAGGAATCATGAAATGTGGGACCAGTCATGGCCAAGGCATGGCTGGACGGCCAAGGAGCCCGTCCCACAATGTTTTCCTATTTTTTATAATATTTTTCATGATTTTAGGGAAATATGATAAAACCAAGGAATTTGTTAAAACTAAGGAGTTTTGTTGAAATCAAGGAGTTTCCATGAGATGAGGAAAACATAAAAAATAATAATAATAAAATAAGGGACGTGTGGGATGCGTGGGACTGCCTTGGAACATGGTTGGCCGGCTAGGGCCCGGTCCCGTTCGTTTTTCCCTAATTTTATGTATTATTTCATGATTTAAAGGAATTTTCATAATTTGAAGGAAATATCATGAGATCAAGGAATTTCATGGGACCAAGTAAACATGAAAAATATAATAATAATAAAATGGGGCGTGTGGGGCCAACTAGGGCTTGACCGGCCGGCTAGGGCCCGGTCGCACGGGTTTTCCCTAATTTTATATTATTTTTTCATGTGATTAAGGAAATATCATGATATTATTGAGTTTTCATGAAATTAGGGAAATAATAATAAAATAATGATGAACCATGAGGTGTGAGGCCGGCTTGGACCAAGGCATGGCCGGTTGGCCAATGGTCACGCCCCACAATTTTTTCCCCTAATTTATATTATTTCCTTGGTGTGAAGGAAACACCATGAAACTGAGGAGTTTCCTCAAAACAAAAGATATTTGTTAAAATGAAAGGTTTTTCATGAACTCAAAGAAAATAAAAAAAATATGATAAAAATATGCAATTGGCGTGAGATTAACCACGGCACGTCCGGCCGGTCAGTGGGCCCATGCTCCCAGCGCCTTGGTTAATTTTTAATTATTTGTTATTTTCCGTCCTATTTTTCATAGGTTCATCATTTTGTCGTATTTTGAAATACTCGTTCGTGCAGTGATTGTTAGTGCATCGTCGTTGAGTACACTTACACCATTTGAGTCGGGGCTTACTCGGAGGTAGCTCAGACACCCGTGCATTGAATATTTATTACTAACCCATGGATTTCTGCTAGGAAGAACCATGGTTTGCAGTAATGAAATATCTGCGAAAATATTTGAATATTTTCGGAAATTCTGTGGATGAATCCAAGAATTTAGGAATAATTAACTTATGGATTTATACTAGCTGAGCAACCTGTCTGGGAGCCTTAATTATTCCGATATGAGCTTGCTGGAGTGTCATATCCTTTATATAGTCAGGGTAAACTCGTTGTTTGTATCCTGAAGACGTTATCGTTCGATACTAGCAGAGCAAGCTGTCTAGGAGCCGTCCATCTTGTGATACTATATAGAAATAATTACTGAAATGTTCAGTATTCATGAGATATGTTGTTGTCTGGCCATGAGACTACATCTCTACATGTACTCTGAGAGAAGGTATTCTCAGTCAGAGGATTCGATGAGAGACCCGTGTCTCAATACTCACGTCTAATCACTGGATCAGTGGTTCGTATAATTATGGGTTTACGATTTTAGCCTTTGTCGAAAATCCACCATCTACATTAAGTCCCCTACTTAGTGAGGAAAGCTGTGTTCCTCAGTCAGCACTGAATGGTGATTTTCCGGTCATAAACAATATCAGTAATTTAACTTAGTCGTAAGTTAAGATATTACCGTATTTCAACTGAATGAGAATACCATGACTTGAATGAAGATCCTAGTGGCATGATAGAGTGTCATTTGGTGAGCATAGATTGGTGTTGAACCGCTGATTTGGACGATGGGACCTTGGTCGTTTAGGATTCGCGGGCCGGGCCCAATAAGTAAATCCTTGTAAAATTAGGTTTTGGAAATAAACTTTGATATAAAAGGAATTTATCCTTTTATTTTTTTTATTTCTTCTTCACACGACCAGAGCTCCACCACGCCTTCATCACCTTCATGCCAGGGAGGAGGAAGAATTTCTCCGGAGTTCAAGCGCCGCCGACGTCCGACCAGGTACGCGTGATTTTTTTTTTTTTGCTGATGTTTACTGATGTTCATGAGTTCTATGAGTTGTTCATATCTTGATCATGATAAAATTATATACATGTGCATATATGAGTGTGGGTTTCGTCGAAAACCCTCGTTTTTGAAAACGTATGTTCGTTTGATCGTTAGTTTTGAAAACTAATAATAATCCTTGATTTAGGAGAAAAATTTTATATGAAGATTTATGTCTAGTGATAAAACTATGTTTATGAGCTTTCATGTAAGTCAAAGTTTTATCATGAAAAGATGAATTTTCATAAAACCGAAATAAACCCTCGTTTTAAAGAATGATGATGATACGAATAAAGGGTTTTTCTTCTTTATATATATATGAACTTGTGTCTAGTGATAAATTTTTTCTTATGAGCTTTCATGTAAACCAAAACTTTATCTTATAATGTGTATGTTTTCACAAATTGGAATAAACCTTCGTTTCAAAGATGTATGACGATACAAATGAAAAGTTTTTTTTTTTTTTTTATAAGACCATGGTTTATTCATGGTTTTTTTTTTTTGAAACTGTGGAGTGTCCACAAATTTTATTTTATGATGAAATAATGTTTTAGTTTTCGTAATTCCATGGTGAATGTTCACACAGTAGAAATATTCATGATTTTATGAAAAATCTAAGTTTTGTTCGTCTTTTGTAGATTTCGAAGAAACGAACGATCTTGAGGTGTTAACTCTAGCATTACTATCACTACTGTTAGTGGAAGCGTAAAAGGTAAGAGTTAAGAATTACCATTTTTGTCAATGGATCTATTTGCATGTTGGTAATCTTTTGTGCTTCTGATTCCAGAAAATTTCTGACAACAACGATTACGATTATTGGTATTCCTCTTCTTTAACTCTTCTGATGAGGATTCCAAGGCTCCTATAGCGAAACCAAAGGCTAGATCTACTCAAGATGAAGGAGCGAAGCCTTGAATGAATGAAGGGTCACTTTTTCTGAGCTCAGGAAAAGAAAAGCCGAGGATGATGAAAAGGAGGCTCGTCAGCGTGAAAAGGATCGAATCCGACGCAAGATACAAAGGGTTGAGGAGAAGTGTTAGTTCTTGGATGGGAGGCCATCTGACTCTGATGCTTATGCTTCTGAAGAAGATGTATGGGAGGTACCAGAGCGTAAGATTAGGCCTGATCGACATGAAAGAAAGTTCTGAAGGACCATGAAGCAAATTGAAGCCGAAATTGAAGCAGAGGACTCGGACTCAGATGATGATCCCGAAGCTTATCCAAAACCCATCGACACATATTCTAATGATGAGGAAGATAGTGATGACAACTCGGATGACAAGAAGGACAGTGATGACGAATCTGACGATTCGGATGAGTCTGACGAGTAGCTTTATTTCCGTCTTCTTTTCCTTTTTGAAACATTTGAATGTTCTTTAGGCTTCGTAGTAGATATTTCTTTGATGATTTAAACAGGTTTCCTTCTGATCTGGAATTTTCTTTGAATGAGAAAACCATTTTATTAATGTCGATTCTTCCTGAATTGAATAAAACGAACCAATGTTCACGCCCCGTAATTCACCATGGCCTTTGATTCGCCTCAGTGATTTCCATTTGCAGATAGTACTGAGATAAGTGTTGCGTGGGTTGAGAGAATACGTGTTACACATGAATCCGTGTAACCTTGACTGTATGCAGCTTTCGTCAGTCCCCGGTTGATTTTTCTCTGCATTTTCAGTGTTGCCCTTGCTGGTATCTTAGGGTTTCAGTAAAACCCGCAACTGAATTGACCATTTACAGAAGATAAAACCTCCACCGTGTATAACATATATCTTCAAGACTTTGAGTCTATCGTCTACGCAAATATTTCTTCCATTCCTGAGTTAGTTTCATCGTGCAGAGACTTCTTGATCATACCTTGTTTCCGCCATGTCAAGCAATAATATTTCTTCTCAAGATGATACTTAGTCGAAGCGTGAAATAACAGCGTCCACTTCAGTAAGTTGCATCTCTTTTTTATCTTTGTCTGATCAAGATAATTGATCATAAGCAAACGATTTATTGCAGGATCATCATATGAATGCTTCTTCTCGACCCAAACGAACTGTTAGAGCTCCTATCCGATATAGGTCATCTCGTGCTGAGGATGGATTATCTGTAAGTAATATGATAACTCTTAAGATTCCATTGTGCTCCATTGAAATTAAATACTCCTTCATTTTGCAGGAAAATGTTCGCGTCGTCGTCGATGCCAGACGAAGAAGGAGCTGAAAGTCTGTGACTGTCAAGGTTGAAGATAGCAACGACTGGGTCAGTGAAGATTCTGCAGAATCCGTGGAGATAGGAGACAATATTCATGCTCGTGAATATCCCACAGCTAGAATCCCATTTGAAGCCACTTTGATTAATACTTTCCCGGATAATGAAGTAGTTGGCGGGTTCGTCATTCCCAAATGTCATGCGCTTCTGTATACTAAGATCTGGAAGATGTATGGCCACATTTCCACTATAGAGGTATGGAAAGGCTTTCTTCCAACTCTCTTAACCACGGTAGCTGGGCTGTTGCCAATTATTGAGGAAATGAACTAGATGCGCTTACGAGATGTCAAAGACCATGAGCTGCATGAATGGGATGAGATGATCTCAAACTGCGAGACATTGCGATTTAATGTGATCTGGCTTCGTCGTCGACTTGAGATAATCAAGATTCATAAGGCGGAGGAGGCTGCTGATACAATTTCCGTAATCACTACTTTATTGGATGAGGAGAAGATACTGGCTCTGGAATCTTCCAGGGTTAAGAAGGCAGTTTAGGATTTGAAGGTAAAGACTAGTTTCTTATAGGGATTATCCACTGCTAGATGGTTTGCTCTGAGCGAGCATTTATGATTGTTGTTTTTGAATCGGTTTAAGTTTCTGGTGGAATAATTGATCATGGTACGAATTAATTTTGCTTATTTATGAAATGTTTAATGAACAAAGGAGAATTTGAATTCCCTTTGGAGGAACCAAAATTACATTTTTGAAAATGTTTGCAATGATGAAATGATGAAAAGGTAATCGTTTTCTATGGATCAGGCATAATATGCTTTGAGCCATTTGCCATTGATTATATTTCCTTCCACTCATCCATCAACCTTTAAGATTTTGTAGTATCCGCTGGATACTGCCTTGATGATTACCTATGGTCCTTCCCATTTCGGAGAGAACTTGTAAGCAGACATGTTTTGTTGAATGTGCTTTGTTGTCTTTAATATCAGATCCCCTACTTGAAATGTTCGAGGTCTTACCATTTTGTTATAGGCCCTGGAGACTCTTTGCTTGTAGGCTTCTACATATTTCTCCACCTTAGCCCACTTTGACTCGAGAATGTCCAGTTCAGAAATCCTCGAGTTCGACACTTCGTCTTCGTCCCATTGTACACCACTGGATGTTGCAATCTGTGTTGAAAGAATTATGATTTCCGCCAGTAGTATGGCGTCAGCTCCATAGACGAGAGAATATGGTGAAGTTCCAATCAAGCTTCTTTGCACGGTTCGATAAGCCCATAAAGCCATGGGAAACTGTTCATGCCATATTCGAGGATTATCATGAACTGTTCGGTTGAGAATCCGGACCAAAGTTTTGTTCGTGCTCTCTGCTTGTCCGTTTCCTTGAGGATAGTACGGTGTGGAGAAAATTTGTTGGACGTCGTATCCCTCGAGCAATTATGTCACGTGTTTGTTGGCGATAGAAGTTCCATTATCAGTGAAAATGTGTTTGGGAACACCGAATCTGCATATTATATATTCTTTGATGAAGGCCGCAATCGTGACTCCAGTGGTGCTTCAAAGAGGAACAGCTTCAACCCATTTGGTAAAATACTCGGTTGCTGTAATGATGTATTCATGCTGCTTCGAAGATGCTGGATTGATTTTCCCGATGATATCCAGTCCCCAGCTATAGAAAAGCCACGGACTATTCACGGAATTCAATGGAAGACAGGGAGTGTGAATGAGGTTACCATGGACTTGGCATTGATGACACCTTTGAACGTGTGCAGTTGAATCGTCTTCCATGTTCGACCAATAATACTTATTATGAATCTGGAGGAACAATTTCCTTTTTCCTTGATGTTCTCAGTCATGCATCTTCTTTAAAATCATTGGGATTTCATGCTGAGCTAAGCATCTCAGTAAGTTTCCACCAAAGCTTTTGCGGTATAAGATTCCATCAAGAAAGACAAACCTCTTAGCTCTTTGAATGAGTTTGATTGTTTCTTTCTTTTCTGACGGAAATTCATTGTCCCGGAGATATTTGATGAAGGGTTCCCTGCAGTCCCCAGTGTGATGGACTATCAGAGATTCTAAGTGGTGAGGAGGCATCTGACAATTGGGACATGACTTTGGTAGCATTCTTGATTGAGCCTCAATGGAAGGCCAATAGTTTCCCATTCTATGAAGCTTTCTGTAGAGTGTTACCACCATCGTCTGTCTACACGTCTCTTCATGTATGCGCTTGAGTTGTTCGCCCGCTTCGTCATTTACAAGGCATCTTGATAATGACCCATCAGAGTTCTGATAGTACAACGCTCCATGAAGTAAGAAGTAATTCTTCAATTCCTTGAGACTGACTTTCCCTTCTGAAAGAGAACTGTTCAATTCATAAATAATAGGTGCTCGCCAATCATTTTCTTGGATGTTTTCAGTTTGAGCAAGCCATGTAGATGAAATAGTACTCCTTTGTACAGTGATGGTCTTCTCCGCTCCTTTAAATTGCAGCTTAGAGGCGAGAGTTTCCAGACAGTCTGCATGCCTATTGTTAGTTAGTCCAGTATGGACGATCATGGCATCAACGAAGTAGGTTAACAACCATTGAGCTTCAGTTCTGAATGGAGCAAGCGTGATTTCTTTGAGAGAATATGTTCCATTCATTTGATTGACCAGTAGTTTTGAATCTCCACTTATTTAGAGGTGCATTTCTCCTGGTTGCTTAGCCAGAGACAATTCTAGTAAGAAGGCTTCATACTCTGCTGAATTGTTGGTGCAGTGAAAATACAGCTTGAACGAATGTGAGAAAACCTCGCCATATAGAGAGACTAGCACTATGACTGCTCCTCCAGTGTCATTGCTAGGAGTGGCGGAACCGTCAAAGTATAAAATCCATGTCTCTTCTTTTATGACGAAGATATCTGGAAACTCACCAGGTACATCTTCATGTAACATCGTTGCATCTTCTCCTGAATAAGAAGCAAGCAAGTCTGATACTGCTTGGCCTTTGATTGACTTAGGTGGTGTGCATGCTATGTCAAATTCTGACATCTGAAGTATCCACTTTGCTGGTCTTCCTATCAAGGCTGGATTTGATAGTAGAAACTTTATGGGGTCAGCTTTGGAAACGAGCACGACTCTGTTGGATAATAAGTAGTGTCTGAATTTCTGGATTGCGTGTACTAACGCCAGACATGCCCTCATAACCTTTGGGTATCGGAGTTGAGAATCTCGCATTGTACGACTGAAATAGTAGATTGGCCATTCGATGCTTTCATCATCTTCTTGAGCAAGGAGTGCTCCGATAACAACATCACTAGAGGTTGTGTACAGTATCAGCGGTCGTCCTTGCATTGGAGATTTCATGATAGCAGGTGATAATAATATCTGCTGTATTTTCTAGAATGCTTATTGTTGAACGGTTGTCCATGCAAAGCTTGATCCTTTTTTCAGTAGAGAGGTGAACGAAGTGATGAGTTGAGCTAACCCAGGAATGAAGCGTCGAATATAATTTACCTTGCCCATAGAACTTTGGAGTTCTTTCACAGTGCGTGGAGGAGGCATGGTAGTAATAGATTTCGTTTTTTCTGGATCGACTTTGATTCCTTCTGTTGTGACTAGGACTCCCATAAAATTTCCGGAGGAAACACCAAAAGCGCACTTCAGAGGGTTCATATTTATCTTGTATTCTCAGCATCTTTCAAAAACATGTCTCAGAACTTGAAAGTGAGATACTCGAGTCTTCGACTTTACCACTACATCATCAACATAGTCTTCCACTTGTTTGTGCATCATGTCGTGGAATATGGCAGTCATGGCTCGTTGATAGGTAGCACCGGCGTTCTTTAATCCGAATGGCATTACAGTGTAGTGGAAATTACCAATAGGAGTACGAAATGCAGTCTTGTTGGCATCATGTTCATACATTTTGATATGATTGTATCCACTGTATACATCCATAAATGAGAACATATCGTGACCGCTGGTTGCATCTATGAGCATATAGATGTTGGGTAAAGGAAAGTCATCTTTCAGACAATATTTGTTCAGATTCCTGAAATCAACACAACATCTGATTTGACCATTTTTCTTTTTGACAGGAACAACATTCGCCAGCCATGTTGGGTGTTGAATAGGTTTGATGAACCATGCTGCTAATAGTTTCTGAATCTCGACCTTGATTTGCTCTTCGACTTTGTGTCTGAACTGCCTAGGCGATTGTTTGACAGCTTTGGAGCTAGGGGTGATGTGCAGATGACGAGTAACCAATTTATCGTCTAGACCAGGCATTTCTTCGTACGTCTAAGCGAAGACATCTTGATACTCGTTCAGTAGTACTATTAATTCCGTTCGTTCCTATGGTGACAGCGTTGAGCTAATTAGAATCGGCCTTGGATCATCCTCTGTTCCGATGTTGATCATTTCGATATCATCAGTAGTGGAGTCAGTGTCGTTGTCGAGGAGCATCTTGGACCTCTTCTTCGAGTGATGATCCACTCTGACATGATTCTTCAGTGCGGGGAGACTCTTCATCGTTCTCCCCTGCTAATTGCTAATCTTTGCATCGGTAAATGATTCTCCCCTCCACATCGTGACTGGTGATGAAATCAAATCCCTGAGTTGGAATCTAATCTTTGCGGCGCTTAATTTGCGTAGAAGATGACTTAGCCGACTTGATGCCTGAGGATGATGGCTTGTCTGCAACCTTTTATACGGACTCCCAGTTTGGAAGTGGAGCACTGTAAACCTTGTTTGGAGGTTCGGGGATGTTCTCCTGAGACTCAAGGAATTCAGCGTCGTAGACCGGGGCGTAAGGAGATGATGAAGCCGCAATGCGAACAATTTTGTTATTGATTAGAGCTTTCATGCATTGATGGTACGTTGAAGGAACCACCTTATTGTGATGGAGCCACGGTCGTCCGAGTATCATATGATAGTCAGGTTCTTGTTTGATCACGTAGAATTTGGATTTTGATTGAATATGCCCCACCTTCAGATCTATGTACGCATATCCATACGCATGGCTCTGGCTTCCTTCAAAACCTATCATCAATATGGGATGACGAATGATCTTGTTTTGTGGTAACTTGGCCGCTTTGAGAGTCTTCATAGTGACAATATTTGTAGAAGCACCTGTATCAGTGAGAGATCTCTTGAATTCAGAGTCTTTGATAAAACCAGTTATGTACTGGGCTCGGTTATTCCCTTCATCTGCCATACGGTATTCTTATCCAAATGTGATGTTGTGGATCGAATGCTTGGACATTACGAACGTCTCTTCTGTTGGAGATAAGGGAGTTGATGGTACCTCAGATGATATCTGGTTGAGTGCAACAAACGTGTCTATTCGCTGCTTCCTGGAAAAGTGTAAGAGTTCACACAAGTTTTCAACTAATTGTGTAATCTCCTGGTCTACCGGCTTTTCATAAGTGGTGAAACTGTTGCTTTGAGGGTCATCGTGTGACGAGTCAGTCCCGGGTGATGGGACTTCTGGAGCGGAGATTCTGCCTAACTCGGATGTTAGCTTGATGAGAAAATCGAGTATGTGATTCATTGTATCCTTCATCAAGTCCATGTTTCTTCCATGAGCCTCTAGGATTTGTGCCAACTCAGTTAGAGATGGAATTCATCCGCCTTCTGTGTTGTCGGATGTAATGTTAGAAGGGAGAGCGTTTCCGTTTGAGAGATTCTGCATTGAGTTTGGAGTAGTCGAATTACTCCTAAGACTGACCATCTTCGTGAGAATTGGAGATTGCAACCGATAGAATGATCTCCCACTTTGGTCGCAAATCCGTAGATAGGGCAAAATGATTTGCTGGTTTTTACGGAATTGAGGAGACAACCGTGCGGAGGAGACCCCTTAAACCGAGCGAAATGTTCAACCTCACACAGATGCACTCCAAGATGGGAGTGCTTTGAATTCGAGATATCAATCTGTAGTACTCCGGCCTAAACTAAGACAATGGACGTTCCAAAGTAAATTCGGTCACAAGAGAGGATGGGTCGATCTGTAGGAGGGAAGCTGAGAAATGTGTGAAATCAATGGTAATCAAAGATTGTAGGTGTGTTGTGAATTCTGAATATGATAAGTTCTGAATGATTGAAATTGCTCAGTTGAGAGTAATTGCTCAATTTATGAGTTGTTGATCTAGTGTTATCTGTGAGATGTGAAATCGTTGTATCTGTTGTTCTTGACGTTCCTCTCGTTTCGTATTTCAATCATGATTCAGAGACTTATTTATATTGCTGTAATTGTAGACACCATGATCCCATGAAGTGTGACAGTTTATGGAATCAAAGAGTGGAGAAGTGGAAATCGTGTTTGAAACCAGTTGCTCATCGTGCAGAGACTTGGTTGATTTTACATCCACTACTTTGTTAATTGCTTCAACTGATTGAACGACTTGCTCACATTCCATCGTGTGTTTGAACACACGTGCCGTAGACCGCCAGACCAAAACCCTAGTTGATATCCCCCCCCCCCCCCAAGTGACACGATTGACGTCTCGTGGTTAGTTTAGTCAGTTGTTGACTTCATGTTTTAATGGGATGATGAGTCCATGTATTTACTGTGTTGAACATGATTTTGTAAAATATTCTGAAACTCATGAATTGAATGTGTCTGCTGAGAGAGTGGTGTAATTCTCACGTTGATGGCTGAGGCGAGCAAGTATTGCTCTGATTTGTTGAATATTGATAGTTGAACCAATATTCCTTGATTTGAACAAGTATTGCTCATATGAGTGAATTATTGGTAGCGTGACCAAAATAAAATATTAATTAAAATACTGGTAGTTGAAACGAGTATAATTAATAAGAATACTGATCATGAGATCGTCATAAAATTATTAGTGTTTGAATATGGAATTATGGTCCTTGGACTCAGAAACCCTAATTTGATCAATTGATGGTTTATTTGAAAATTAACCATGGAATGAAGGAGGGACCGCTTCATGGGACTATGAGTCGACCATGCAGCTTCCCATATGCTCGTGTGAGAAAATACCAAGGCCTATTGAAGAGTTGGTGATTTGTTGATGAAAGAATGATTAAATGTTGGTTTAACTATTTTTTTCGAAAATACTCGTCTGAGCCTTAGGTAATAAAACCTAATTAATTATGAAGAGATGAGGAACCAACCAAGGGGTCATGAAACCGGCCCTGGGTGGTCACGGGATCAAATGATGATCGTCTCATGAAGTTTCAAGTTGTTTGGAAGAGTTTTGGACCTAATACATGCAATTGCGCAAATTAGGTCAAACCGTGAAAATACATGGGACCGACTCATTGCGAGCCAAGGAGCCAACCTTGGTTAGTCAAGGTAACATGCTCACGTCGTCAAAGTGTTCGTATCTCAGTTCTGAGAATTTTGATATTTTCTGGCGTGCAGTTGAGCATCCATTTGAGAAAATATGAAGAAATCAGGGATTTTTGATAAAACCGTCAAAAGACTCAAAACCTTCATGAGATGAAGGAAAAAAAAAAAAGGAATCATGAAATGTGGGACCGGTCATGGCTAAGGCATGGCCGTCCGGCCAAGGATCCCGCCCCCACAATGTTTTCCTATTTTTTATAATATTTTTCATGATTTTAGGGAAATATGATAAAACCAAGGAATTTGTTAAAACTAAGGAGTTTTGTTAAAATCAAAGAGTTTTGTTGAAATCAAGGAGTTTCCATGAGATGATGAAAACATAAAAAATAATAATAATAAAATAAGGGACGTGTGGGATGTGTGGGACCGCCTTGGAGCATGGTTGGCCGGCTAGGGCCCGGTCCCGTGCGTTTTTCCCTAATTTTATGTATTATTTCATGATTTAAAGGAATTTTCATAATTTGAAGGAAATATCATGAGATCAAGGAATTTCATGGGACCAAGGAAACATGAGAAATATAATAATAATAAAATAGGATGTGTGGGGCCAACTAGGGCTTGACTGGCCGGCTAGGGCCCGGTCGCACGGGTTTTCCCTAATTTTATATTATTTTTTCATGGGATCAAGGAAATATCATGAGATTATGGAGTTTTCATGAAATTAGGGAAATAATAATAAAATAATGAGGAACCATGAGGTGTGGGGCCATCTGGGACCAAGGCATGGCCGGTTGGCCAATGGTCACTCCCCGCAATGTTTTTCCCTAATTTTATATTATTTCCTTGGTGTGAAGGAAACACCATGAAACTGAGGAGTTTCCACAAAACAAAGGATATTTGTTCAAATGAAAGGGTTTTCATGAACTCAAAGAAAATAACAAAAATATGATAAAAATATGCAACTGGCGTGGGATTAACCATGGCACGTCCGGCCGGTCAGTGGGCCCATGCTCCCAGCGCCTTGGTTAATTTTTAATTATTTGTTATTTTCCGTCCTATTTTGCACAGGTTCATCTTTTCGTCATATTTTGAAATACTCGTTCGTGCGGTGATTGTTAGTGCATCATCGTTGTGTACACTTACACCATTTGAGTCGGGGCTTACTCGGAGGTAGCTCAGACACCCGTGCGTTGAATATTTATTACTAACCCATGGATTTCTGCTGGGAAGAACCATGGTTCGTAGTAATGAAATATCTGCGAAAATATTTGAATATTTTCGGAAATTCTGTGGATGAATCCAAGAATTTAGGGATAATTAACTTATGGCTCTATACTAACAGAGCAAGCTGTCTAGCAGCATTAATTATTCCGATATGAGCTTGCTGCAGCTTCATATCCTTTATATAGTCAGGGTAAACTCGTTTTTTGTATCATGAAGACGTTATCGCTCTATACTAGCAGAGCAAGCTGTCTTGGAGTCGTCCATCTTGTGATACTATATAGAAATAATTACTGAAGTGTTTAGTATTCATGAGATATGTTGTTGTCTGGCCGTGAGACTGCATATCTACATGTACTCCGAGAGAAGGTATTCTCAGTCAGATGATTCGATGAGAGACACGTGTCTCAATACTCACGTCTGATCGCTGGATCAGTGGTTCGTATAATTATGGGTTTACGATTTTAGCCTTTGTCGAAAATCCACCATCTACAAATAGGTATTAACTGTCACGTGTGCATCTCTAATATATCGTTTGGAATGATCATAAAGAAATTGATTTATGATTTCCTTATATTTCTGAAGTTAATTAGTCTGATACGTGGCTATGTTTTTTGTATCTTCATATCATAAATAAATCTTGGAAAGAAGGTAATTTACATTCAACTTTCAACTTTCGTGTTTCATTTGTTTTATCCTCTTAATTTGTTTAGCTGAATCTCGCTTATCGGGGTCTGTTCTGATTTTTTTGGTAAGAAAGCTTCTACATGTTTGATAAGAGTTTTTTGGTTGGAATTTTTGTGTGGCAGGTTGGCATACCTCTTGGGCAAGGGCTATTGAAAAATGGTTTGAGCTCAAAACTAGTTTTGTAGTGGTAACCATCCCTCAGTAGTCTCTAGAATAGCCCGAGTTATGGTTTTACTGGGCTTTGCGTGGATTTCTCTCGACCACGGAGGTTGTTCGCGTATTTTATGTGTCATTGCTTCCCAGGTGCAGGTAATTTTGAAAATTGTTTCTTATATAGTAAGAAGTGAAGAAAAATGAATGAACTACAAGCATCTATAACGCCAGCTTTTTAGCATGACTATATTATCCTTGCAATGTTTCTAATTATCGTTGTACTTCATCTTGATATTATAGATTATAAATTGATATTTTTTGTAGTCTACTATTTATATTCGTAGTTCAATCATTTGTATTCTGGCAGTTCTGGCAGGCGATTCTGTGACTTGTTGTCGAATTTACACATCTGATGAAACTGGATGGGTTGATCTCCCACAAGGGCCTTATCAATCCTATCGCTACCTCTCTTGGTTGTGAACTGCTGCAAGGTTTTTGACCTTCTTTGATATGTGGTGCAATGGTGGCGCATCTGACTCCAAATCATAAGGTTACGTGTTCGATCCACGTCAGGTCCAGGTCCAGGTCCAATCACCGGTATTGAGATGGATTATACAAATACTTGCTGAGATAAATTTATTTCTGATGCTTCTTTTCTTGCAGTATACATGCGTTTTGAATATGAAAAAAGTACAGTCCAAACCAAGGTAAAAAGTTGTACATATGCGTTCATGTTTCAAACTCTATCGATATTTTCATGTCTCAAAGTTCTATAGAACTATTTTTCATTATTCTTGCATGACGTTTCCTCTTTAATATCCATGACTTAGCCAAAGGACGTGATGAGCAGAACTGTAGCACAATCAGTTCAGGATTTTCTATTACAGCGTTAAATGATCCAAATGGGAGGTGCACCCTTGGTTTATAGGTAAGTTTTTTTTTTTGATCGGTCAATAGGTAAAATAGGTTATTCGAACTTAGTTGATAGTAAGGGTCTAAGCTAAGTAGATCTTTTATCCATTCCAATAAGAAATATTTTTTCCTCAAAAAATAAGTTTCGTCTTTGGGGAAGCCATTGTCCCGTTGGAGTCAGCGTGGCCAGATGAGCAAAACCCAAAATACCAAGTGTGTTGTTTTTGTGTAATAAAGTTGACGTAGTTATACATGTACATTTTTGTGATTGCCTCAGACCATGAATGACGAGCATCTCTTTTCACTATTTTGAATTCACTGCAGCACTTTGGAAGAAAATGAAAAGAGCAATTTAATTTCACGATTTACAAATGGGATACCGTTTTTAGCGGTGTTAATGGTACCCCCCTACTAATTCATGCAATTTAGAAAAGGTAGGGTCAAATATGTAAGGCGTGGAAGAGAAAAAGACCGGCTATTCATGACGGGCAGTGAAAATATAAGAAAGAAGAAAAAGATAGACGTAGTTGTCAATAAAGCTTTGTCATTCTCCTCAATCAAGTAAGGGTGCTTATAGCATATGTATTAAAGGAACCAAAACTCCATTAAAAATGGGACTGGATAAATGTTATACTATCTTATAAAATGTATTTTGTGTAAAATAAAACAAAAAGGATAATCTTCTTGGATCCAACAAGTACTTTGTTACAGATACTCATTTTCAACGTTGCTAGATTTCATCGGTGTTTTGGTGAAATTAAACAATTTAGTTAATAGAGGGATTGTCTATTAGAGAACTAGCTGAAGTGATAGTTATTGTTGATCTTGAAGATTCTATTATGGAAGTTGCTACTTCAATGAACCTTAATTTGTTGGTGAATATATATTTGATCCGGGTTGCCCTAAGGTCAAGTAAATGATACATAATAATAGTATCTAACAAATGGGGGTGGATATTATTTGATATTGGTTATCATTAGCGACCGACAACAAAAACCAATTGAATAAGTGTTTCTTATTTGTTGGAAAAAATGGGTTGCAATAGAAGATGAAATAGCATAGGAAGAGATTGTTGTACTCCAAACTTTCAAGGCTCATAAGATTTATTTTAGACAATTATTTCTACCCTCCCAATAAATTGGAGATACAACATGTATGTGAAATAATACCTTCAGGATACAATGAAAGCCCTACAACAGAAATTGAATTCAAGGTTTGTACCCCTTGATCCAATCAAGAACACATAGTATTTAGAATCTGATGATGCTTATAAGAGAAAAGAGTCAGAGATTTTTATTGTGTTTTTCGATCGTTTGAATGAAAACAAATCATTACTACTTATAGGGAATTCATGCCCATTGGAGATGCCTTTTCACTTCCAAAAGACACCAATAGTGTCTAATGGGAATGGATGTGTCTCTTGTGAACCATCACACCCTTTGGAGATGCCTTTTCATCTCCAACTAACATCCATTGCATCTATTCGTCTCAGGACGCTCCCCATCGTAGTGGCTAACCAAAAATGAAAACCATTTATTTTCTATATTATTGAAAATATCCAACAATCTCCCCCTATTTTCAATAACCAAAAAACCATGAAAATAAAACAAAGTAAAAACGTACAAAACTGGAGTGGCTGCATCACTCAAGTGACTGCCTACGTACCCGAGTGGGATCAAGCCAACGTAGTTCAAGATTAATTGGGAAATAAGCATCATCGTTGAAATCAATACATAAATGATAGGTATCTTTTGGATTTGAACTTTCACTTAGTGTAAAAAATTCAAAGCCTTATCGGGGTTCAGTGGTGAAACCAGTCTTGAACCAAGTACCCCATGTGATAAAACCGGAATATCAACATATACTGATTTCAGGGATTGTGTGTTCTGTAGCCAGCACATTAATGGCCATGTGCTTATCCTGTATTCATGAGTCTCTCAGAGAACGGTCTTTTTCTCTTAGGAAACGGCCTGATTTCCATACTCATATAGGTAAGTCTCGAAGGTGTTTCTGCGAGACACCTTGTGATAAAAGTTAGACTTATTAAGGATTTTCATCCATCTCTTTTTCCTTGCATAACCTGCACTAAACAGAAATAAGAAGTTTTACTTAGTGCACCATAATCACTTCCATAACTTGTTGGTACCACATTGAACCTTGTCTATCTTTTTCAAAACATAGTTTGGGTTTCTGCTATGGGTGATCGAACTTCATTCACAGACCTTAGTATCATTTATGTATACTTCATTGAAAAAAATTCCTTTGGGAGACTCTTCATAAATAGGTCTACCAAGTTTTTCTCCGTTTCAATGGCTAACTGCAATTACTTCTTTCTTGAGTAATTGACTTACCGTTCAATGTACAATACTTGTATGTCTTGACTTTTCATTATAAGTCTTTGTTAGAGACGTTATGGATCATAGCTTGATTCACAATTAATCAAGACTGCTTGAGAAGGCTTCTTCCAAAAATGGGATCTCTACAAGTTAGGTTCTAAGCCATTCCTCCTCATTAATTTCATCTACTCATGCAATCAATTCTGAAAACATTATTAAAAATGTTCCTATTTGATTTTACAAAATAATTGTAACTTCTATAGTGATCCTAATTAACATTAACGGTTAATTCACAAGAAGTCATTACAGACTTGCATACACTAGAGGCATAGAAAATTTGAAGGCAACTTACTTGCTATTTAAACAAGCACATTATTACGATGAGTAACTCCTCTACTCATGCCCAATCCTCTACAAATTTATACCCAAAAGACATAGACAATGTCTATTTAACATTTTACATTATGTAATGTAAATGTTCATAATTTATGCATCGATAATATCATAACACCTCATTGTTAGATATTTGGTCGGCCTCCCAATCTTCCAATACGTTACATATTCACCGGTATTCCATTTTCCTTCCGATGTCATTTAATACATGCCAATTTCCAAAATTTGGAACCTATAATTCTTATGTAAGAATTATGCTCATGTCGTAAAATTGTTTTCTCAACAACTATTGACAAATTACCAGCCACAATAAAAGTATACATGACACTCTCATATAATATCTTCCCCTTCCATTTCATAATAATTCCCAAGTGCAATTAAATGTCATGAAACGGGATTACATACTTATATTAGTATTAGTTTCTACCAAACATGTCACTCATATTTCCTAAAATGGAAACACTTCAAATCCAAAAACGGGTACGCATACCATCTTCTTGGATTTGGCTCTCTTTTGTGGTTACATTAGAAATCAACCACAATGATACTTGATTATTGTACACAACAGAGGACAAATTTGAACGAGAACCTAAACATGCCAATACTAATATACAGTACTATGGCTTATCATAAGATACGCAAGAGTCAACATGCATCAAACATTCCTAATTATCACAAGTCAAAGAAAATCAACATGCGTCTCTACAAGTGATAATGAGGCTTGATATCCAATCTTAAAAACTAGTCGGATCACAAAATGAAAGTATCCTTTACTCGATCCCTTCAAAATGCAAACAACTGTAAAGTACATGCCGTTTCAAGAATTCTACTTTACCCCCACAGTTTCATTACTCCAAATATATGCATCATAAATTTGCATTATATTTCACACCATCATGGAATGTACTGGCTAACGAAACACTACGCAAATTTCTAAGTATTTTCAAATATTCATTAGTTTACCTCACTAGTTCGCCTCACTAACATCACTAAATTGCAACTACAATTCCTCACAGTAGGTACTAATTTTGCTGTATGTTAAGGAAAATATATAGATCAATGTGCAAAGATCTTATAATCATAAACCAACTGTTCTCTAGTACATGGTAAACCACAAACTAAAATTGTGTCAACAACTTCGAAGGGGACGGTACACACCAAGCAAATTGGGAAGCAAATAAAATCCAATCTTATGGTTTTCAGATTGATCTAAATAATTATCTATCATGCAAAGACGGATAATTCTAACTAATAAACAACACCGAGTAATTAGTTTCCTCAAATCACAAAGGATTTGGTTGGGGAAATTTGTCAAACAAGTTGTGTTCAACCAACTTTGTCTCACAACCAGCAATTCAAAAGTTTAAATTACCCCCATAACTTCATTACATTATATCACATGAAATTCAGAAACTAAACAAGTCATCCTTACCAATCAGTCACCACATGATTGCGAACTTATCCATGAATTTAATCAATATCAACAACATTCGATTAATGTAAAAATCAATTTGTATTAACCGTTTTTGTTTGCGCGTCTTCCACCTTGATGGAATCATAGAAAGTCTTCGTATGATTGATCATTAATCATACGGCTAGATCCAGAAGCACTGCATCATCAATGCATTTGATTGGGTCCATGAAGACAATACTTGTATTCCTTTCCCTTTTTGGTTCTTCTAGTTTAAATTCTACTTGCCACAAAAGAAATCACAAGAGAAATCAAATTGGTTAATAAGAAGAACTTTCATGAATTAATAATATATAAAATTCATGCATTGAAAGGAAGAAAAGATTTGAATGGAGTTCCATAAACTCCAAACGTTAAGTCCTGATGTGCAGTTGTGCACACGACCGAGCATATATTTGGATTACTTCCAAATAATAAAATAATGAGAACTGCTTCCAAAACTTTGTCCTTTCAATTTATATAGCGATATATCAATCGTTTCTAGTTTCTCTTCGCGCAGCTTTCTAGTTTCCCTTTCACGCAGAAAATTGTAATGGGATAAAAGAAAACCCAATTCAGAACGCAATCACAATGTCTATCTGATTTATAACCCGGTAAAAATAGTGGTGCGGTCCACTCAATGATTCAGATAACACCAAATCTTTTAATGAATCAGATACAATCTCATCCTCCATTCCCAGAAACTAATTGTCTAAAACTGTTGGAAAAACTGGGTTGCAATAGAAGATGAAATAACACAGGAAGAGATTGTTGTACTCCAAACTTTCAAGGCTCATAAGATTTATTTTAGACAATTATTTATACCCTCCCAATAAATTGGCGATTAAACAGGTATGTGAAATAATGCCTTTAGGATACAATGAAAGCCCTACAACAGAAATTGAATTCAAGGTTTGTACCCCTAGATCCAATCAAGAACACACAGTATTTAGAATATGATGATGCTTATAAGAGAAAAGAATCAGATATTTTTATTGTGTTTTTCCATCGTTTGAATGAAAACAAATCATCAATACTTATAGGGAATTCATTCCCATTGGAGATTCCTTTTCACTTCCAAAAGACACCAATAGTGTCTAATGGGAATGGATGTGTCTCTTGTGAACCATCACACCCTTTGGAGATGCCTTCTCATCTCCAACTAACATCCATTGCATCTATTAGGCTCAGGACGCTCCATATTGTAGTGGCTAACCAAAAATGAAAACCATTTTATTTTCTATATTATTGAAAATATCCAACATTATTAACAAGTTAAGTTAAACTTAAGAGAAACGATGCAACCTCTGGAATATGTTTACATGTAAAACAACAAAGGTCGCATAGTATTAAATTAAATATGGCATTATATTACATCGGGTTATATTTTTTGGGTGAAGTGAAATGGTGAGTCGTATATAATTGCAGGATTATAATATGTGTGCCTAGGTAACAATGTTGACCGAGACACTACTAAATCAATTATTAAAAAGTTTATGGATTGAATTGTGCATAGATACAAATTGGAGTTCAAACTTTAAAGGGTATGTACTCTGAGAAGGTAACAAAAATAATTGTTATAATATAACTTATTTAGGTTTATATTCGGTGATAAGACAAGAGTCTCCAATCTCATGTAAGTTGGATTATCGGAGATGTATGGAATTCAAACATAAATCAATTCACGACATATTTTACTACAAAAAATAAAAAATAAAAAATAAAAATTGAGGGATTACTGAATCTTTTAGGAAATACATGTACCTTTGAATGACGAATCATCAAGATACTATTTGGCTTTAGGAGTTTCACTATGTAACATAAATATCGGCTCGATGAAGTACTAGATGTTAAATATAACTTCGACGGACTATAAAAGGTGAGAAGACACCGGGGGTTAAAAATTAATGAAATGCTATTATTGTGCTGGTATAATTCTCATGTATTTGTATACTGATGATGTTAAATATCATCGGCTGCTAACATAATCCAAATATAATAAGAAGGTTATGCAGTGTCATGAACCACTAATTATGTTGATTTCCATAGAGATCAGGTAAGATAAATTTGTATCTATTTTATTATACATAATGTTCTATATAAATTTTTAATTTTTAATTTTCGAGTTTCACACTATAATTTTATATATACATAAGTTGTATAATTTAAATTCAAAAAATCTAAAATATTCATTTTATTTTTCCAATTTCACTATAGGTAAATATGCGAGTTAGGGTCATTTTCTTCCACACTAAACAACAACACTTAAAAAGCTCACCTAGTTATAGAAGCAAACGTGTTAAAATAAAGAACAAAAATAAATAATTATAAATAGGTTCGTTGGAATACGTGATTCAAGCTTACATCAAAACATAGAAGAGCGAGGTTATTTAGAGAAATAATAACTATCGTGACGCCTACTATTAAAAGTATGAACAAAATCAATCCACTAGAACATGATGTCCCTCGCATCGTGCGTCTATCACATTATACATTAAGCAAGGGATACAAATGCATAAATCAAGCTTCAAAATAATTGATTTCGATAATTATTAGCAAAGTTTTAAATACATTAGATTTTAAAGAATATCCAAGTCATAAGCTAAAAATTAAAATTGGAGTTGCAATCATAATATTGTTTACTATAATGAGGGAATACGATTTTAAAAAAAATGCTAGGCCATTAGTAAGTGTTAGAGCATTGCTCGGTCGAACTCGCATGCGTTTCTATATCAAACATGTTTGTCAATGTTAGTGATCAAAACTATAAGTCTTGATTACTAGTCTACCATAGCTAAGGTCTCGGACTAGGATAGAAAGTGTAGTTGAGCTCAAGAACTCCATGGAAATCATCATACAAGATAAAGGACTACTCAAGGAACTAGTGGATCTTCATCGACTAAAAGTTATGTGGAGACTTGAACTTATCTATCACTCAAAAGTCTATCTACTATATCTCCTATCTTGAGACAAAAGTCGTATTACTATATAAACTAAGATTATATACATTTGGTATTTCGACCTGAGTATATCTCGCCTATATATTTCTCAAAATATGTGTTGGTAAATCTTTCGCTTTAGCCAAGTTCATCTTTACCTAGCGACGAAAGTCATGTTAAGTTTCAATCACTTTGAAAATTGATCTGACGAAAAATGGTTTGTGAATAACAACTATATAACATCCTCTGAGAATGTTTCAATGATTGAAATGAGAGTTTAGATAATATAACCAATGGAGGATATAAGCATTTTTGTGGAAACACATATGTGTATAAGTCCTTATTCCTTGAACCAAAGTTTGCGAACTTTGTTGATCAGGAGAACCGGAGTAGTACGTGAACTTCAGTCCGCGAACTCAGTCTGCGAACTGGCGAAGTTCTCGAACCCGAGAATTTCTGTTGGAGTTTGTGAACTCCATATGGGAACTTAAGTCCGCGAACTTGAGTAGGTTATGTCTAAAAACGATGTTTGTGAACTCATCTCTATAAGCTAAGGAATGCTATTGCAAATTTTGGCTATATAGTTCATGAACCGATTCGAGTGAATCAAATCGTTTTTGCTTCAATTGTGCATTGTGTAGTACATATAGATCTAAGCAATTGAACAACTCTCTAACTAGTTCATTTGAGTCGTTTGAACTAGTTATGGTGAAGAAGAATATGGTTGATATGAAAGCTATCATATGGCTAACCATTTGATTAACT
The DNA here is from genome assembly GCA_023529315.1 of Papaver bracteatum. NCBI lineage: Eukaryota > Viridiplantae > Streptophyta > Magnoliopsida > Ranunculales > Papaveraceae > Papaver > Papaver bracteatum. The sequence goes on along the minus strand of JAJJWX010003467.1, from coordinate 5,049 downwards.
ATTGTTGAACCAACTAATGCACAAGTTTGGGTATGGTTTTCACAAGCCTACAAACGTGTATTACATGTGCGTATAACAAGCTATGTTTTCGATCTAACGGTTGATAAATATTAGCTTGAATCTAATCAGGTTTTCATATAACGGTGAATATTGAATGCTTTGTTACCAAGCTAACATTGATTGTGAAAATGCGGGGGTCTAACAACCTCACCCAATATTTCGATTAGCAATCTATATGGACAACTCCGAGTTGTTTTCTAGAGAATCAACAAGACTCAATCAATAGAAAATACTCAAGGAGTTATTATCTCAATCCCTTGATTTGATTTACTCAAGCAAATAAGATTCGCAAGTCTAATCAAAAAGAGATAACTTGGATGGTACCAAAAACCAATATCCAAGTGTAAATCGATTTAAATCAACAACCAATAAGGTCGGATATTCTAATCGATTGAACAACGCACAACCTGTATTATTTCAATTATATAAAAATATAATGCGGAAAATAAATAACACAGACACCAAAATTTTGTTAACGAGGAAACCGCAAATGCAGAAAACCCCCGGGACCTAGTCCATATTAAACATACACTATATTAAGCCGCTACAGACACTAGCCTACTCCAAATTAACTTCGGTATGGACTATAGTTTAACCCCAACCAATCTCACACCGATCCAAGGTACAGTTATGCTCCTACGCTTCTGATCCCAGTAGGATACTGTGCAATTGATTCCCTTAGATAATCTCACCCACAACCAAGAGTTTCCGCGACCCAAAGTCAAAGACATTAGCAAACAAATATGTCTCACACATAAAAGTCTACAGGTAATAGATAAATTCGTCTCCCACGAATAAACCTATGAGTTTTGTTCCGTCTTTTGATAAATCAAGGTAAACATGAACCAATTGATAAAACCAGACTTATATTCCCGAAGAATAGCTCAGTTTCATCAATCACCTCACAATAAACTTAATCGACGCAGCGAAGAAGATTATTGAGAAATCACAAAAAATGAGATAAAGATATTTGTGACTACTTTTATCTTGCCTATCAGAGATAGAAATCTCCAGCCAATTATTACTCGTACGATAGAAATAGCAAGATCAGATCACAAAACTACAATAAAAGTAGTATCGGTCTGGCTTCACAATCCCAATAAAGTCTTTAAGTCGTTAACCCGAATTTAGAGATAAAACTCAAGGGTTAATGGAGATTGACTCTAGATTAGAGTAAACTATTATCACACAAGAAAGGTGTGTGGGGATTAGTTTTTCCAATAGCTAGAGTTCCCCTTATATAGTCTTTCAAATCAGGGTTTGCAATCAATGTTAGCTTGCTAACAAAGCATTCAATATTCACCGTTAGATGAAAACCTGATTAGATACAAGATAATATCTCTTAACCGTTAGATTGAAAACTTAGCTTTCCATACACACATGTACTTGACGTTTTGGGTTTGTGTAACCGTTCCCAAACGTGTACAATGGTTGGTTCAATATTAGTCAACCAAATGGTTAGCCAAATGATAACTTTCATAACAACCATATTCTTCTTCACCATAACTAGTCCAAATGACTCAAATGAACTAGTTAGAGAGTTGTTCAATTTCTATGAGATCTCAAGTACTACAAGAGACACAATTGAATCAAAAAAGATGTGATTCATTCGAATCATTAATCATGAACTATAATGCCACGGTTTGCAAAATCATCCCTTAGTAATTTAAGAATAAGTTCATGCACAACGTTTTCAGACATAACCTCTTGAGTTCGCAGGCTGAGTTCGCGGACTCAAGCTAACAAGTTGAAGTTAATAAACTACAGCAGAATTTCTCGGGATGAGAACTTTCGTCAGTTCGCGGACTGCACCTGAGCTTCAACTTCAGCAGATATTCTCGGGTTCGAGAACTTATGCCAGTTCGAGGACTGGGTTCGCGGACTGAGTTGCTGCTCACATTCCGGTTTCACTTGATCAAAAAAGTTTGCAAACTTCGGTTCAAGTGCTAAGGACTTATACATATATGTGTTGCCACAACAATGTTTATATCCCTCAATGGTTATACATTCTAAACTCTCATTTCAATCATTGAATTTTTTTTAGAGGACGTCATATAGTTTTTTTCATGAACTAGTTTTCGTCAGAGCAATTTTCAAAGTGATTGAAACATAACATGACTTTCGTCACTAGGCAAATATGAACTTGGCTAAAGCGAAAGCTTTTCCAACACATATTTCTAAAAACAGATAACCGAGATATACTCAGCTCGAAATGTCACATGTGCATATTCTTAGTCTATATAGTAAAATAACTTTTGTCTCAAGATAAGAGATAGAGTAGATAGACTTTTGAGCGATAGATAAGTTCAAGTCTCCACATACCTTTTAGTCGATGAAGATCCACTGGTTCCTTGAGTAGTCCTTCGTCTTGTATGATGATCGCCATGGAGTTCTTGAGCTCAACTATACTTTCTATCCTAGTCCGAGACCTTATCTATATTAGACTAGAAATCAAGACTATATAGTTTTGATCACTAAGATTGACAAACATGCTTGAGATAGCAACGCATGCAAGTTTGACCGAGCAGTGCTCTAAAAATATCCCCCTTTGTCAATTTTAGTGGCAAAACTATTAATACATATGGAATACAAAAATTATATAAATAAACTTTGTAGCTCCTATTCCACATGCCTAATCTTCAACAATACTCGAAATCTTCGTCACTTCCAAGTAGTCCAATGATCCCAAAGGTTGTAAGTTTAGTATCATCGTTGTTGAAAATCCGTAGCTATAACAATGAGAAAGGTATTGGTTCTCAATCATTGTTATACAGTGTCATAGTATTATTACACAGCGTCAAAGTCCAATTACATCACAACTTCAACAACAATACTATGGTGATACTTCACTCCCCCTTAGTCAATACTCCATCTCACATGGAAACCACTCCCCCTTACATAATAATCCGAAAACCATATATATTTGTAGTGTGAACTACAATTAATTCTCCCCCTTTTTGTCAATAAAATTGGCAAAGGTACAAGAACGGGATCCTAATGAAATTTCCATAAGAGACATTTCATGACCAAAGGTAAATGTTCCATTATCTTGTTTAGATGCAATCATAAAGCCAAGGCTAAATACATTCATCTATGAGTTCATAAAGATACAAGATAACCCCTAAAAATTCCACAACCTCACTCCCCACAAAGATTTAGAAATTAAGCGCAAGTTCAAAAGAACTCTCCCCCATAAGATGTCATTCCCAAGGGAACAACAAGAGCGACCTTAATTTCAAGGGAAAGGAAGGATTTATTTAGACTCAACAAATTGCATACAAGTATGAATTTGGAATCTAAAATATTCAATCATATTAACCAAAGCGAACCATGATTAATTTGACTAAATATGCTCAACACAAGTAAACTTATGGAGACTTAATTCATCGATTAGATTATTCACAAGTAAACCCATAAATATTCTAACCAGATTACACAATTAAACTAATCACAAATAAATCAATTCAATTGTCCACACTTGACATGAGAAAAATCTATGGAGTGCTAACTAAATAATCACACAAGATGATTGATTTAGTTCATTTGGGCTCAACATAAGAGATTATGGAACCCTGACTAAGATTATCATAGAAAATGACAACCTTAACCGGTCATGTACTCAACATGAGAGAACTCATGGAATACAAACTAAATAACCACACAAGTTGATTAATTTAGTTCTTAATGCTCAACATATAGCATCTCATGGAACAACCAACCATTCCAATAAGAAATCGGCTTAGTTGTATCGTGCTCAACATGAGATACACAATGGAACCTTTACGGAAATACATAATAATATGGAACAATTAATCTCTATACCGTGGATAACAAACAAGGACCTATTCTATTTTTCCATCACAAAGTGACATAATAGACTTTATCCTTGAATCACAAAATATTTTAACCTATCTTATATCAATAATTGGAAATATAGGCTTAACTTTTGTGTTTTTCCAAAGGTCCATTCATTCCTTCTATCAATATTTGCATACCAATATGTGAACGACTTTACTTTTGACAAAATATGGGATAATCAATGTAGGATCAGAATATTGTCACAACAATATTCCTGTGAAATAAACAACAGATCTGCGATACATCAATAATAAATAACAGTTCTGTGATATACCAATGATATTCTGCGAAACATCTCAAGGTGACGTAAGGAATGACATATCGGATGAAAACGACAGAAACATGAGAAGAGCGTGACATTTTTGCGATGAATCTATAAAGCCTGCGAAATATTAAGGCGGTGCCACCTGCAATTTATCGCAGGAACCTAGATCCGAAATTAAAGGGAATCTTAGCTGTAAATAAGCTGTCATGAGCTGTAATCCACTATGTAAATGCCTATATAAAGGAAATGAATATTTCCAGAGAAGGGGTTGAATTTTTGAGAGCTAGGAAGGTTTTTAGGGGAGAGAAAATCTTTATCAAGTGTTCTGTGTTCTTGATCTTTGTAAAATTCCTTAAGATCATATTAATGAAAAAGTGTCTTTAATCTTCAAGTTATGTCATAAATATTGATAAATTCTTGAATAGGGTGTAGTGTGGGAATTCCTGCAACTACATTTTGGCGCTAGAAACAGGGAGAATCAATTTGAGAAATTTCAAATTACAGCTTGAAGATTTGAAGAAATTATTAGAATTGAAGAAATGGCTAGAAGAAGAAGAAATACATCAGAACCACCAACAACAGTGAGAAGAAGTAAAAGAATTGCAGGGGAAGGAACAGGTGAATTGGAAGGATCTTTAAGGATCAGATCCGGAAGAAGTAGAGTGAGAAATGGAGCAGAAAATTCAATCCAACCACCGAATCAACAAACACGAGCACAAGATAGAAATGTGGATTATGATAGAGTAAGTGTGCATACTTGGAGGTCGGATTCGATAGAAGAAGCGGAAAATCAAGAAGAGGAAAGAAATCAAGAAATGGATGGAGGACTAATTCATGAAGAGCATGAAGAAGTAGATGATTTGAGA